>OY744540.1:465000-692500 GCA_963556195.1 Sepiola atlantica | reverse complement strand
CTGAGAAGTTATATTATGGAGGAACGGAAACTACATCTGAGCCAACACCGTTTGCTGCTGACTTACTTCTAAACTCGGTCGGTTTATATTCCGGTTTGCCGTTTACTTTATAGTCGATGTAACGGAAATCCCGGCGCTTGTTCATAATTGTCCACAACTCGTTTTTCCCAACTTTTTTTTACTGGCCAATTTTTTTTTTTTTTTTCGTTGTACAATTTACCTATCAAGTCGCTAGAAAATTCCGTGTTTTTTAGATTTAAAAAAAAAAATTTTAGATTTTAGGAGGGAGATCAGTTTCCTATATAAATTTAACGTAAACTGATCACCCACTTTTTGACCATCACAATTTTTTTTTTCTTTTTTCGTTGTACAATTTACCTATCAAGTCACTAGAAAATTCCGTGTTTTTTAGATTTAAAAAAATTTTTTTTTTAGATTTTAGGAGGGAGATCAGTTTCCTATATAAATTTAACGTAATCTGATCACCCACTTTTTGACCATCACAATTTTTTTTTTCTTTTTTCGTTGTACAATTTACCTATCAAATCGCTAGAGAATTCCGTCAGAGCTGCTTATAACATAACATAACATAACATAACATAAAATCGCAATCAAGAACACCATACACTGCCGCCCTTCAGAGAGTATGGGGAGTTTGAATTACCTACTAGACACCATCCTCGAGTGTCTTCGGTCTCTCTGTCCAAGGGTTTGTCAGGACAACCTGGCATGAGGATACTTCACCCTACAAGTAAACCCTGACCAAAAGTTCAACATAACATAGTATTCGCAGCCCAAATAAAATCCCCTCAACACCGCTATACACTTGCTCATACAAGGAAAAGTACACCTTCTCCAAGTGATGCTACCTCAAGTAACAGCACTTAGCTGAATACTCCACCAGACTAGATGAATTCTCGTCCTGGAATCCGGTAAGGCCAAGAGACCACAAGAAAGATATACTATAACATAGTTAACTGGTAAATTGGGGAGAGGAAAATGAATGTTCTTCACTTCTTTACGAACTCAACGTTTGAGAAATAAAGGCGAACTTCAATAGAATGTTCGAATATCTATGTATCTCATATAGAGATCAAGTGTTAGCCCCAGGAAGGGCCCCTTTGATTTCTGAGAACTTCGACTAGAGTAAAATGAAACAAAAACTATATGTGTGTCTGTGTAAATAGATAAATAGTCATTCATGCACATCTGTTTTGTGTTTCATATGTATATTCAAGCTCCCGGCACTTGACAATGTTTTCATTGTGGATATCACTTACATTCAGCCAGTGTTGCCGGTTGTGTTTCAATCCCGGCTTCAGGCACTAGCTGGTCTAGCCACACTGAAGAGCTGTGATACAGCGAAACGGTCTGTATGTGGATGACTATATATATATATATATATATATATATATATATATATATATATAGAGAGAGAGAGAGAGAGAGAGAGAGAGAGAGAGAGACGTTTTATCAAGTAACAAAGAAATAAGTTTGGTTATTCTTGTTATTGATAAAAACATTTTTTTTTAAATGACTCAATAACTGGTCACCTCTGAAAATGGAATTTATTCCGAAATATAAGATTAATGTAAAATATATATATATATATATATATATATATATATATATATATATATATATAAATTAATCTTGCATTGATAATGGCTTACATATCAATTTTATTAATATATAAGAGAATATATTACATATATTTTTGTATCAATAATTACATGAATAGTGCACAATACATGAGCAGAGTTTAGTAGTAATCAAAAATATACTAAAACTATACTACTAGAAAAATACCAGTCCCAGGACGGGTATAAGCAATAAATATGGCATTAGTTCTAAGTTTTAAGCACACTTTGGATATGTGTATATGTGTATGGTCAAGGTGGTGGCCTGTGTGTGTAGTTGGGTACATGTATGTGTGGAAATTGGAGTGTTTAATGTATTGTTGCTCCATGTTATTTGTCTATAATTTCTTTAAACAATTTCTTAGTCCGGCCCGGACAACTTATAATATGAAATTTTGTTAGCTAATCGATGAAAATTAAAAAGCAACAATGGGAATAACTTGTATATTTTTTTCTGTAATAAGCCTAACCCTAATAACTCTAACCTTACCCCTAACCCTAACCTAACCCTAATAACCCTAACCCTAAAGCACAAAATAACCCTTAACTTTACCCTAACCCTCAACCCTAACCCTCAACCTAACCCTAACCCTAACCCTCAACCCTAACCCTCAACCCTAACCCTCAACCCTAACTCTCAACCCTAACCCTAACCCTAACTTTCAACTCTAGCCCTAAACTCTAACCCTTACCCTCAATCCTAACACTCAACCTTAACCCTAACCCTCAACCCTAACCTTCAACCCTAGCCCTAACCCTCAACCCTAACCTTCCATACTAGCCCATAACTCTAACCTTAACCCTAATCCTAACCCTAAACCACAAATATTTGATTACCCGTACCCCCCAGGAAAACCACAACAATAAATGAAGTATTTAATATAGGTATGGTGTTTTAGTATAAAATAACCTAAAAAAGGTCGATATGCCATAAAACCAAGCAAAATAAATGTTTTAACAATAAGTGTTTTTCTTATCTACCCGATTGTGTCAATACATGGACTCTTCCTGACACTAGTAATAATAATAATAATGGTTGTAACAGAGAGAGTCGCTATGACCAATCCAGAAGCAGTCTCTGGCAACCCATTACTCTTGTACTTTCTGTCAATACATACTATTGTTAACTACCTCCTTGTTGTCTTAGTTCTGTTCGGCCCTTTAAGACCACAACAATAAGTATTGTCTTTCAGCATTAAATGACCCCAAAAAGGTCTGATATGCAATCAGGCAAACCAAACTAAAATTACTCTTTATTTAATTTATTTCTTAATCTATTTTTTCCAGGTTTTGAAGATTCAACCGGAAAGAGGTCGAAATGCTTGGCACCAAAGTCCTTTACGGCCCCGACGAGGACAAATCTGGTTGGCTGCTCGTTTTGTCTGCATTCCTTAATCAAATGATTGCCATCGGTAGTGGATTCTCTTTTGGTATTTATCACCTGGAATTCCGGAAATACTTTCAGGGAACATCAGCGGAGATTTCCTTAGTCAGCTCCACTTGTATCGGAAGCCTCTTAGGATCTGGTAAGTACTCTCTTCCTCTATCCCTCTCTCTATCTCTTTCTTATATATATATATATATATATATATATATATATATATATATATATATAGCTTTTTTTTTATTTTATTCCATTAGTTGCGACGAAACAAGTTCTGTTTCGTTGACGCTAGCAAATAGCATCCACTCATCAGGCTAACAATGGAATCCGTTTTAAATTTACCTCAACGGGAGATTGAAAATTGAAAATACATTGGAGGGGGGAGGGGGACAGAGTTGGAGCTTTGTCTATAACGGTGACATGAGACATGAGAGGGGAGGGGGGGGGACCCCAACAAGTCGTGTTTCAAAATATTGTGTGGGAGGTTTTCACGTGTTTGGGCCGTGGTGATCTCAATTCCAGCCGGGGTGACGGGGAGGGCGGCGGCCAGAGTGAGTTAAATTTAAAATGAGAATAAAATTATAATTATACCGTCATTCTTATTATATTTTAATTCTAATAGGTAATTATCATGTGGATAAAAATGTTTGATAATTTAAAATATAATAAGAATGACGTGTTAAATGATCTCATTCAATCATTCCCCGCGATTTTAACACATTTATCTTCATATCTCGATCTCCCGTGGGAGGAGAAGGATTTCTCTTTTGTTTTCCTCGAATTGCGTAAGGGAAAAGATTTTCCTATTTTCATTTACCACGAAGGCTATAAGCCTTCTTAAATGCTATATTTGGACTTTTAATTCTTATCCTGACTAATCAACTATCTCGGAATAACTAAAACCAGCCTCTTATAAAGAACTCCGTTTGTGCGGAAAGAATATTAGTTGATCTTTTGAAAAATAAATACTTGTTATGCATTGTTAATTTGTCTTGGTTGTTTTATACAAATATATGATTATAATTTGTGATACGATGTGTTATTCATTTTTATGGAGTACGGGTTGTTTTCCTTTCATCGGGGTTTCAACCTTTTCACATTCTTACATTCGTGGCTGAATTACGTATATGTAACGTTCAGTATCCTAGTACCACAATTATAACAGTTGTAATCCGAAACAATTATATTACCCCCCCCCCAATTTTTTTTGGTGAAATTTGTGAGAATTTGATGTGGTTTTAATAACATAAAATATATATATATATATATATATATATATATATATATATATAGTAATCTACGAAAATATATTTATGGAAATTAAGCTACACAGAGGCTCCCGCGTTTCATCCCCGGGGGAATCTTAAGGCTAGCTAGCTCTACTTATGTATCGAGCACTGTTGAAGTAAATACTGAAAATTGATACATAAAAAATTATATCTCCTTATAAAATTTTATGTAGAGACATGAAATAGTGATATATATATATATATATATATATATATATATATATATATATATATATATATATATATATGCTGCTACTGATTACTACACCTGATTTGAGATTATGCTGTTTGCTGAAGTTGAAGAGACGGGTTTTTTACACGTCCTATTAAACATATACAGATCTTATTTTCATTAAAAAAAAATCATGGACTTTTTTTATATATATAAAAATATACGTTTAGTAAAGGTGTATTTTGTTTTTAAAAAAAATAATACATTTTCACTAAGATTTAAAAAAATGTTTCACTATATCTCCTGTGCTTGTTTATTAATAAATATTGAAAATTTCATTAAAATTGGTTGATTTCCTGAATTTTGGTGAATTTTTATGTGAAGGGAGGATCAAAATGTTTTTACATTTTGGGGATCGGCCTTTGATTTTGCACGTACCTATCTCTTAATAGCAAGATAGGAGTTGGTGATTCCATTATTAAACAAACAGTTAACATTGAACTTTTTTTTTGTATAATTTTTAAACAAATTTCAAAGTCTGAATTACTTATGGTTGATTGGGTTAGAAGTTTAAATAATGGTAATTCATAATTCAGTTTTTTGCAGTATTTGATCGTGAATTATTATTTTCTTTAAATTTATATTGAATAAAGATCGGTTTCAGGATAAATCGAATCGTGTTCCTTTCTTTTCTTTTTTTACATGCAATTTTTAAAGTTTTCTAATGCTTTGTTTTAAATATTTATAATATCGTATGGTAAACATGTTTTGATATTTTGGATAACTTTAGTAAAGGTGTTTTTTGTTTACAAGAAATAATACACTTGCACCAAGCTTTATAATAAAGTAATGGATTTATTATATTCAGTGATCATTAATTAATAAATACTGAAAATTTCATTAAAATTGGTTGATTTCCTGAATTTTGATGGATTATTTAGTGAATGGAGAAGTCGAAATGCCTTCTTATTGTTATTACGACGGCCATTGTTTTGACACGCAATGCAGTGACGTCAGAGGGGGGGGCAAGAAGTTAGTTGCTTGGCCTTGTTAACTCTCGGTGGCCATGCCCAGGTCCTCAGTCCGCGTCGTTAACCACTTAGCCACCGTATACAGTATAACCCACCTATCCTCCATAGAAGAATGGGATCATCATCATCATCATCATCATCATCATCATCATCATCATCATCATCATCATCATCATCATCATCAGTTTAACGTCCGTTTTGCATACTGGCATGTATTTGTCGGCTTTTAGAAATTGGTAAAAAAAATAAAGAGTAAGATCTGATCAGCTTATTCGCCACGTATCACTTCAGACTTCCTGCCATGACGTAACTTCATGTACATGTGAATCGAACTCTAACTTCTAACAGAATTTGCCATTCTCCGCTTAATGCTCACCGAGTATTCTCTGCCGTATGCTAACCTTCCATGGAAAACTTCTGCCATGGAAAACTTTTACATACTGCCATGTGTTGGTCGGCTTTTAGAAATTGAGAGCGCCGTCACGTAACCGACTGGTCAAGAAAGAAAAAGTAAGATCTGATCAGCATATTCGCCACGTATCACTTATGACTTCCTGTCCGTACACGTAACTCTACCTCTAACTGAATTTTCCATTCTCCGCTTAATGCTAACCTTCCATGGAAAATGACCGATTCCAACCTAATTTTTACACACCCGCATCCAAATATTGCTTCATACCTAACTGTATATATGTAGAGATAATTTATTACCTGAAATTCAGGAAGTATCCCCAGGGATGATCAACTGATATATCTTGGAGTTCCGCTTGCACCGAAGCCTCTTAGGAGCTGCGATGTAGTTTATCTTATTCTCCGAAACCTCATATTTCTTATCATAGCGTTGAATATTTATGAACAATAAAAAAGATATATCGCAGTAGCGCCAGCCCTCATTCTACGCCTGTGCTGCATTCCGACAGTGACGTCACAAATCAATATAAAAAAACATTCATGGCATAAGTATAATATCAAAGGGTATATACATTGCACATGTACATAATTATGTTGCTATAATTTTAATACTAGTTGAAAAACCTGCCTACGTAGGGTAATATGTTTATGTAATATTTTCACTTACTGATAGGTGTATAAACCATTATACCCCCTCGTCGGGAAACCAGGTTTTATTCGTCTGCTGATAAACCCACTCGGACGCCGATGTTTGTAAAAAAAAGTTTTATTACAAAGAGAACAACAAAAACTCGTCTAGCTACAACCATTGTCAATAATTTCCCTTTCTCTTTCTCTCTCTCTCTCTCTATGCCTAAAACTAAACAAAACTTCCATGAGCAGAGTTTCTTTCCTAGAACTACCCGTCTGTGGAACACAATACCGCGGAGCTGCTCCCAGCTGACTACAACATGGTCGTTTTCAAGTCCAATGTAAACAAATTCTTGTTTAGCCGTCCTCTTAAATAATCAAATTCTGCCCAATTTCCACCATCATTACCAATCGTCACGGTGTTGTCTCACCATCCACTTGACAAACCCATTAACCTTTATCCTCGAGTCGCCTTTGGGTCTTGATAAGTGGTGCCTCTTTAGTAAAAAAAAAGTCACAGAAAATACCAGCGAGACAGGTTATTTTTGTACGCGTACGAGAGAGAGAGAAGAAAAGACAGATAGATAGACGGATAGCTCGTCCCGCTACGCCTTGTTACATAAGTCATGCGGTTCAATCGACTTCTGTCTGGGGTCACCTCTAACCCTTAAATGTCACTCAAACATTTCCTTTTCAAACACGACCCTAGCAAATATGTAAAAATTATAACTATAATATACAAAATTAAATCCCTTATATCTCTTTTAGAGGTTTAGTAAACATAGTTTTAATTTTTTATAAACAAGCTGTATCTACCCGGCATAGCCCGGGAGTCATTAATATCATTTCAGTTTAAATTTTTTAATTAAGACAATAATAATGTGTAAGTTACAAAAATATTTTTTTTAAAAAGAAGCTCAAAATCTAAGTGAGATAACCTCTATTTTCACCTTTAATTTAAAAAAGGAAGTGTCACCCTTATATTTTGAGGCTTTTAGATTATTATTTAATATTGTTTCCATTGTAACAATCTTCCTTGCTGGAATAATTATTTTTGCAAAGAAACTCAAGCAAATAACGTTTGACCATCAAATCCGTTGCTAAAATCGCTGGAAAAATGGTTGGATCATTCTACTGCTCCAGAAAGTACCTTAACCCTGATGCAATCCTCTACCTGTATAAGAATCAGATTCAGCCCAAGATCTCTTCTCTTCCCTGCAGCCCCTATCTCTCAGAAGAGACCATACTAGTCTTTCCATACTCTATTTCCATGGTAGGTGCTCGAATTAGCTTCAAGCTCTGGTCCCTCCCCCTTAAAAAACCTTTTCAGCAAGAACACGTCTTCTACCAACACTACAAAAGAACTTTCTTTTCTTCCTTTATGTACCTAAAATCAAATGGAACTTCCATGAACAGAGTTTCTTTCCAAGAACTTCCCACTTGTGGAACACATCACCACTGGAATGTTTCCCTACAGACTGCAACATAGCCGCTTTCAAGTCCACAAATATCTGTTGAGTTGACTTGTGCTTTAATCATAGTTCTCAATCCTCTCATAATACTGTTCCATCATCCAACTGAAACTCTCACTAACCCTTATCCTCGAGTGGCTTTTGGCCTCAGTAGGTGGTGAACCACTAGTATAAAGAAAGTAAGTGCCCATAAGGTCACCCATTAAAGTACTGATCAAACTCTATGTCGCTTAACTTTAGTAATTACTATTATTATTTACTCACTAGGAGTTCTCACACAGGTCATCATCAGTGATTACTCACTGACAATAACTGGTGATGCTCCCTGGAATCTGAATGCGAACTAGTCTTCTTCTTCTTCTTCTTCTTCTTCTTCTTCTTCTTATTATTATTATTATTATTATTATTATTATTATTATTATTATTACTGTAAGAGCAGCTGTAGCATAGCATCTTTCTCGTAATAGTCAGCAATGTTTAATAACAACAATACACATTCGTTTTTTGGGTTTTGATATTTTTTTGTAGTTTTATTTTTCTTTAAATTCAACTCAGAGTCGACCTAGCAACGGCAGTCATCATCAACAGCAGCATCAAGGCTAAAAACCGTTACTACATTCCCAAACACCCGTGTACGGATTATCATCATCATTCACTGTGACAAGCCGACCCTTAATGATTCAAGATGGCTGGCGACCTTCCAATACTGCAACCATCTACTACAATAGCAATGCCAGCACTAACTCAGTATGAATCTTCAAAACCGTCCTCTTGTAGGGGGGGAGGGAGAAGTCCTTCGAAATATCTCTGCCTTGTCTTGTAGACAGAACCAGAGTGTTTCGTCTTTCTTTTTGCCATGCATCACTATCTTCTATCACTTGTATAAAACGACTTTGTGTTTCGCACCACGTTTACTCACATATATTTTGATAACCCACTTTCATTAACAAAACATCCATCATCATCATATCACATTAGTATCATTATTCCCCCTATCGCTATTATTATCATTATTATTATCATTATTATCATTATTATTATCATTATTATTATTATTATTATTATTATTATTATTATTATTATTATTATTATTATTATTATCATTATTTCATAGTAGTCTCAAGTTTTGAATGTGTTTAGTTTTTTTGTGTTCTTTTTTGAACATCAAGTCAATTCTCTTGATTTTAAACATTCAAGCTGTACCTTAATACTTTCGCTGTTCCTAACAGGCAAGCCTTCTGCGGAATTGGAAAATAAATTGTCTCGTCAATCTGTTTAAGCCATTTATGGTGGCTTTTTGTTATGGTTCCAATTACAACGGGGATCACCTTGACTTCTTTACATTTCCATAGTCTAACTAATTCCCATTTTAGATCTTGATATTTATTTATTTTTCCGTGTTCTTTCTCCTGCACTCTGGTATCGAAAGGGCAGGCTATATGAATGATTAAGCAAGTTCTCTTGTTTTTGTTTAGAAAGATTAAGTCGGGTTTGGAATGTTCAAGAATCTTATCAGTCTGTTTGACATTGTCGTTCTCCTGTACCACTTCTGGTTTATGCTCATACCTCTTCTGGTTTATGCTCATACCACTTCTGGTTTATGCTCATACCACTTCTGGTTTATGCTCATACCACTTCTGGCTTATGCTCATACCACTTTCCCTTTTTTCTTCTTTTCTTTCAAAATACCATTTGCATATATTAGTATTATTTGTACTCACTAGGAGTTCTCACACAGGTCATCAGTGATTGCTCACCGACAACTGGTGGTATTCCTTAGAGTCTGAGTGACAACAAGTCTCCCCAGATTTTACGTATTCTCCATCTCTTTTCGATAGCCAGCACAAATAACCTTGCAGTATCGCAATAGCCGTTTATCATTGATTTCTCACTGGTAGGGACCAGGCTGGTACCATTTTTTTTTGGGGGGGGGGGAGGAGAGGAGAGCAGGGAAGAGCGGGGGAACAGAGCGGGGGATTATTATCATTATTTACTCACTTGGGGTTCTCACACAGATTATCATCAGTGATTGCACACTGTCAATAACCGGTGGTGCTCCCTGGAGTCTAAGTGACAACAAGTCTCTCTAGATTTCCAGTACTCTCCACTTCTTTTGATAACCATTGCAAATGAGTTTGCATTATAGCAAAAGCCACTTACTATTGATTTCTCGCTGGCAACGACCATTGGTCTTCTCTGGTATTTGGGTGGTCTTTCCATTCTCCTTGACCCTTCACGACTATTTTGTGTGGTATCAGCTGAGGCTGATGCCATTTGGAGGGGGAGCAGTTTATAAGCTTTCTTGCAGTTTCAGATCTCTCAGGTTCATGTGGTGTTCCATCCATGTTTTTGTTTTATTTCTGTTGCAACTTCCATATAGTCGGTTAGTGTTCGTAGTTCATGTGGGTTGGTTTCCGCATTCAAGGATTTTCTTTAAGATTTTAACTGTTTTCATCATTGCTGTCTGTTGTATAGTCTCAATCTTCCCTTTGATTCCAATTTCTCCTGGTTTTTCTTTCCCAGGTTTTTTGGGACTGTTCCTAGTGCTCCTATGATTATCGGTATTCTTTCTTTCTTCATGTTCCATATTATTATTATTATTATTATTATTATTATTATTATCATTATTATTATTATTATTATGATTACTTTATCTACCTTCCCCACGGTAACTGTGATCAATAATTAAATCAATAATCAAACGAATCCAAATTGTGTTGAAGCCAATGTTTGTTTAATCTGATCGCCTTTAAATCTGAAACAGAAAAATTTATTTGGATTTTGAATGCCAAAAGATTTGTGATTTAAGCCAATAAAAGTAATCAATTTTTATGGAAGCTTTCGATTTGCAGAAATCGAAAATCAAAATTTTTAAAAATTTAACAAATGATACAAAGAGATTATAGCATCAGACAAGTGGAAAGAAACCATTTTTTAAAAACACTATTACTATTATTAATAATAACCTATATACTAATTGATCAACTCGTTAGGCATAATGGTTAGAGTGTTCGCTAATGGATCAGGAGACCAAGGTTCAATCCTCACTCGAGTCATACCAAGGACTCAAAATTGGTATTTTGAAAGATAAAAAAAAGAAAAAAGGGAAAGAAGTTCTCTGTTAATGGAAACAATGTGTTGACCACTGGAACGTTGTTACGTGGTATACTTTTCTCATGTGACATTGTATTCAATTCAACCACATGTTTGCCACTAGATCTTTATCACATAGTATACGTTTCTCATGTGACATTGTATTCAATTCAACCACATGTTTGCCACTAGATCTTTATCACGTAGTATACGTTTTTCATGTGACATTGTATTCAATCGAACCACATGTTTGCCACTTGATCATTATCACGTAGTATACGTTTCTCCAACAATACCATTTTCAACACTGATCTCTATCGCTCAGTGATCTTAGTCCTTTGAGTGCTAAAATGCTTCTGACAGCTTCAATTAGACCGGTCTTTTATGGATGGTAAAGTATGTTAGTTACATATGGTTAATACGCATAACTACTCTCATTACGGCATGCACTGAAGGCGAGTAGAAAGTGGACCCTGGGTTTAATTTCAGCATCTTCGTAACTTTCGCTTTCCTTATTTTGTCTTTTAGTCCTCACATTCCATGTGCGATGTTTCTGACAAAGGGCGTATAATTGCTGTTTTCTAGGTCGGAATCTATCCATCTAACACTTATTGTTGGCTAGGTTTTGACCATAAAGTAGTATGTTTTTTAGCTCTTTATATCAAGTGGCTTCATGCCTTGTCTGGAGCGATTTCCATAAAAAAAACTTGTTTTATGCATATGCATAGGTACTCTCATTCCAGCATGCATTTGTTCTTTTTCACATCTAAGTTCTACACACCAGGCAGAGACAGGCGCTTTTATGGTGACGATAAGATGTCAAGACTATTTCCACCACTTGATCCAGGTTCTAGCTCATTACGTCTGCCACATAGTTGATGCCTCATACTTTGATGCCACATATTTGATCCCTCTTTGCTAAATACTCAGCACTATAACGTGAGGATCAAATTAAATGGAACAATATACTGTATAGTCATGTTGACACATGAGTTTTCGTTAGAACACCGAAATTAAGCAACATTGAGCCTGGTCAATACCAGGTGGGTGACCATTGGGGAATAACTGGCACTGTATTTGGTAAGACGTCAACACATCGCTGCAAAAAAAACTATACGTAGTTAAATCATCTCACCTAATACGCATGTGACTGGGGGTTGTTTGTGAATTTAATATTCTCTAGAAACTTCCTTTGCTGCACCAGAACAGTAGGAAACTACTACAGAAAGAGACACAATAACAAACTGCATTCACTGCTACTACTAGATGTCAGAGACAACTGTACACAACATGCTTAGATATAATGAAAAGTCCACACTTTGAAGCGTTGATGAAATGGCGATAACAAGGAAAATAATTTGAAAAAAAATATCGTCTGTGCTAATGATTGAACCTTTGAGCTCCAGAAGGCTGTCACTTAGAACTGATTATTAGTTAACACCTTTATCCGTTGTGCAACGTGTCCATGTGGACAAGACTCACCTGAAGAGGTCGGAGATTACATCGGCCGAAACCTTATAAGAATAACATCCAAGATGAGAACAGTAGTCCGAATAATACAAATTATTATCAATCCTCATCTAAAAAATTCCCAAACATAATATTTTGCAGATTTTTTTTTTTTTAATTATAGTTTTTTTTTTTTTTTTTACTTGAAGAAATATAGTGTATTTATTCGACCTTTGGATTGAAATTTGATATTTGACAGCAGAGGTTCTCACCCAGGAGAGAATTCTTCCTCAAGAAGAATTTGAATGGCGACTATCAGTGATAAACTTACACTGTTATAATATTGATTATATTTTACAGATTCTACATAATTTATAAGTCTGCGAACGATTGAATGTCAAAGATTGAATTAAAAACTAATTTATTTATCTATGTATTTACATACTATATATATATATATATATATATATATATATATATGATAATTTTATTTACACAGACATGTACAAAATCTGCGACACTGGCATGTCGATGTTATCGATCAACAGTTACTATAAACTGAGATCTCATCAGGCAGAGTTAGAATCCCATCTTAACCTCAGATCATATTTGGAGAGATTCTCTCCAAATATGATCTGAGGTTAAGATCGGGTTCTAACTCTGCCTGATGAGATCTCAGTTTATAGTAACTGTTGATCGATAACATCGACATGCCAGTGTCGCAGATTTTGTACATGTCTGTGTAAATAAAATTATCATATATAAAGCTCTATTTTGATATTGAGCACTTTTTATAAACCCGGTTAAAATTCTCTGGATTACCACCCTGTGGATATTTTTCACCTGGATTATTACCATTATTATATATATATATATATATATATATATATATATATATATATATATATATATATTAATGTTTGTATTACAGAAGATCAGAACAACATCGGTACCGTCGGTTTCAAATCCTAACAAAGGGGAGGACCTATAAAGGCCTCTTTACCGGACTCACTTCAGCCTGTTTCTCCGGAAAAAACGGGAAAACAGACATTAACAGAAATAAAAGAGAGTCCGGTAAAGAGGCCTTTATAGTTCCCCTTTGTTAGGATTTGAAACCGACGGTACCGATGTTCCAATCTTCTGTAATACAAACATTAATAAATATTGAGCGCTTTTTTTTTTTTAATAATCGAGCACTCTGGTAGGGTTCTCTCCTACCTATATATATATATATATATATATATATATATATATAGTGTGTAGATTTCAATTTTGTGTAGAGAATCTGAATAACAGAGCTCAATGTAATTTAAACAGAGCAAAACAGAATTATAAAAAGAAAAACTATACACACATTAAGGTTGTACACATAATAACTTATTTCGACCCCTTTAATTAGGTCTCCTCAGATGTATAGACAACCACGTTTTTTTGACGTGGTTGTCCATATATATATATATATATATATATATATATATATATATATATATATATATATATATATATATATATATATATATTAATTGAATGACATGATAACATGAGAAATTAATCAGATTTTATTAAAGTTCAAAAACAAGGAGTGATAATACGTCCTTAACTCATGAGTTTTCAAAGAAAATCTTCTCCTCAGAGGACTCTCCGCAATGACATTACTGCAGGTAATAAAAATTAAGCTTTGAATATATATAAAAATATATTAAAAAATACATAAAGATACATATAAAACATTAAATATATCGGCAAAAACACACTTTTTTGTTCATCCAAGTTTATAACAATTTCGGGAAAAATGTCAAAGAAGTCAATTAAAAACAATCCAAGTGGTGATTTGTAGTCCAAGATGAAAATGAAAAAATTATTGCTTGCTATCGATGCAGTAGATGACAGTAAAGAGTCTATTCAGGGTGTATGCAAATTAATAATAAAACCATAGAAAAAGCAAAATCACACAAAAAGTTTAGAAGACTCACTCGGTGTTGAATATTATAATGTCCAATTAAGGGTTCTTAGGCGCTGATGGTATGGGGTGTTGCAAACCATAACTTCCTGGTCTGACGTATATATAGAAACAATGTGATGGATTAGAAATATGTAGTAAGACCCGATCAAAAGACAATGGTTGACAAAAAAAGGATTGGAAAATGAAAAATATAATATTTAATGTTTCCTTATTATTGCTCTATACACTATATTGAGCTTTGTTTTTATCCTGATAGTCTACTGGCTAAAGATATTATTTATATCTTTAAAGTATTATCTTACTCTCTCTCTCTCTCTCTCTCTCTCTTTACTCTCTCTCTCTCATATATATATATATATATATATATATATATATATATATATATATATATATATATATATATATATATAAGATAAATGAAGGAAGAGAGATAAAGATGTGCGAATGACAAATCTATTTCATCTTCGATTGTTCAATACAAGGTGTACTCGATAAAAACATGTTTATTTTTCTTTCCTTAAGCCAGGCTTTTCAAAACTTAAGATCTTATCATCAGAGGAATTACATAGATGGATAAGTTGGCAGGGGAATAGCCAAAATTCAAAATTTGAAAAAAATTAAGAAACAATATTAAATTAATGGAAAGTAAAAGTGTGTGCATAAAAAGGTTATCAAAATATAGAGTCTGTCCAGTTAGTCTTATATATATATATAAAATCCAGGTAAAACATTCACAGGGTAGTAATCCAAAGAATTTCAACTGGGTTTATAAAAAGTGTTCAATATCAAATAGAGCTTTTATATATAATTATTTGTATTTACACAGACATGTACATATTTGCGACACTGGCATGTCGATGTTATCGATCAACAGCTATTATAAACTGAGATGTTATCAGGCAGAGTTAGAATCCGATCTTAACATATTTGGAAATAATCATATAAATATAAATAAAAATAATCATATATATATATATATATATATATATATATATATATATATATATATATATATATATATATATAGATAGATAGATAGATAGATAGATAGATAGATAGATAGATATATTTCGGCAATTCTGAAACATTTTTCAAATCAAGTTTCAAATGAAGAGCATACACAATGTATTGTGGATGTTTACAGCTGTTTCGAGGCAGCATTTATTTTAATTCATACAATGATTCATAAAAATAATAAATGCTGACTCTTATTAGAACAAAACAAAAGTTTTCAAATCAGAATTTTCGTAAGTGCCATACAAAATAAACACATTCAATATACTTGTCCAGAAACATCATTATACTCTGTGGACCAAGTAATCTTGTTTGTTTGTCATCAGTTAGTGACGTCATTCATTAAAACAGAGATGGGTGATAACCATGCACAGTGAATGACGTCAGAAAATGATGACGTCATCCATCCGTTATTACGTTTTATCTAGACGACTGATGAGCTAGGTGGAAGATCCTTTATGAGGTCGTAAATGGATGAAGTAATAAGTTTATGATGACATCGATAAGACGGGGTTAAAGAAATCTGAAAGAGATTCTTCATCATCATCTGTTTAACATCTGTTTTACATGTTGTTATGTGTTGGACGGCTTTTAGAAATTGACTTTCAAACTAAACTATCTATGACCAGATCTTTATTTATCCTTCCTTCTCTCAAGTCCATCCATATCATTTTCTCCCGTGTTTTCTTTGGCCTTACACTGTAAACTGGCCCTGGTACCTACACTGCTCTACATCTACTAATCCAATAACTCGCATCCATTCTTTCAACGTTGTCATACCATCGAAGTCTTCTGTTCTGCACACATCTTCCTACGTCGTCCATTATCACATCAGAAATAAGGAAGTAACAAAAGCATGACGCTATCTATTAAAACAGAGATCATAGACGACCCGTGACCCGAAAGGTGATGGGTCATCTATGTGAAAAGTGACTATATATATATATATATATATATATATATATATATATATACATAAATATACATACATATATATATACATATATATGTATGTACATATATATATATATACATATATATGTATGTACATATATATATATATATATATATATATATGTATGTACATATATATATATATGTATGTACATATATATATATATATATGTACATATATATATATATATATATATATGTATATATATATGTATATATATATATATATATATATATATATATATATATATATATATATATATATATATATTAGACGAAGAGTCTAGTATACTTTAAAAAAACTGTATGGGTCTTGTTTATTTGGTTCTTATCTTGTTTGTATTGTGCATTTGTTGACGTCACAAAAGGATGAGGTCATCATTAAAGATTAAAACAAACGAACTCAGGAATCTGGAGTTCTAAGTGACAGTCATTTGAAGGTTGAAGGTTCAATCCTCAGTGCAGGCGATATGAAGAATTGCGAATTACTGAAGACTTCTTCCCAGTCATGGCAGATGGAACGAGAGCATGCTACCTCCGTGGATTAAATAAAGGGCTCCGTTCGAAATTCCCTACAGATTCTCGAGTTCGATAGAAAGTTTCCCGAGTTCGACAAGGTACATCTGAAAAAGGTCAGAGGTTGCATCGGCCGAAACGTTGTGATAAAAACACCCAAGATGAGAATAGTAGTCCGAATATACCAAATTCTACAAATAAATACACATTGGTCTTTATTATAAAGTAAAGGAAGAACGATATGTGTATGTGTATATGTGTGTCTGTATCTGTCTGTGTGTGTGTGTGTCTTTGATGTCTGTGTGCATGTATTTGTCTGTATATGTGTTTATATATATATATGTGTGTGTGTGCTCGTCACACTGTATATTCTGAGCAGGCAAATTATTCACAAATATTTGTTTCCATTAAAGATTTTCAATATTGAAAATAAAGAAAAAAAATGACTTGTGTTTCTTGTGATTTCCAGGTCCAATCGTCAGCTACATGGTAACGAAATTTGAATATGGTCATGTGACAATCGTTGGAGCTATCCTGTCCACCGCCAGCATGATTGGGGCCATTTTTTGCGAAAAACTGATTCTTCTTTATATCACTTTTGGATTCCTCACAGGTGAGTTGAACACGCTTTTCAAAGGCATATTTTTTATTTCACGCATCAAATCCATACATAAATAACCAAAATGAGTATCGACAAAACAGACAGGGTGGCCCACTTAAAAGTCGCCCGATTTCTTAGCCAATGGTTATTTGAAGAATATGCTGTCCAATTAAACTTATGTTTTACTTTTATTAAACGTTTTCTTCGCTAGTTGCAGAATACGCACGTTTGGCCTTTTGGCCGGGATCAAAGTGTAGTATCTGTTCTGATGGATACTGCACCATAGACTGGTATTGTCTTGGCCTTCGGGGCTTGATTTACGCCGGTCTGTGGGTTTGTCCTGTGCAGTTCTAGGAGGTCCACCCTCCCAGGCTTTGCCTCCCCTCTTTGAGGAGGAGTAAGTTTATTGCTTACTGCCTGAGGCGCCTCTACCGGGGAATGCCGACGGGGCGCCCAGGCAATTTTTAATGGCCAGAGTGCTCACCTTCTCGGGCGCTGGCTTTTCAAATCTCACTTTCCCGACCTTGTGTCACATCTTACCGGTGTGAGAGGAAGATAAATAGAATGCACTAATATCGTGCTTTCTGTTGTATCTTTAAGATTTGGAGCAGTTATCTCTTTGGAATTTGCAACGAAAATAAAATATATCTGTGGACTCTTTGGCTATCACGAACATTAACAAGTCGAGGTTTCGATCCTTGCAATCGCCTCAGAGCTAATGTATTATTCATATATACATATATTAATATATATATATGTGTGTGTGTGTTTGTATGGTTGTTGGTTCATATATGTTAATTTAATGAAGCTACAGTGTTTGTAAGGGTGCTCACTAACAAGTAGAGCTGTAATTTAGTATAAATTCTGCGAGGATGGATCCATCCTCCCAGAATCTTCTGTGGAAGCTAGACTTTAAATGTATCTACTTCTTACTTTTCCCTTAAACACTTGAAATTGTTTCATCCGATAGTAAAACCAATTATTATTTACTCACTAGGAGTTCTTACACAGGTCATCAGTGATTGCTCACCGACAACCGGTGGTATTCCCTGGAGTCTGAGTGACAACAAGTCTCCCCAGATTTCCAGTATTCTCCACCTCTTTTCGATAGCCACCGCAAATAAACTTGCAGTATCACAACAGCCGTTTACCATTGATTTCTCGCTGGTAAGGACCATTGGTCTTCTCTGGGGTCTGGGTGGCAATAAGCTTCCCCAAGGTCCCAGCAGTCTCTGCACTTCCAGTGGAGGTCTTGTTTGTGCTGTCCCTCCTCAGTCTTCTCATCCTTCTTGACCCTATGCAAATATTTTGTGTCTAGGCTGGTACCAATTTTTTGTTTTTTAATTCAAATTTTTTTTTTTTTAAATATATTTTATTTATTTATTTTTTTATTATTATTATTATTATTATTATTTTTTTTTTTTTTTTTTTTTTTTTACTCACAAGGGGTTTTCTTTTCACACAAGTCATTATCAATGATTGCACACAGACAATAACCAGTGGTGTCCCTCCGGTGTCCAAGTGACAACAAGTCTCCTCAGATGTCCAGCACTCACCACCTCTTTAGATAAACATTGCAAATTATTTTGGGTTATTGCAACAGCCGTTTACCATCGATTTCCAGTACTCTCCACTTCTTTCGATAACCATTGCAAATGACTTTTCAGTATCACAACAACCGCTTATCAACGATTTCTCATTGTTTACGACCATTGGTCTCCTCTGGGATTTGGGCGGCAATAAGCCTCCCCAAAATCCCTGTGCTCTCCCTCCTCTGCATTCCCATCTTCCTTGACCCTTCACGACTATTTTGTGTTGTATCAGTCGAGGCTGGTGCCATCACTTAAAAACAATTTTTTTATTATTATTATTATTATTATTATTATTATTATTATTATTATTATTATTATTATTATTATTATTATTATTATTATTATTATTATTATTATTATTATTATTATTATGATGATGATGATGATGATGATGATGATGATGATGATGATGATGATGATGATGATGATGATGATGATGATGATGATGATGATGATGATGATCCCAACATTAAATAATTTATTCTTACATTAGAGAAAACAGCCAAATAAAAAATGTATGATCTATCAGATTTTAGAAACCATTATAGTTTCCATTTGCATATCTCCAGGCTTCCTTAATAGCAAAACATTAAATACAAAACATTAATACAAAACATTAAATACAAAACATTAATAAAATAAATAGTTTGCAAATTCGATCCTAAAAAATGATTCTAAGATTTTTATAGAATATGAAGAACAAATTCAGGAAAAAAAAAAAAAGTTTGAATCAAAACAGTTTTTGCTTGACGAAGAAATCGTTCGATCTCTGCCAAGACGGATCGATCTTGCTTCCCCTGTGAGCCATGTGTGTGTAATGCAGCTATGTGTGGGGTAAACCTACAGGATGATAATCAGACAGAATCTACGTTAAATATTAAGGGTACGTCAGCAAGTACACATTTAGATATTTAAATTCGCAGAAGAAATGTTTGCACATAGGCAGGATGTAAGGTAAAATGAGAGTTAGGTGGTTGGCCTTTGGGGGGCCATCGTTCTTCTGTGGGAACAATAGCTATATGATGTGACGTCAGATGAGATAGAAACGAGCGCGAAAAGCTAGTGAAGCTGACGTGATTAGACGTAATAAAAAATGACTAAAGCATCGATGATAAACGAAGCAATGGTTAAGCTTAAAAGTAAAGGCCGAGGGCCCAACTCTTACGTCCCAATCTTTCTCTTCCAAAAATAAAAAATAAAATAAAAAATAAAATAAAAATAAAAATAAAAAAGCTTAAAAGTAAAGGCAAAGCGCCCAACTCTTCAGTCCCAATCTTTCTCTTCGAAAAATAAAATTAAAATTAAAATAAAAATGAAATAAAAATAAAATAAAAAATAAAAAATAAAATAAAAATAAAAATAAAAATAAAAATAAACTAAAATAAAAAATAAAAATAAAAATAAAAAAGTAGTAAAGGCCGAGGGCCCAACTCTTCAGTCCCGATCTTTCTCTTCCAAAAATAAAAAATATAATAAAAAATAAAAATAAAAAAAAATAAAAATAAAAATAAAAAATTAAAATTAAAATTAAAAATAAAATAAAAATAAAAATAAAAGAAGTAGTAAAGGCCGAGGGCCCAACTCTTCAGTCCCAATCTTTCTCTTCCAAAAATAAAAAATAAAATTAAAAATAAAAATAAAAATAAAAATAAAAATAAAAATAAAAATAAAAATAAAAATAAAAATAAAAATAAAAATAAAAATAAAATAGAAAATAGAAAATTAAAATTAAAATTAAAATTAAAATTAAAATAAAAAAGTAGTAACGGCCGAGGGCCCAACTCTTCAGTCCCAATCTTTCTCTTCCAAAAATAAAAAATAAAATAAAAAATAAAAATAAAAATAAAAATAAAAAATAAAAATAGAAATAAAAAATAAAAATAAAAATAAAAATGAAAATGAAAATAAAAATAAAAAATAAAATTAAAAATAAAAATAAAAATTAAACAAAAATAAAAATAAAAATAAAGAATAAAATAAAAAATAAAATAAAATAACATAAAAAATAAAAAAGCTTTAAAGTAAAAGCCGAAGGCCCAACTCTTCAGTCCCAATCTTTCTCTTCCAAAAATAAAAATAAAAATAAAAAATAAAATAAAAATAAAAAATAAAAATAAAAAAGCTTAAAAGTATCTAAGTGCTCTCACCTCTAAGTGAACACCCTTAAAACTTCAAATACGTATATCCGATTTGAATGAAATGTAAACTATATGTTTTAGACACTAATTCAGAAAGTTTTCCAACTTTTCAGCTTCTTTCGACTATATTGGGGAGGCGGGCCTAAATGGGAGGAGGGGGCAATAAAACAAAGAAATTAATATGGTGTTATGAGCATCGTGAAAAAAGTACATAGTAGTGATCCTTGTTCAATGCCGAGCAACGGCGAGTGACCCTGCTAGTATAAAATATATATGTCTGAAAAAAAGACAAAAGGAAAAACAAATTAAACACAAGAATAAATCATCGGAAACAAGAGCTTTACCAGTTTCGTTCGGATCAACGAAGACCTTAAAAAAAAGTGAATGTTTTAAATTTATTGAAATAACAGCAAAAACATAGAAACCGAAAAAGACGCACAACAAGATGTTTTGGCCATGTGCGTAACTATTTGACAAAAAAAGAAGTATGCAGCGCATGCGACAAAGATGTTAAAATGGGAAAGCGGGGGGGGGGGGAATTACAAAATGGAACATTTCTTTTTAAACAAAAAAAAACGCCAATGTTTATTTTAATAATTACCTTCGGATTTTCCAAAATCACAACCTGTCAAAACAACCATCCCTGGAATTCCAAATGTGCATTCCTTTCGCTAACCTATATTTTGTGTGCCCTCCTTATTTTCCATGTGATGTAAAAAGTGGAAATTTTAATTTAGGGATTATTTTTGCATAACCAACTTATCTCACCGACTTTTCATAAATCACAACCAATCAAAACAACAGCCTTGAATTTCGGATGCAACCTAGATCTAACCCCATGCATTCCAATTACTAAACTATTTATCTCAGGTTAAATATTATTACACTAGGAGCCTGTGTTCACCCTGGCCGTGCCCTGCAACTGCCTGGTAACATAATTATCACTTGTGTCTAAAGGCAAGCAAAAGCAATTGAAACAAATAATCATTGTTTGTTTTATTCATTTTTATTTCTTGGCAAAATGCTTGTAATTTAGTATCATTATTTACCATTTGCACCCATAGCCAAGGGAAAAACAATTAAAATACTAAACATTTTTTGTTAAACATAAATTCTCAAAACAATTATCTTTGGTGCCTGAAATTTAGTAAAGAGATATGTTATAATAATATGCATTATATATATATATATATATATATATATATATATATATATATATATATATATATAATTTGTCTGTAAAACCCAATTAATCAAAACATCGGAGGAAAATCTAAATTTCTTTCTTTGATATAATTCGCTTTGATTCAGCCCGCAAGGTTTATATTTATTATTATACTAACTTATATTCTCTCTCTCTCTCTCTCTCTCTCTCTCTCTCTCTCATATATATATATATATATATATATATATATATATATATATATATATATATATATAAAAGAGAGAGAGAGAGAAATTGGTTTGTTCATATTCTTTTAAAGCATTTTTTTAAATATATAGCATAAAATATAGGCATACGCCCAAAAGCACAGAGGATGCAGAATACAATAATAAAATAAAAATCAAGCCAGATTTTTATTTCTCATTTTAAATATCATGTATTTGTATTTAAGTTTTGCGATCATTTCGCTAAAAACATAGCCTTGTCAAGCAGAGAGATATTATAAGCAGTGTTAGTTCCTTGTGTTCCGTCAGAATGAAAAAGGACGAAGATATTATTTTCTTTTTTTATATACTGGTCTCTTGTTTTTGAATATGGGAAACGCTGTGCAGCGTGGAAATGTTAGAAATTCGTTTGTTCATATTCTTTTAAAGCATCTTTTAAGAAATTTAGCATAAAATATAGGCATGCTCTGTGCTTTTATGCATATGCCTATATATATATAAACATCCGGATAAAAACTGAAGCTCAATATACTGGATAGAGCATTAATATTATAATATAGAATGAAGTAATAAAATAATATTTACGGGGACGGTTCAACAAGAACTTATTTACATTGAACTTGAAGACGACCATATTGTAGTCGGCAGGGAAGCAGGTTTGCGGCACTGTGTTCCACAGACGGGCAGTTCTAGGAAAGAAGCTCTGCCCATGGAAGTTTCGTTTTGTCTTGGGTACGCAGAGGGAGAAAGGGAAATTATTGACAGTGGTAGTAGTTGGTTCTTGTTGTGAATGTTTTACAAGAGAGGTGACGGTGGTTAAGTGGATAACGACACAGACTGACGACCTGAGTGCTCCAAGTTCGAATCCAGTCGGTTCCACAGTACCACTTTCACTTGCTGACAACCTTCACGTGGTCCTTCCTGTAAGTACCCGATGTCTTTCTAGAAGGAATTCTAACTAGAAATATATCGAGGAAACCAATGCCAACAATAGAATCATCTGATTCACACGAAGTGAATGAATACAAGATTTGAGTTCAGTCGAGCATCTACCATGAAAATAACGGTAGAGCAAAGAAAGACTAGCAACATCTTTTCTGTGAGAACGTGACTGTAAGGAAAAGAAGAGGACATTCCCCACTAGATTTCGAATTGGGTTTTGGACTCTCTCAAGGCAGGAAAGGGTTCTCTGAGCGGCACCTCCCCATATGTGGCAGCAGTACTCCATCTTAGGACGTATTTGACTCTTGTACGATGGCGTTTGTTTCTACTCACTATATTTTGTGTGACGGGATGGATGCATATTTATATACCAATAAATTCACCTGGCCTTTATTATAGAGTGGAGGTAACTCTATATATATTATATGTTTTATCTATATTCTTTTTTTTCTTTTCAGGTTTTGGTCTTTGTATGTCTTACCTGCCATCTACAATACTCGTCGGGTTGTACTTTAAAAAATATTGCACATTGGCCATGGGGATGATCTCTATCGGGATTGGTCTTGGCGCCCTCGTCTTTCCGTTCATTTACTGCTACATCATAGACGTATTCGCATGGAAAGGCTCCCTGTTCATCGTCGCCGGGATCTTCATGAACATGTGCATCCCCGCCTTCCTCCTGCAGCCGCTGCAGCCGGCCATCGAACTCCTGCGCCAAGAATCAATCGAACCAGTCAAGACGGACTTATCTGGATCCGAGACGACAGACGTCAAACCCCCAGTTCTTCCAGATCCAAAACCAGTAATGGATCAAACGGGTAGCTGCAGCATATTTCGAAACATTAAATTCTCCGTCTACTTTCTTGATATCCTGCTATGGAACGCGGGCACCGTTATCCTCTTCTTCCAAGGCCTTGAGTACCTTCAGGATCAGATTGGATACAACAAAGAGACTATCAGTTCCATCGTGGCCGCAGTCGGTATCGGCATTGCTTTTGGGAGTCTGTTTGGTGGAATTCTAAGTAGTGTGGAATGTTGTGACAAAGTTATGATCTATTTCATGTTCCATCTGGTCAATGGTCTGACAGCCATTATGTTCGTCTATGTCAACCGCTATAAACTGTTTATTGTCTTAGCCATTGTCTTTGGTATGACGATGGGTGGTATCTTAGGTATTATGTATGTGATCGCATTGGACTTAACATCGCTGAAATCAACGCAAAAGTTGAAATCTGACTGGGTGACAGTGGCCGGGTATATGATGTTAGCCAATGGGATTGGATGTTTTATTGGACCGCCTTTTGCAGGTAAGACATTTTTTTTACGATTTCAGACGATTTTCTTATTCTTTTTCTAAAGTACTCGTTTACTAAATAAAGAAAATTTAATAGAATTTTTTATGTTTCGGAATTTTTCACATGGGGATTGATAATTAAATTAAGAAAAAAGAAAAGGAAAGTTTTGCTTTTTCTCTTTCACAAGTCATTTTACTGTTAATGCTAAAGCAAAGTGTCGCACATAGAATTTCTCTCTTTCCATTTCATCTAAATAAATAAATGTAAAAGTTCGGCCCATTTCTAAATTAACGAATGCAAAAGTTGGGCCCATTTCTAAATTAACGAATGCAAAAGTTGAGCCATTTCTAAATTAACGAATGCAAAAGTTGGGCCATTTCTAAATTAACGAATGCAAAAGTTGGGCCCATTTCTAAATTAATGAATGCAAAAGTTGAGCCATTTCTAAATTAACGAATGCAAAAGTTGAGCCATTTCTAAATTAACGAATGCAAAAGTTGGGCCATTTCTAAATCAACGAATGCAAAAGTTGAGCCATTTCTAAATTAACGAATGCAAAAGTTGAGCCATTTCTAAATTAACGAATGCAAAAGTTGGGCCATTTCTAAATTAACGAATGCAAAAGTTGGGCCCATTTCTAAATTAATGAATGCAAAAGTTGAGCCATTTCTAAATTAACGAATGCAAAAGTTGAGCCATTTCTAAATTAACGAATGCAAAAGTTGAGCCATTTCTAAATTAACGAATGCAAAAGTTGAGCCATTTCTAAATTAACGAATGCAAAAGTTGAGCCATTTCTAAATTAATGAATGCAAAAGTTGAGCCATTTCTAAATTAACGAATGCAAAAGTTGAGCCATTTCTAAATTAACGAATGCAAAAGTTGAGCCATTTCTAAATTAACGAATGCAAAAGTTGAGCCATTTCTAAATTAACGAATGCAAAAGTTGGGCCATTTCTAAATCAACGAATGCAAAAGTTGAGCCATTTCTAAATTAACGAATGCAAAAGTTGAGCCATTTCTAAATTAACGAATGCAAAAGTTGGGCCATTTCTAAATTAACGAATGCAAAAGTTGGGCCCATTTCTAAATTAATGAATGCAAAAGTTGAGCCATTTCTAAATTAACGAATGCAAAAGTTGAGCCATTTCTAAATTAACGAATGCAAAAGTTGAGCCATTTCTAAATTAACGAATGCAAAAGTTGAGCCATTTCTAAATTAACGAATGCAAAAGTTGAGCCATTTCTAAATTAACGAATGCAAAAGTTGGGCCATTTCTAAATTAACGAATGCAAAAGTTGGGCCCATTTCTAAATTAATGAATGCAAAAGTTGAGCCATTTCTAAATTAACGAATGCAAAAGTTGAGCCATTTCTAAATTAACGAATGCAAAAGTTGGGCCCATTTCTAAATTAACGAATGCAAAAGTTGAGCCATTTCTAAATTAACGAATGCAAAAGTTGAGCCATTTCTAAATTAACGAATGCAAAAGTTGGGCCATTGGGGGATTGCCGCCCTGACTTAGGATTAGTAGTAAGATTAAATAAAGGGCATGTGTTTTTTATGACTTTTAAGTTCAAATTAAATTTTAATTTTATTCTCTTTTAAATTGATTAAAACAGCCGATTTTAAGCCACCATGTTGATTACCGAACTTTCTCAGCACATCAGAGAGGTTAATAATGCCAAAATCTTTCTTCGAAATGGTCAGATTATTGATTTTGTATAGTTCAATTTTTCACCAGATTTTGACTACTCTTTTCATGACCTATTTTGACCCCTCTTTTAAGGAACGAGGGGGGTGGGGGTCATGCTCTTTGATTCTTATATTTAAATCCGTCACTGCCTTTCCATGATTTTTAAAAGTCTCCCTAAAAAGTTTGTTTTTTTACCTTACCGAGTGCAAGACATAAGTAAATGCAAAACCGAAGTGCCTCCCAGGCTTTGTCTCTCCTCTTTGGGGAGGAGTAAGTTTATTGCTTACTGTCTGAGGTGCCTCTACCGGGGAATGCCGACGGGGCTGCCCAGGCTATTTTTGCTGGCCAGAGTGCTCACCTCCTCGGGTGCTGGTTTATCAAATCCCACTTTCCCGACCTTGTGTCACATCTTACCTTGTGGGAGGAAGATAAATAAAACGTAGTCTTTTGGCCAAGATCAAAGTGTAGTATGTGTTCCGATGGATGCTACACCCTGTAGACCGGTACCGTCTTGCCCTTTAGGCCTTGATTCCGCCGGTCTTAGGGATTGTCCTGTGCAGTTCTACGAGGTTCACCCTCCCAGGCTTTGCCTTCTCACCCTTTGAGAAGGGGTTAGTTTATTGCTAATCGCCTGAGGTGTCTATACCGGGAAATACCGACGGGGCTGTCCAGGCATTTTTTTGTAGGCCAGAGTGCTCTTCCTTTATGGCGCTGCCTTCTCAATCCCACTTTCCGACCTTGTGTCAAATCTTACTGCTGTGGGAATGAGATTTTAAAAAAATATATACACAGACATATATGCCCACCAAGACTTATACTTACATACATACCTATTTTAAATCCGTCACTGCCTTTCTATGATTAAAAAAAAATCTTTTTCTTATTTCTTTTTTTTCAAATGTCTTTCAGGGTGGCTGCATGACATAACAGGCAGCTATACTGTACCGATGTACACGTGTGGAGGAATCACCATCTTTGGAGGATTTACAATGCTGTTACTGAAGGTTATTGTTCTACGAGAGACATCGTGTTCTTCAATATTCATCGACACTATCACAGGCGAATAAGGTTGTGTGGCAGCACCACAGTTTGTCTCCCCACCCCACACATCCTGTTTTTGGAGAAAAGAAATACATAACATGATATCATATTATATTACATGATATAAATAACATATAACATGATATAATATGATATAACATGATACAGAAACATTTAATAAAACAATCTGATATAACATGATATGATATGATATAACATAATACAACAAAATTAAACATGATATGATACATGATATAAATAATATATAACATGATATAATATGATAAAAATATTTAACATGATATAGTATGATATAAATTACACATAACATCATATACTAAGATATAACATGATATAAATAATATATAACATGATATAATATGATAAAAATATTTAACATGATATAGTATGATATAAATTACACATAACATCATATACTAAGATATAACATGATATAAATAATATATAACATGATATAATATGATAAAAATATTTAACATGATATAGTATGGTATAAATTACACAACATCATATACTAAGATTATAACATGATATAAATAATATATAACATTATATAATATGATAAAAATATTTAACATGATATAGTATGATATAAATTACACATAACATCATATACTAAGATATAACATGATATAAATAACATAAAGCATAATATAATATGATATAACATGCTATAATATGATATAATATGATATAACATGGTATACATGATATAATATATGACAGAACGTTATACAAATAAAATATAATATGATACAACATGGTATAAATAACATATAATATGATATAATACTATATTATATGATATAATATGATAGAACATGATACAAATAACATGATCTTATATATGGTATAACATGATACAAATAAAATATAACATGATACAACATGGTATAAATAACATATACTAGGATATAATATGATATAATATGGTATAAATAATATATACTATGAAATAATATTGTATAACATGAGACAAATAACATATACTATGATATAATATGATATACCATGATACAAATAAAATATGGTATAACATAACAAAATACGATATAACATTATATAGCATGATATAACAAGGTGAAAATATAATGAAACATGATATCATAATTAAGATGATATAACGTATAACATTATAAAACATATCACATGATATAACAAGTTTAAAATAACATATTATATGACATAACATGATACAAATATCATATAACATATGACAAGGTTAAAATAACATATGATATGATATCATATGATGCAACATGATATTACAAATAACATGATAACGCATGTAATATAATATAATAAGGTTAAAATAGCATATAGCATAATATCATATATAACATGATATCATATTAAAATAACGTCTAACCTGATATCATATGATATAACATTATAAAAATTAAAAATACAATATGATATAATATGATATAATATACAGAAGAATTATGGTAATTATGTGAAGAATTATACAGAATTCCAAAAGTCCCCAAATCAAAGCATTTCTTCCATCTTGTACAAGGAATGACCACCATTGTTATTTTTTGGCATTCTTTGAAGTTCTTGCAAACAACTTCAGATATTCTACAAACTTGTAGAATCGTTGTCGTTTATAATAGACTCTTCCTTATGTAAAACTAACGCCCGTTTCATCATAGCTATACAATCAGAGCAATAGTAATTACAAAGCCTGAATCGTTTTGGTGAAAATGTACAATAGTAAGTTGTTCTTTTTTATAATATCTAGAGATTCATTATGTCTATAAAACTCAGATTTGTAATAACTAAATGCAACGAAACAATCGTTATTTATTAATTAACACCCATTTGGCTTGATACGAGATGTGTGTGTGTGTGTTTAAAGATTTAAGATAGCATTTAAATCAAGTTACGGAATGAAAAGATTCAATCTAATATGAATTTTATGTACGTTTCAAGAGGAATAATTTTAATAATTTTCATAAATTATTCCCGTTGAAAAGTTTGGAAAAATCATATTTGTTTGAGGTTTTTTCATTCCGTAACTTGATTTAAATGCTATTTTAGATCCATAATCACATAGTGCTAAACTGTATCGAGTTTACATTGAATATTGAGTTGTCACTTGGCAATTTGGAATGGATTCGTATGATTAACTTTAAACTCTCTCTCTCTCTCTCTCTCTCTCTCTCTCTCTATATATATAATATATATATATATATATATATATATATAAAATAAATTCAGAAACAAAAAAAAATTGAAAAAACAAATATACACACCTACTTGGACACAAAATAATGTCACATTATATATATATTATTATATGCATTATATACATGAATATATATATATATATATATATATATATATATATATATATATATATATATATATATATATATATATATATATAGTAAACTATGAAAATATATTTATAGCAATTAAGCTACACAGAGGCTCCAGCATTTTAGATTGAAGATTCCCTCCGGGGATGAAACGCGGAGGCCTATGTGTAGCTTAATTGCCATAAATATATTTTTATAGCTTACTACCTAGCTCTACTTACGTATCGAGCACTGTTGAAGTAAATACTGAAAATTGATACATAAAAATTATATGTCCTTATAAAATTTTATGTGGATACATGAAATACTAATATATATATATATATATATATATATATATATATATATATATATATATATATTCACTCTTTTTGTTTCATTTTACTTCAGTCGAAGTTCTCAGAAATCAAGGGGCCCCTTCCTGGGGCTAACACTTGATCTCTATATGAGATACATAGATATTCAAATATTCCATTAAAGTTCTCCTTTACGTTTCAAACATTAAGTTAATAAAGAAGTTAAGAACATAAATTTTCTTCTCCCCAATTGACCAGTTACCTATGTTATAGTATATATTTCTTGTGCTCTCTTGGTCTTACCGGATTCCAAGACAAGAATTCATCTAGTCTGGTGGAGTATCCAGCTAAGTCCTGTTACTTGAAGTAACATTATTTGGAGAAGGTGCACCATTCCTCGTATGAGTCAGTGTATAAGTTTATGTCGAAGGGAATTTTATTTGGGCTTCGAAAACTATGTAATTTTGAATATTTGGCCAGGGTTTACTTGTAGGGTGAAGTATACTCATGTCAGGTTGTCCTGACAAACCCTTGTACAGAGTGACCGGAGACACTCGAGGATGGTGTCTAGTAGGTAATTCAAACTCTCCCAGTAGGTAATTCAAACTCTTATATATATATATATATATATATATATATAGGGAGAGAGAGAGAGAGATGTGTGTTTATATGCGTATAGAAATGTCAATGTGTATGCATATATATATATTTCTATATATATTTGTGTGTGTGTGTGTATATATATATATATATAATAAGTGTCAATAGATATATATATGTATTCAAATATATTCATATATATATATTTAAATGTTCACTTACATATACATACAAAAAATATATACATATATATATATATATATATATATATATATATATATATATATATATATATATATATATATATATGCGTGTGTATGTTTGTGTCTGATAATATAAAAAAAACGGTTATTTTACATAGATCAAATCAATTCTTATGAGAATCAAATTCCAGAGTAAAAGGTAAGCTCAGTATTCAGACGTTTAAATATATATTTCAAAATTCGTAAGAGAGCTATTAATAAATTGACAGATCAAAGTATGTCATACTGTGATGTATTGTCAGTTTCGAATCAAAGAAAATCTAAAATAAACAAAAACAAAGTATGTGTTGATTCTTCAAGAAACACGTGTTAGCTTATCTTTGCTTCGAAATAGACAATAAATCACAGTATGACATAACTTTGATCTGTCAATTTATATATATATATATATATATATATATATATATATATATATATATATATATATATATATATATAACTTCTTTGTAATATAGCAGGAAAAATCCCAGCAGAGTGGTCGATTAATTGAGAATTAAAGTTAAAAATTAAAAATTAAGAGTGTGATATTTATTTATTTTGGTACAGAAAAATTAGTACAACATTTGTACCGTCGGTTTCAAGCACAGAAGGACTTAGCCATCCAGCTCTCTTCAGCTTCTGTTGTCATCTGTTTCGGAAATGTGAAGTCACGCGTCACTCTCGATTGGACGCGTTATTTGCTTAGAGTGTTATGTATGTTTGTTTAAATTTAGTGTAAGGAAGGTTTAATAAGGTTTGAAAAAATGGGGAGGGTGAAAAGTCACAGTTGAGATTTAAATCGGAGAAGATTTAAAGATATATATATATATATATATATATATATATATATATATATATATATATTGCCCCCAGGATAATTAATTCAGCAAAACATGAGTCAAAGAGTCGTTGCTTGAAAAGTGTAATAATATTAATATTAACGCATTGGTAAAGGAAAAAGTTGATATTTAAATTATAAAAATATTTAACATTTGTCCAATATACCAATAAACATATTTTTAACAAATTGCTGTTTTTTTTAAAGATTAAGAACTAAAAAAAGATAAGCCAACAAAAGGTTTACACGGAAAAAGAAACAAGGAATGAATAAATTTATTAAAATTTGCTTTCTCTAACCGAAATCTGAATAAAATAGAAAAAAATACAATTTTTAAGTCGACTTTTCAAAATAGACTATTTCGTAAATTCTTTTTGGCCAGCTTGCTGGATTCACATACGTTGTTTCGTATCTTAGTCCACAGAGTCTGACGTTGACTGTATTTAAAAAAAGGAAATCTTTGTCAATATTTGCCCAGGTTAAAAAACAAGAAAAATAAGAAGGAAGAATATTGATAGGACAGAGTCGAAGAAAAAATAAAATAGGATGCAAAAAGAAAGTATAGGCTTAACCAATTATATACATTGGACGAATGAGAGCCACTTGTAGGAGCGAGCCATGACACGAGCTGGCCATGTTTGTTTATGTTTCGAAAATTCGTCCGCTGTGTTACAGGTGATCTCCCTTACGAAAGTTAAAGGACTAGGTTACAAGTAAGATGGAGAACAACAATTTGAGTAGGGAGGGGGTAGAATTTAAATTTTTATATTTCAATTTGAGAATTTATACACACTTTCATAAATTCTTATTTGGGATTATTAAATCTAGATTATTACAATATGCGTCAACTTCTCTCCAAAATTAGTGTGTATAAAAGAGGAGGAATGTCAAGCTGGAGGCTAGAAACAATTTAAGGTTAATGTTAGGGCCATATCTTGTCGATCTCATCTTAATAGAATAGTCAATGCCTTAATATGCTTGAAAAACATTGGGAATCATTGATCTAAAGTAATTTTAGATCTTCTCTCTCTCTCTCTCTCTCTCTCTCTCTCTCTCTCTCTCTCTCTCTCTCTCTCTCTCTATATATATATATATATATATATATATATATATATATATATATATATATATATATATATAATCTTGGCCTAGATGAAGTCCAGCTGCTCTATGGCTGTGACCGAAATATGCTTTACAAATGTGTAGCCAAAAAATATTTATACTTCATATATATATATATATATATATATATATATATATATATATATATATATATATATATATATGATATATATATGATATATATATATTAGATATAATATATATATATAATATATAATATATATATATTAGATATAACATATATATATAAAATATATATATATAATATATGTATAATATATATATATTAGATATAACATATATATATAAAATATATATATATAATATATGTATATATATAATATATATATAACATATATATAATATATGTATATATATATAATATATATATATATAAATATATAAATATATGATATATATATGAATATATATATATATATAATATATATATAAATATATAAATATATATGATAGATATATATATAAATATATAAATATATATGATATATATATAAATATATATATATATATATATGATATATATATATAAATATATATATATATGATATATATATATAAATATATATATATATGATATATATATATAAATATATATATATATGATATATATATATATGATATATATATATAAATATATATATATAAATATATATATATGATATATATATAAATATATATATATGATATATATATAAATATATATATATATGATATATATATATAAATATATATATATGATATATATATATAAATATATATATATATATGATATATATATAAATATATATATATATGATATATATATATATAAATATATATATATATATGATATATATATATAAATATATATATATATGATATATATATATAAATATATATATATATGATATATATATAAATATATATATATATGATATATGTATATAAATATATATATATGATATATATATATAAATATATATATATATATGATATATATATATAAATATATATATATATATGATATATATATATAAATATATATATATGATATATATATATATAAATATATATATATATATATAAATATATATATATGATATATATATAAATATATATATATATATAAATATATATATATATATATATATATATATATATATATATATATTGTACTTTTATGATAATAATAACTCATGTTACATGTGATAATGTACTTAACCTGCTTCACGGCAAGATGTCTTATATATATATATATATATATATATATATATATATATATATATATATATATATATATATATATATATAAATATATATATATAGACATCCATATGCGATACATGTAGATATGTATCCATATTTATATATGTATAAATACATGTATATATTTATATCAAAAATACTTATATACATGTATATATTTGTATATAAAACGATGTATATATGCGTATAGATGCATATATTTATATATATACAAAGTTATATATAAACAGACACATATACAGATATATCCATATATCCATTTAATATCTATATAGACAGCTAGATCATTTAAAAATCAATAACAATTGTTCTTTGATGTAAAATTATTGAAATTGTGTGTCTTCAATGTATATTTGTCACTTCATGACATTTAAAAACTTACCAATCCCAAACGAAAAGTATACATATGTGGTTATTGCTGCCGATTTCACCACATTCCTGGTATATATTTATAAATATATATGAAAAAGACAAAAGGAAACAATTAAACATTGGAAAAAATTATCAAAACGAGAGATATACCGGTTTCGTTCGGATCAACGAACGTCTTCAGGAAAAGTGAAGATTTGAAATTTATTGAATCTGGTTTAATCTATATGTTTAAAACATTTAATATTCACCTTTTCTGATAACGTTCGTTGATCCAAACGAAACTGGCAAATCTCTCGTTTTGATGATTACTTTATGTGTTTACTTGTTCTTCCTTTTTCCTTTTTATTACATCCTGTCTTCACAGTATTTCATTTTATGATATATCGTGTATTTTATCCTCTTTTTATATATATATATATATATATATATATATATATATATATATATATATATATATATATATATATATATATATATATATATATATAATTTATTTGAAAACTATATATTACAGACTTCAGAATCGTACCGCGGTTTGATCCATATGGTTAACCTTTTAAATTTTCTTAAAAAGTCTTTACCCAAAGGGAATCGTCAGCGTACTGAAATAAGGTAAAAAAAACACACAATGAAAAACGCCATTTCTCATTGCGGTTTTTTTTACCTCATTTCAGTACGCTGACGATCCCTTTTGGGTCAAGACTTTTAAGAAAATTTAATTCTGAAATATGTAACAGATTGTTTTCAAATAAATTATTTGTATTATCTCTCACTCTTCTGTGATCGAACACTTTATTGATTTCTTGTCAATATTACGTGACACACTATATATATATATATATATATATATATATATATATATATATATATATATATATATATATATATATATATATATATATACATATATATATATATATATATATATATATATATATATATATATTAAAAGGTGAATATTAAATATACTCAACATATCTTCAGTAGATTCTAAAATATGTAAAAACAGATTCAGAAAATATATAAATAAATATTAATATATGAAAGCTGTGATTCGTATAACTGATGTATTATTCAGCTTAAATTGACTTACTGACACAACATCTATAGGAAGAATATATATATATATATATAGATTTCAATTTTGTGTTGAGAATCTGAATAACAGAGCTCAATGTAATTTAAACAGAGCAAAACAGAATTATAAAAAGAAAAACTATACACACATTAAGGTTGTACACATAATATCAATGTAATTTAATTAAAGGGGTCGAAATAAGTTATTATGTGTACAACCTTAATGTGTGTATAGTTTTTCTTTTTATAATTATATATATATATATATATATATATATAAATCATAGCTCTTCCCTTATGTGAGATTGAAAAATATTTGGAGTAATGACTCTCTATATATATATGTAAACAACTGATGATCCCTTAAATAATGTTAAGACTAGCGTAAATTCTTGGAAGCAAACTAATATAGTGACTGCAAAAAGTAAATTGACTTACAAAAAAGTGATTTTCCATCGAACGACTTGGGACTAAAATGTTTTTTTTTTTAATTTCTTTCTTTTATAGTTTTAATGGTTGAGAAACTTCCGAGACTATATATATATATATAAATACAAAGATCAAGAATTATATTAGGTCCTATCGAGATACAATGAAGCTCAATATAGTGGATAGAGCATTTATATACGGATAATGAAGTGATGAAGTAGATAAAATTTGTACAGTTTACAGATTTATTAACTCCTCAAGTGTTCAAACAAGGAATACAAATACAAAATGGCATTTAAACCATGACTTTTCAAAGATAACGCTCTTATCGTCAGAAGGTCTGATCAGTAATAATTGAATATTAATTAATTATTGGAGGTGAATATCTTGAAAATGCAAAAATGAAGAATTTTGAAAAAAATAAAAGAGAAAAATATCTCGATTTAAGCCCTCAAAAAAATCAAACATGCCTCAAATTATGGGCAGAATTTTGCAGCAAATTCGAATGATTCACAATGTTTAAACAGTTCAAAAAAAGAAGTCGAATGTTCTATGAGTTTTACAAATCTTGCGTGTTCCAAGAAATTGTATTTTAAGGTCATAGATAAATCTGTGACCTTAAAATCCACTTTATCACTTTACTATCCATATATATATATATATATATATATATATATATATATATATATATATATATATATATATATATATATATTGTGGATTGATTAGCTTTTAATTAGCAAACGTATAAAGATTTATTTGAAAACTTGTATTCAAATCAGATCAAAATACCAGGAATGATGAGGAGGAAATAAACCACTGAAGACAAAGCAAATAAATACTAAACTTCTGAATATCTATATGAAAAACATATTCAGAAGTAAACTATTATAAAAATATATCAAAATATTTGTTTGATTTAAAATACATCGTTCTAAGTCGATGGAATATTTGAATGAAATTAAAAGTACAAAAAACAAACACAATAAACAAATGGAAACGTCTGATGTTGGAGTTTAAAAAAGATCCGGGAAAAATAGCAATTTAAAACATGTAAAACTCCATTAAACTTCCAACTTGATGATTCTGTGTACATATTTATGCTAAAATCATCTGATCATGGATCTTGAACCAAGAGAGATGCAAAGTCAGTTTTGATATTATCATTGCAATTGAACTTAGATCATAGTTGAACTTAGATCATGACTCAACCTGAGCCAAGACTTAAAATAATTTTCATCTATTGTAATCATCATTGAAATTGAGGAACTGTTGAACTGAGATCGTGGCTCAATATGAGCTGAGACATAACATAATGTTCATCTATTTGAATAACCATTTAAATTGAGGCACTGTTGAACTTAGATCGTGGCTCAACATGAGTTGAAACTTAAAATAATGTTCATCTATTTGAATCACCATTGCAATTGAAGCACTGTTGAACTTAGATCGTGGCTCAAGATGAGTTGAAACTTAAAATAATGTTCATCTATTTGAATCACCATTGCAATTGAAGCACTGTTGAACTTAGATCATAGCTCAAGATGAGTTGAAACTTAAAATAATGTTCATCTATTTGAATCACTATTGCAATTGAGGCACTGTTGAACTTAGATTGTGGCTCAACATTAGCTGAGACTTCAAATAATGTTCATCTATTTGAATCACCATTTAAATTGAAGCACTGTTGAACTTAGATCGTGGCTCAACATTAGCTGATACTTAAAATAATCAAAGTATCCAAATGGATCAAAGCAATTTATTGTATATACTCGTTCATTTGGTCGTATTTTGAATAGTAAATATATTGGGCAAATAGTTGGTGAGAGGCGATTTATACGAGGCTTAAATCTATTCACAGCAGAAAGGCTTGGAACAGTTCCTAGGCCCTCTTGGATTTGCAATCGAAAGCCTACAAAAACAGTTTGCCGAAACACAAAATAAGGGCTTTGTAATTGTTTACATTAACCATATCCAGTTTAAAACTGACCCACTGAATCAGGAAGAAAAAGCACAATCAAAAATAAATAATGGAAATAATGTTGGCAATGACATCATCCATTTTTCCCTCCTATGCAAAGAAAAAAATGATTAAGCACAAATGTATTGTCGTCCATCTTTGTTATAATTAGACTATTGTCTGGATCTGGATCCAAATATACGTACTACTACTACTACTACTACTACTAATAATAATAATAATAATAATACAACTACTATTACTACAATTACAACAACTTATACAACTACTACTGCAATAGCAACAATTTCTAAACTACTACTACAACTATTAAAACTACTACTACAACTATTAAAACTACTACTACTGCTACTACTAATACAACTACCACTACTACAACTGTTACAACTACTATAACTACTATTAAAACTACTATTACAATTAATACAACTGCTACAACTGCAAATACTACAACTATTACTCTTACAATTACTACTACTACTACTACTACTACTACTACTATTAAACAAATTTTAATTGAACATACAAACATTCTACTTACAAATAAAAAAGATTACATATATTAAAAGGCTTCTTCACAAAAACAAAACCTCGTACGATCAATAAGAATTGTTTTTAAACTTGTGTGCTCATATCGAAATACTTTTAACAGTTAAATAATGAGTAAGATATAGACCAGTTTTATCAAATTTTTATGGAAAAATTTCACGCGATTAAAATAACAAATGATTTGATTAACGTAAAACCTATAACAGCTACTGAACACCAGCAACTTGTGTTCAGTTGATCGTATACACTGAGGTGTTTACAATAAGCATTCTGTTTCAGCATTTAATAACCCCAAAAATGTTGATATGCCATAAAACAGATAAGACAAACGAACCAATAGAATAATTTACAATATTGTATTTCAGTATTAAATAAACCCCCAAAAATGTTGATATGCCGAAAAACAGATAAGACAAAATATCATTTACAATAAGTATTGTATTCCCGTCCGTGTCTGGTGAAGAGTCACACACTTCAGAAGATAACCCTGGCATAGACAGAACATGGCGGATCTAGAGGAGTGTAACTTCAATAAAAAAATAAAAAATCTCTGCATAGTTGTAGTTTTTGTGGCGATCGTCGACAAACGGATGCTTTGACAGAGAGAAAGTGGCAGCTTCGGGGGAAGATCATTTTGCATGAAAACCGGAAGTTATATAGTTCCAGTTAGCAGAGAACATCTATAGTAGTGACGCATAAGGGTGACATCAGTTATCGAAAGATTCAAATGAATCCGAGAAGAATTCTCGACCTAATTGATTAATTTACTGTATTTTGTTATTACATAATCCAAAAAGGGTTGATATGCCATAAAATAGATGAAAAATATACCAAGCAAATAAAGTAAAAAAGGTGCAAGTCCATGAAAAAAAAAATGAAGAAATATTTTTATGGTGTACGTACCCGCAACCGAAAGCATATATCGTACAAAAAAATCCTGTGAATTGATCAAGCAGTTTTTTTTTTTTTTACAAAAGATAATCAAATTTTATGACTAAAAGACGAGCGTTGATTTATCGATGCCATGTTTGAAAACTAAGGGAGATAACTCTAAAAATTCCAACTTTTGTGAACTCTTCTGAAATAGAGTTTAGAATCAGCCTTGTACATAATAGCGATTCCTACAAATTCTCATTAATCGCTTAAAAATGATTTTCTTTTATAAGAAAAAACGGCACTTTATTACATTAGGACTTACGCTAAGTTTAGCCATGACCATAACCCTAAACTCTAACCCTAACGCTAACCCCCACTTTGACCCTAACCCTAACCTTAACGAGCGGGTCAAAGTTAGCGCTGGTCCTAATGTAACAAAGCACCAAAAAAACAACTTGATCAATTTACGTGATTTTTGCCGTACGATATATGCTTTCCGTCACGGGTACGTACATCGTAAATCTTTTTCTTAATTTTTTTTTTCATGTCAGCAGAGTTATGGACTTGCACCGTAAAAATTAAAAAAAAAAAAAACGCAAAAGAATGCTTAACCAATTCCGACTCTAGCGTACTGATGAGCACCAGAAATCCTTGGAAGGGGACAAAGTTTTTGAGGAGTCAAGACAGGAATGCAAAAGAACATTTGGAACAATTTTTCACTAATGTTCCGACTTTTGGTTCTGAATTGTTTTCGCTCGTTTAGAGAAACCAATAGTTTTCCGTTGAATGCCACAAACACCAGATCCAGGCATAATCTAATTTCGCACAACGCAGCTTTTAAAAGACTAAGTGGTGCTTATGTATGTAAACAGACGAGTTAAATATGTCAGTTACAAATAAAATAACAAGAAAAATATTTACTTATTATTTAAAAATATTAGCATACACCGAAATTTTCTGAAAATAATCAAGTATTTTCATTTTTATTTAAGAAATTCAACGACTATTTTCAGCCATTATCGGTGATTTTCGTCTTAGTTAATGTCACTGACTCACTGACGTCATACCAGCATAAAATCGCTAATCTTATACATAACTTAAATTTATTTTTTATTAAAATTCTACTCGATTATTTTCTAGTAAATTGTTGTATATGCTAATATTTTCCAATAATAAGTAAGTATTTCTTAAAGTTTTTTGTTATTTTATTTTTAACTGCCATATTTAACTCGTGTGTTTACATACATAAGCACCCAATAAGTTTTATTTTTTTTTATTGTTTCGGATTTTTTAAATAATATATATATACAATTTTAGGTGCTTCTTTAGAGACGTGGCCGAGGCCGACGGAAATATGAAAAGAGGAGATAATTCAAACTTTTAGGTGCGGGGGGGGGGGGGGGGTTCGACTTGTAAATTAAAAAAATTAAACTTCTGAGGATACGTTAAAATTAAATAAATTTATTGAAATAAATTAAACATCAAATAAATAAATAAATAAAGTTAGGGTTAGAGTTTAGGGTAAGGGTTAGGGTTACTTCCTCGTCTAATGGACACCTTTTTCCTACATATCAAATTTGGGCATCACCACACAAATCCATCGCTTCTAGTTGCGTATGGGATAAGTCTCACCTCAGCGCCACAGATGCACGTCTCGGTACCTGAAATAAGTATGTGTGCTTGCAAAAAAATCGATTATTTTGCAATTATCTCTAAGTAAAAACGACAGGTTTTTAAGTTCAAATCGTTTGCATCCATTTTGTGTCAAAAAAAAAAAATTTGACTTATCTCCCCTTTCATATTTCCGCTGACCTTGGCCGTCTCTAAAGAAGCACCCAATTTTTAAAAAGTATTTTATTTTTAAAACTATACATTACAATGTTTCGTGGGTGTTCCTTAACACTTGACAGACACTGTAATGTATAGTTTTTTAATGAAGCAGTTTTATGTTAACTCCTGTAGAACATGAAATCGAGCACTTCGTTGATTTTTTTCAACTAACTTATGAGGCATTTTCAAGTGTAGTTAACAGAGCAAAATAGGGGTGAACACCAAAAAACAAATAAATATTACCAAAGGCAAGATAAGTTACTACCTGGATAAGTTCATTTGTGTTTCAACTTATTTTAAAGCGTTTTCTTTGTAAAAACAAACATAATAGTCAAATAGTCATTAGTGTTCAGTTAGAACAAAGAATAAGATGGCGTCGATAAGCAATGCATGTGTATCCCTGGGCCCCTGATAATCGCTCAAAATCGAAAATTAAACAAAATACTGTTAGAACATTACATTTTCGCACGATCGGTGACATTTATTGGATGTGTTTCTAGCAGTATTTTCTTTACTTTTCGATTTTTAAGCGATTATCAGGGGCCTAGGAGTACATGTGCATTGCTTATCGACGCCATCTTTCTTTTTTTTTTTCGTTCTAACTGAACGCTATTTTTGTTTTTACCAAAAAACGCTTTAAAATAAGTTGAAACACAAATGAACTTATCCAGGTAGGTAGAAGAGTAACTTATCTTGCCTTTGGTAACATTTATTTGTTGCACATTGGTTTGTTTGTCTATGAAACATGCTATACAATTTTTCATAAAGAAAAATACATCAGAGTGCTCGATTATCGGGGTAAGAGTGTCTCATATATTTATTTAATAAGATATTTACATCTTTGATGACGTCATTCCAATGGTGTTTGTTCTTGACCCAAATGACAACTTTTCAATGACGCTCCAATTTACCTCAGAATTATTGATTTATTACCGCCCGGTGTTAAAAAAAAAAAAAAAAGCGGTGTTTAGTCTCTGAGTTTCTTGAAGAAAAAATACTTATCTTATAATCATGTCTATGGGTGCAAAATATTTAGAAATTCGTTTTCTTTCGGGGTGGGGTGATGCTATCTAGCATTGTTATGTTCTGGGTGTTGTTATATATATATATATATATATATATGTGTATGTATTCATGTGTATTATTATTTTTATTATTATTATTACATTACCCTCATAAAAAAATGCTTTAAAACAATTTTTTCTTTGAAACAAAGCAAATTATAAATTAAACTGAATTTTAAAAAATTAAAAATATTATAAGCATATTTTTTATTTTTAAATGAACAAACGTTTTTAAAAAAAGTTAAATCCTTCAAACTTAAAAAAAAAAATTCACACTTTTTGTCTTCGATACATTTAAAATATTTCGGTGAGGAAGTGCAGATCATTTAATGGATGCTGACTCGGACTATGGGATCTGCAATCTTTTTTTCAAATCCAGTTGGATCCATTAGACATTGTAGGAGTAATACTGTTGTAAAAAGGTATTAACCCCCAACTTCCTTCCAGCTATGGGTAAAATAGCAACTCACGTTCAATGAATCATTCGTATCTAATTATTGGGTTTTAGAATTAAAATCCCCGAAAAGGGGGTTGATATGCCGTAAAATATAAAAAATCAAAAATCTTTCAATCTTTTTTTTTCTGGCTTATTTACCATTCTTAAAAAAATTCTGATACAGATTCTTTTTGCGAAAACCTCTTTTCATCTTTTTTTTTTGTCCAAGTGTATTTTCAGGGCCAAAATTGTGCTTCCGACTAAAATTAATGGGTTTAGCATGACGTCATTTAAACCCCACCGCCTTTTCAAACATAATTAAAACACATATTTTCAAATTGCTTTTTTATTTAAATAATGAGTTACCATTTCTACAGCCACTCGAGGACAAGGGTTAATGAGCTGAACAGATTGTCAGTTGAATGATGAAGAATGTAATGAGAGGATTGAAAATGATGAATGGAATGAACAAAATTTGATGACTTATGAGGAGGAGAGTTTATGACTAGTATTCGTTGACATTGGACTTGAAGATGCCCATGTTGTAGCTCTCAGGGAAGTAATCCCATGATAGCATGGAAACAAACACTGTTCATGGAAATTCTGTTTGGTGTTAGGCATATCGAGGGAGGAAGGAAAGTTCTTTGCAGTTGTGGTAGAAGACAAGTTCTTGCTGTGACTTCGTCTCAGAATAACATTTTGTCCCTGAAAAAATTCAAAATCATTTATATTTACTTCTTACAACATATATATATATATATATATATATATATATATATATATATATATATATCCAGACTAAAATAAACAAATAATATAAAATACACTCAGCTACCGACAAAAAAATAAATTTAAATAAATTTTAAATAAATACAATAAAATAAAAAATAAATGAATAAGTAAATAAAATAAAAATAAATAAATAAATAAAATTAAAATAAATAAATAAAGATAAACAAATAATTAAAATTTAAAATCAAAATAAATAAAATCAAAATAAATAAATAAAATCAAAATAAATATATAAAATCAAAATAAATAAATACAATAAAAATAAATTAATTAAATAAAAATAAATAAATTTAAAAAAATTAAAAAGTAAAAAAGTAAATAAATAAATAGAATAAAAAATATAACAAAATTAAATAGCAATACATTTAATCCGAAATAAACCCAGACTTCATTATTTAATCAATAACCACAAACACAAAATGGGCAATAATAAGATTTATATATAAGTATATAAACAACACAAAACTAAAAACCAAAATTAAAATTAACCCTAAGCAAAACAAAACAATCCAACTAGAAGTCAATTGATATGTATCTCAATTTAAAACAATCAAAATGGCGACGAAACCACAAATAGACACAGCTGACAATCAACAGGGCCGCGGTAGTTTAGCAACACCGCTCCTCAATATTCACATGTGGCTTCATTTCAATCATACAATACAAGCAATAATTTTTTTTTTAATTAAATAAAAATAAAAACAGTTAAACTACATAAATTACAACGATATATAAAATTAAAACCAAACTTTAAATTAATCAAAGAATCAAACTGAGAGTCAATTACAGACCAAGTTGATTAACAGCCAACCGCTGAAGTTAAATATTATATGATTTTAAGGTTTGTTTTAATCAATAATTCTATGTGCCTAGTAAAAAGGGTCGTTGCCTGAACTGTCGGCCAAATAAAGATGTAAAAAGAAAGAAATGCATGTTAAAAGTAACATAACAGACTGTCGGGAAAGTTCATGCCGATTTTTAGTAATTCAAGTTTTGACACTTTTGAACATGTCAAATTATTGACAGATATAGTATACTTACATTTCTGGTTAGAGCACACTGCAAGCTATCTCTTGAGAGAAAAAGTTGGAAATTATTTAACTTGTGTTCATTTTGGAGTCGTTTGAAAATGAAAGATTTAAGACCCATTTTTAGACACTTGATGCTTTTCTATTTGTGTAAAGGCAAAACTACCGGTGCTTATCTAGAATTACGGAGACATTCGAAAAAAAAACAAAACCCTGAGAAATATCTTTTTGATGTACGTACCTGTCATGGAATGAATATATCATATACCAAAAATCACGTACTCTACATGTTTTGCATTTGATCAGAAAGTTATTTGCATGTTCGACGTCGGAGCTCACCAATTGTGGGGATGGCTGTGGTTCCCTGTTTGGGGTCTGGTATTTTTGATGACGGTCGCGTCTTTAGGGATTACCAAGCCACCACACTAAACAATTGATTTTGTGTAGATGAATTGAGACCGATTCGATTACAAGGATCACCAGTTAGCGAGTGCTAACTTTTAACAATATAATATTGCTAATAAAAAGAAGAAACTGCAAAGTAAAAGAATAAAAACTTTTATATGTAAACAATTTTACAAAAATGTAAAATTTAACAATAAAGTTTGAAGGATAAAAAAAGTTTGAAACGACACGATGTGTCAACTTAGTCCTTAAAGTTTAGTATGCGTGTGTGCGTGTGTGTTTTTGGTTAAGCTTGTTCTTGCGGGGAGACAGCAGGCGTGCTTACAAGTGGATTGTTGCTGTCTTCATTGGTAGCGAGGCGCGTTGTCTGGTCTCGCCAAGAGAACTAATCTTTTTCAGATAATTCCCTGTTTTTTATTAAAAGTCTATTTTCACACCCACTTGATAAACACTTTTCTAAGTTCATCTTTCGGCCACATCTGTTATCACTTATTTGTAAAGTTTTGACCGGTACTGTGACCCCTCTTCAAGAAGAAAGAAAGAAAGAAAAAGAAGAAGAAGAAGAAGAAGAGAGAGTAAGCCGAACGAACCTAGAAAGAAAAGGGGTAGCTAAAACAGGCTAGCACTTTTCCTCAATGCCCGTTCGTCTCATCGATCTATTGATCTGCCACAGTTTTTATTTTATAAAAGAAAATCAAATTTTATCGATAACCAAGTAATGTTGATAACTCGGTTGCATTATTGGTCATATTCAAGGGAGCTAAGGGAGATAAACCCCAACATTCCAGACTTTATTCCTCTAGTTCGCAAAAGTTTGTATTATCTCCCTTGAATATGACCAATATGGCGTCTATATTTCACCCTTATTCGTTTATCGATAAAATTTGATTTTCTTCTATAAAATAAAAACTACTTGATTGATTTACGTGATTTTTGGTATACGATATATTCATTCCATGACAGGTATGTACATCAACGAGATATTTCTCAGTTTGTTATATTTTTTTCAAATGTCTCCGTAATTCTGGATAAGCACCAAAATGCCTTGCAAAAAAAAAAAAACTAATAATATATGGGCAGTGCATAGTGAAAATAATTTAGGAGTCATAACTTTATGGAAGTCGTTCACAACATTTAGAGCTGGCGATTTTAGCTTTAATTATGAAGAACCCTCGAGAAGACCGCCATTTACAAATGACAACCAAATGAAGACATTAATTGAGAATAGCCCACATTACATAACATGAGAACTAGCAGAAAGGCTTAACATATCAAATCCTATTCCAATAGCTTTTTCCAAGAACCACAGGCTTGTGGAACTCTCTTCCTGCTGACTGTTTTCCTCCTACCTATATAACCTTGGTCTTTTCAAGATTAAGGCCAATAGGCATCTCCTGTTTTTGCGATAACCATATTTGTTCTTGTTATCTCCTTACATCAAGTGGCTTCATGTCTTGTCTGGAGCGATTTCCATTAAAAAAAAATCCACCATTCATGGGCATTTAGTAAATCTTGGCTACACAAATCGATACAATATTTGGGTGCCACATGATTTAAAGTCGGTAAGAACTTTCCGGACAACCTATTAATATCCTTGCGATAACCTTGTATTATTGTGTTTGCTTTTTTGTTTTGTAAATATAAATATACCTACATGTTCCCACATCTATATCTAATGCTGAATTAAATGATACATTGTGACAGCTTCGAACATACATCTCCTGATATATATATATTTATTTTATTTTATTTTATTTTATTTTATATTTTATATTTTATTTTATATTTGATTTTCAAATTAAAAAAATACACTGTATAGTGTAGGTTTTTTAAAGACACTTTAATCCAAGAACTTTTTACTTTTTGTAAATTTTTCTGATGATTTTGTAATGTTGCAGAGACGATATTGACATAAAAATGTTGTTTGGCACAAGACAAATCAAACGGGCCGTAAAAAACATATTTCACGGAAATGTTATGTTTTTTTTGGAATTGTAAAAAAATAGAAATAAAAATAATAAAATAAAAACATGGTTATTGGAATATGAACCTGACTTTATATATATATATATATATATATATATATATATATATATATATATATATATATATATATATATATAAATTTGGATTTTTCACATAGAAAAAAGATTATTCAGTGAAGACCGGGATTATTCCAATAAAAACAAGCTCGATGATACTCGATTACAGGGTACAGAGCATTTATATGTGATTTTTTGAAAGCTTACCAAAGCATTATATATATATATATATATATATCTACAATCAGACAAGCAACACAACTGCTGCAAAGCACGGCAGCCATAGACCAATGCCCTAGATTAAGGTTTCATCTTCTTTGGCTCTTCAGTAGGACTTATCCGTACCCAGGGATCAAAACCCTGGTCACCTGCACGTGAGGCGGCAACTCTTCCAACTACACGCAGGAAAGTCGCCATTCACCGTGGCCTGCACATTCCATGGTAAGTCTATCGACTTTCTTACGTGTGACACGATAGCTCAGTTGGTAGAGTTGTTGCCTCACATGTAGGTGAGCCAGGTTTCAAATCCTGAGTTCAGATGTGTCTTACTGAAGAGCCCAAAGGAAGGCGAAACTCAAGTCTACGGCTTCCTCCCACTCTCTCTCTCACTCTGTTACCCATATCTTTATCTTTTTGCCTTCTCTCTCTTTCCTCTCTCCCCATGTCCCTCTCTCTTCCCCTGTGGTTCTATTCTCTTTCCCCTCTCTAGCTGTCTTTAAATTCTTTTTCATTTACACTTTCATGGTGTCATCCCTTTGTAAAGGTGGTCACTGAGTTTCGACTATGGGTATAAGAAAATGTTTAATTTGTATCATTTGTATTCTTTGGGCTACTATTCTCATCTATGTTATGAGAATAGTAATCCGAATAATTCAAATTATCACTTCTCATCTAAAAAAATTCCAAAAATTAATTTGAATATTTTCATCTAAAAAATTCCAAAATATAAATATAAATTGATTTGGATATTTTCATGGAAAAAATATTCTGAGTTTAAGTCAATTTGAAAATATGTGTTTTGTTTCCATTCGGAAAAGTGTAGCACATTTGAATGACATCAGATATGGTGTCATGGTAAATCCGTTTTTTTTCAGATGTTAACATAATTGAAGTGCTGAAAATATATTTGGTTCTTTTTTTTTTTTTGCAAACAAAAAACAGCAACAACACAATCATTGTAGTGCTATCCATTTTTTTTATGTACGTGATGCCTTATTAATAATTCCATTCTCATTTTTTTATAAAAATTGTAAAAAAATCCACGTTTGCAATTAAAAGCCATAAAAAAATTCATTTGCTGATTTTTCTTCACGCCAGATTTTTATGCCAACAAAAAAAGAAAAAAATTTTTTTTTTTTTAAATAGAACAATTTTGCCAAATAAAATTTTCGATAAAATTTCATCATTTTTTTTTGTTAATTTTCAAAATTGTATTTATGCAGACCAGTTGGTAATGCTTTCAGGGCCAGATTTATAAGAGATTCAAAAGGAGTTTGGCACAGGAGATTCGTGTGCCTCCCTATATACAAGAAAATAGGGTCGGGCAATGAGAGCGAAATAAATTTGCTTTTTAAACAAAAAATGAGTACCAGTGATTTTTAAAATATCAAATAAAAATCAGAGAATTATCCGATTTTAATGAAATTTTCAGTATTTATTAATTTTAAAATGAATGTATTTATTTTATTTAAAATAAAAAAAACTTCTAATTTTTTTTCGGTCAATTAAATTACTTTACTTCTTATGATGAAATATGTTTGTTTATATATATATATACCCATAGTCGAAACTCAGTGACCACCTTTACAAAGAGATGACACCCTGAAGATGCGAATGAAAAAAAAAAAAAAAAATTAAATCATACTCAACAATCGGAAATTAAAAATATATATATATATATATCTTGAGAGCTTTAAATACTAGATGCCTTAAAAAAATATTCACACCTTCAGTGTGTTAACTCTTAGTAAAGGTGGTCACTATGGGTATAATAAGACATATTTCGTTGTTCAAATGAAGGGGGATGAGGTAAATTAATTTTAGTAACCTAAATAAAATCTAAGAGATTTAAGTTTTTTTTTTTAAATAAAATAAATCATTTATATTAACATTCATTTGTTAATTAATAAATACTGAAAATTTCATTAAAATCGAAGAATTCTTGGATTTTGGGTGGATTTTTTTTTCAATCATTTTTTAGTTAAAATTTTTTTTATTATTTTCATTTTCATTGCCCGTCCCTACAAGAAAACAATTCTGAAAAATGTCAATTGCTTTACTCGCGAAACCCCATGGAAATCCCACAGTTAATTTCTTTATGTATCCGTATAATAACAATATTTATCTTGAAATAATAAATGTCTGTCAGGGTTGATAATAATATTAAGAAAAAAATGTCTCTTTTTCTTCCATAAAAATAATTCCCTTTGATCAGTTAAATATTCTTTAAATAACTGAAACAGATATCTCTCTTATTTATTGATTTATTGATTGATTTATTGAAAATTGTAACAATTTACATCTTTCTAAAACAATATTCTCTTTCGTAAAATTAATTGCCAGAAAAATATTTTTTTTAAAATAAAACGAATGTCACATTTAAAAAAAATTATTTATTTAAAACTGTATAACTTCAGATGTTTTAAAATTAAATAAAAATAAAAGGAATGCAAATAATAGGTTTTTAAAACGAAGACGACAGGAAAATGTTATTTATGACGTTATATTCGATTTTAGAACAATTCATTTTGAAATTGGTAAAGTCTGAATTTTTGACACACAGCGAGATCAGATAATCACCAATTATGGTGTCTTTTGTGATCAGACGATCTCATTTCTTAAAATGGGGGTGGAAGGTGATAGATAACATTATTTTTTATAATCTATAGCCATTCACAAGATAGATGGGTGTCTATTTTTGAGAACACGCATGACAATTTATGATTAGTAAAAAATTGTCAGGTGTGATGTCATAAATTTATGATGAGTTAAAAATTGTCAGGTGTGATGTCATAAATTTATGATTAGTTAAAAATTGTCAGGTGTGATGTCATAAATTTATGATTAGTTAAAAATTGTTAGGTGTGATGTCATAAATTTATGATTAGTTTAAAATTGTCACGGGTGATGTCATAAATTTATGATTAGTTAAAAATTGTCAGGTATGATATCATAAATTAGTTAAAAATTGTCAGGTGTGATGTCATAAATGTATGATTAGTTAAAACTTGTCAGGTGTGATGTCATAAATAGACACACATAAATGGTACGGGTTGCGATAAATTATAAAAATAATCAAGAAGCTATTGCTAGACAGTGTGTGTGTATTTGAATGGGACTCTAAATATTCCTAAAACCAATTTTGTACTCTGATAGAGAACGCACCACGTTTCCGTAACTTTGCGTCGTCAACGTTCGGGCAGGTCTCGGAAGGGCCCAAGAGTTGACGAGGCGAAAACTACCAAACGATAAATTGAAAACAGGCAAACGATAAATTCAGAACGAACAGGCCATAGCTAAACAACTGTTATTAATTAGTTGTTTTCTGTTGATAAAAAATCAAAGGAACCATTGTTAATCAAATGTTTTTAAATAAAATGTTTTGTTTTTGTTGTGCACAGAAAAGTTTCAAAAAGATGATGATTTTTTTTTTTTTATATAACAAACAACGAAACCACTGTTTTAACCAATTTCTTGTTTTTTTGTTGTTTTTTTTTCATCTTTTTAACATTTTCTGGGTTAGGGTTTAAGGTTTAGAGTAAGGGTTAGATTTTAGGGTTAGGATTAGTCTATTGCGAGAAGTGACCGTTGCTGACAGAACTCAATGAGTTCTTCGGGAGATTCAACACGCTGATACAGATCGTAGAAATTTCTTTTTTTCTTTTTAATGCACTGCAGATCGTAGAAATTAATTTCTTCCAACAATTATCGTCTGCTTGCTTGGAGCCTGATTGGCTAATACCTGCTGCAACCTGATTGGTTAATACCTACTGCAACCTGATTGGTTAATAGTTTTGTCAACTCTCGGGCGCTTCCGAGACCTGCCCGAACGTTCATGACGTGTAGTCATGGAAACGTAGTACATTTTCTATAAGAGTACCCAAATTATAAATCCTTCTATTCTGAGGATTGTTTTTTTTTGTTTTGTTTTTACGGATGTGTCACCACTTATCAAGACATGGAGCAACTCAAGGATAAGGGTTAAAAAGATAGTCAGTTTGACTATAATCGCCTCTACTCACCTTTGCGAGAGGCTCAAAAACAAATGGGTGAGATGTGCAGAAGATTACTTAAGAGGAATTGATTATCCAAAGGGACGGTTCAACAAGTGTTTTTTCACATTAGACTTGAAGACGACCATCTTGTAGTCAGTTGGGAAGCAATCTTGTGGCAGTTTTTTCTACAGACGGATGTTCTAAGAAATAAACTTTGTTCATGGAAGTTTCGTTTGGTTTTTGGTAAAGATAGAGAGAAAGGAAAGTTCTTTGCTATGGTTTTAACTAGACGAGTTCCTGCTGTGAATATTTTATAGAGAGTTACCAGGGGTTAAAGCTCAGCCGAGCACCTACCATGAATATAACGATAGAGTAGAGAGAGACTAGCAACATCTCTTCTGTGTGAAAGGGGCTGTAGGGACAAGAGAAGTTCATCCCCCACTAGATTGTGAAGTCGATTTTGTCCTCTATTAAGACAGGAGAGGGGGCCCCGAGAGGCACCTCCCCAGATATGATAGCAGTACTTCATCTTAGAACGTATCTGGCTCTTATACAAGTAGAGGATTGCGTCAGGGGTGAGGTATTTTCTGGAGCGATAGAATGATCCAACCATTTCTCCAGTAACCTTAGCAACAGATTTGATGTAAGTCTTCCATTCAGGTCTGTGGTGAAGGTAAATCCTAGGAGCTTACTGTAAAAAAAAATGTATGTTCTTAAAATGGTTCTATTAAATCTGTGTATTTAGCGATAAAAAGAATTGGCTGAAAGAGAACTTTATTGGACAGTGGAGTACCTCACTGTAGCCAATGAACATTGTCCAAACCATCTAAGACACCCCAAGTAGTGTACAGCAGAGTTGATCGATATCATGAGAGAGTCAGTTCAACAGAGTCCGAAACACTGCACACAATAATAGGCTACAGACCTTGTGCCCGTTGCTTATTGTAAATTTCTGGTATCAACAAGATGGATCAAACTCAAACTCATCAGTTCAAAGGTGAAAAAGCTCCCTTCGAGAGGAGCATTCAGGATTGGGTGGACCACTTCAAGAACTATGGGGCAGTGCCAGCCAATAACAATCGTCCAAACCATTCAACATGCTCCCAAAAAATGTACAGCTAAGCTGATTGATAGTGTGAGAGAGTCAGTCCAGCAGAGTTAGAAACACTGTGAGCTGCAGACCCTGTACACTGTGTGCAAAAATGGGCTACAGACCTTGTACCCTGTGCACAAGAATGGGCTGCACACCCTGTACCATATGTGCAAAAATGGGCTACAGACCCTGTACCCTGTGCACAAGAATGGGCTGCACACCCTGTACCCTGTGCACAAGAATGGGCTGCAGACCCTGTACCCTGTGCACAAGAATGGGTTACATACCCTGTACCCTGTTCACAAGAATGGGCTACAGACCCTGTACCCTGTGCACAAGAATGGGCTACAGACCCTGTACCCTGTGCACAAGAATGGGCTGCAGACCTTGTACCTGTTGCTTATTGTAAAGTTCTAGTTAAAGCAAGATGGGGCAAGCTCAAACCTGTACCAGGATTTGCTGAAAGAGAATTTGGAGATTGTGTGATCAATTTCGAAACTGATTTTGAGTGGGCACCTAACAGCTCAGATTTTAGCCCCTTAGATTTTTTTTGCTTTGGGGCTATTTGAAAGACAGAGCTATGCATGGAGACCTAATACCATCGCAGAACTGAAGGAAGCCATCAGAAAGGAGTTTAATGGCATACCTCGGTCGGTTTGTAAGAATGCCATAGACAAATTTGTGTTACGCCTCAATAAATGCACAGAGCTAAATGGAAGTAATCTCGAAGCTTTGCTCTAGTAAAGAAAAAGGGGCCAAAGACTCTCATCTTTTGATATGAGGTTTTAAAGACAATAAACAAGTCATCATCAAAGTTTAATTTTATTCTTGCAGGTGGCGAAGCTATTGAAGCTGTTGGGAAATTTTGTTACCTTGGTGATACCATTGGAGCACGGGGGGGGGGGGGGGGGGCAGATGCTAGTCTGATTGCAAGAGTTAGGAATGGATGGAATAAGTTCTAGGAATTTCTGTCATTGCCAACCAGCAGAGCGTTACCACTGTTAACTAAGAGTTTATCAGGCATGTGTAAACAGTGTGATGATGAATGGAAGTGAAACCTGGCCAGTGAGGGTTGAGGACATGCGTTGCATGGAGAGAAATGATGTGAGAAAGATACGATGGATGTGTAATATGAGTCTTAAAGACAGGCTGAGATCTGATAACCTCAGAGGAAGAGATTAAACCTTGACAGTATAGGGGGATGAGTACAGAAGAGTAGAGTTCCATTGTATGGCCACATTGAAAGAATGGATCAGAGTTCTTGGGTTAGTAGATGTAGAACAGTTGATGCAATAGGTTCACTTCACAAGGGAAGACCAAAGAAAATCTGGGAGGAAGTGATAAGAATAGACTTGGGAGAAAGAAGGATAAATAAATACCTGGCCAGAGATAGGTTAGTTTGGAAGTCAATTTCTTAAAGCCATCCAACACATGCCAACATGTAAAACGGAAGTTAAAATGATGAGGAGGAGGAAGAGGCGGGGGGGTAAATTTACCCTTAATTGCTTTTTGTTTCAAATATGACATATTCCAACAAAATGCCTATTTAATATAATATTCAACGAAAATGTGTCAAACTGCAACTTGTTTCACATCTGCAACAAGCTTGTTGGCTAGTGTGAGTAGGTATTAGTATGATGTTGCATCAACACACTCGCTAAATAGATAATAAGTATCTTCGATGTCACGGTAAGTGTCATCGATGTGTCATCTGCCTAATTCAAGAGCCTAAACTTTTAAATAATGGTAAGTAAAATTTATTTTATGATTCTCTAGTGTATTATGATTATTTAGATGCATATATTGCAGTGTTTTGCAACATCATTTATTTTTGTTTGATAAATATTTTTTTGGCAAGTGTGAGTAGGTATTAGTATGATGTTGCATCAACACACCAGCTAAATAGATAAGTATAACATTATACACCATTTGCGACATCATTTATCTTTGTTCAATAATTTTTTTTTTTCCAAAAATCATTTATACTACTTTATGTTACCCATAAGAAAGGTTTTTCACTTTTTTCAAACCAATATAAAAAATAAAGCATTTAAGGGTTAAGAAATGAGGCCCATCAAATGTCGGGGCCAGTTTTTATTTTTTATTTTTTGTTGACATATATCAGTTGTAAGCGCTTTTATTTTCATCACACAAACGCAGAGTATAGGTTGATATAGATGTTTTATTAACTTTTTTTTGTGAGTATCTCATGACAAATACACACTGTCTTGAAGCAACTACACACACTCTGTCTGTAAATAGGAGTGGGACGTAATGGGTGAAAATTTCAGATTCATGCGAGTAGTATTTTTTGTGTTCATTTATACATAAATAACATTTTGAAAATTTTGCAAAATTCAGAAGGTGCAGGCCAATAGTTTTGGGCGATTTTACATTCATGAAAACCCTTTCACAGCCTGAAAATGGTTCTAAATTAAAGTACTATATCAGATTTAACCATCTATATCCATTCATAGCTTTTGAGGATGTTTTAGGACCTGCAATATCGCATGAAACCACTTTTTCACCAAATATTGATGGATTTTGAGTCCCATGGAGCCCTAACGACTATTTTTGGTCTGCACCTTCTGAATTTTGCAAAATTTTCGAAATGTTTGATTGTTTAGTGTTATTTATGTATAAATGAACACAAAAAATACTACTCGCATGAATCTGAAATTTTAACCCATTATGTCCCACCCCTACTGTAAATATATTACTTTTATAATTTATCGCAACCCTAACCCGTTTCTGTGTGTCTGTTTCTATAGAAGCTATTGCTAATCATTGTGTGATGCATTTGAAATTGGACACTAACTCCGGCCCTGCGAGTGATCTGAGGGAAAGAAAATTGAGACAGCAAATTGAAGCACAACTTTTGCTTGCATATTTTAATCGTAAAACAAGTGATTATTTAAAAAAATAAAAAATTAAAAACAAGCAAACAAAAACACTTTCAATGATTTTTATTTTTCATAATTGTTATTGCCATTCCACATTATTTGGTATTTCCTCCAAGATTTTTATGAAACAAAAAAAAAAAAAAAAAATTCCATGCAAACGAAAAACTTGGCCCTAACTTCCAAAAGTCCCAAATTGGAAGTCTTTATACAAACAATTTGATTCAATGATACGACAGGGGCGCACTAAAAGAAATGTTTGTTTTTTTATTTAGAATCACAAATAAACCATGATACTTGATCTTTTGTCTTTAAACTTTAACTCAAGCCACACACATACTTTCTATTCGCAAATTTAAGGGTTCTAAAATCATTTTCAAATTTCGAAGGCCATGAAATATCGGATTCTAGTCAAAGTAAGGACACTTCTGCAGAATAGGGGCGAGCCGAAATTTATTTGTTTTTATTTTAGAAGAGCTCCAATAATGAAAGGAGCTGACAACTCTTCTTTTTTTTCACTTTTAAGTATGTAATTTCTCCAAAAATGGAAAATATGAATTTATTAAATAAGTAATGCAAATTCAATTAATTAATAGAACATTTATCAAAGAAATTAACATTTGTGAAAATCAACAGTATATTAATAGAACATTTATTGAAGAAAACAAAATTTGGGAAAATCAACAGTATATTTTTTCATTTCAAAACGAACAGTCATCGTGTTTGGTTTAACACATTTTTTATTTTTTTATTATTTTTTTTTATTTTTACAGTTTAAAAAATTAATTTTTTTCTTTTTTTTGTTTTTTAAATGGGATAGAATTCAGAAATAAATCGCGCATATTCAGGGCATTCACGTCCATTTTCGGAGAAATTAGAAATCATGTACTAAAAAGAGAGTTGTCGGCTCTTTACACTATTGGAGCTCTTCTAAAATGAAAACAAATAAATTTCGACTCGTCCCTATTTTGTAGAAGTGCCAAAGTAAGATACATTTCCCAAAAATGAAAGTTCACTTTTGCATTAAATAAAAATTTATTTAAAACATATTAATATTCATTTCTAATATACCTGAGAAAGAAATGCAATAATCTATTTCGGATTTTAATTTTTGAGAAATGGATTTTCATTTATTTGAAATATGTCGGCCATTCTTTTCCCTGTTAATCTATTATTATACCAAAGTTGAGTCAATCAACGTTTGTTTCCCTAAGTTTTTTTTCCTATATTCTTTAATGACACAAAATACATGCTAAAATATTATTTAGTTCTGGGATTGAGTTATGTTTGAAAAAAAAAATTCATTTTGATTCTTCGAATTAGCCGTAATTTGTAATTAACTTACCAAGTTTCTCTATTAGTGATGGGACGATTCCAATATTTTTACCGATTCTGATTCGTTTCAAATCTCTAAATATTTAGCTATAGAGCTGTTGTTGTTTGTTTTTAATTCTTTTTAATTTTCTGTAAAAACCCATATGCATATTTTTTTGCAAACGTAAAAATACACTTTGGGGTGTGATCTGTTGATTTTAGTCTTACTGGTAGTTTAAAATCAATAGATATTTATCATTTTATCATTAGGACCAGCAATGAAAAATTAAGTTTTAAACAAAAACAAACAAAAAAAAACATTAAAAGAATCGTTTTTGGCATCGAAAAATAGGCACAAATTTTACCGATTATAAAGATAAAAGTTCTGATTTTTTCGATTCCCAATTCCGATTAATCGTCCCAACACTACTCTCTATATGAATTTCTCTCACCTTCTCTTACAACCTGTTGATCAACGATGTTAGTTTTTGCAAGGAAGGTGTCGTTGTCCTTCCACATACAGTGGCTGGTATTCCCAAATAGTCACCTATTGTAGTACTGACCAGGCTCAACGTTGCTTAACTTCAGTGATCTAATGAGAACCAATGCGTCAACGCGATTATATTGTATCTGTAAATTAGATATCAAAAGAATAAGACTCTTTACTTCTATATTATAGAACATTTAGAGAAAGGGTGAGTCTCTTTTTATCTAATTTACATAGTGTGTTCATACATACCGTAAACACATATGTCAATTAGATCAGTCAGTTCAAGGCGCGTCTGGGACTACCAGTTTGTATACCATTTCATGGTTTCCTTGGGGAAGTACAATGATGAGGCACTCAACACTCTTCCACCGAGTGATTTTTCCAAGACACCATCTCGTGCAGTATAATATCGCTGACCAATGGTTTGACTCATCCAAGACACAATCTCGTGCAGTACAAAAGCCAGGATCTGGATCACTGACTTGTCTCCTGCAACTCTGGAGATATCGCTGACCAATTGTTTGACTCATCCAAGACACCATCTCACACAGTACAAAAGCCAGGATCAGGATCACTAACTTGTCTCCTGTTACTCTGGAGATATCGCTGACAAATGGTTTGACTCATCCAAGACACCGTCTCGCGCAGTACAAAAGCCAGGATCAGGATCACTGACTTGTCTCCTGCTACTCTGGAGATATCGCTGACAAATGGTTTGACTCATCCAAGACACCATATTGCGCAGTACAAAAGCCAGGATCAGGATCACTGACTTGTCTTCTGTTACTCTGGAGATATCGCTGACCAATTGTTTGACTCATCCAAGACACCATCTTGCGCAGTACAAAAGCCAGGATCAGGATCACTGACTTGTCTCCTGCTACTCTGGAGATATCGCTGACCAATGGTTTGACTCATCCAAGACACCATCTTGCGCAGTACAAAAGCCAGGATCAAGATCGCTGACTTGTGTCCTGCTACTCTGGAGATATCGCTGACCAATGGTTTAACTCATCCAAGACATCATCTCGTGCAGTACAAAAGCCAGGATCAGGATCGCTGACTTGTGTCCTGCTACTCTGGAGATATCGCTGACCAATGGTTTGACTCATCCAAGACATCATCTCGTGCAGTACAAAAGCCAGGATCAGGATCACTGACTTGTCTCCTGTTTCTCTGGAGATATCGCTGACCAATGGTTTGACTCATCCAAGACATCATCTCGTGCAGTACAAAAGCCAGGATCAGGATCGCTGACTTGTGTCCTGCTACTCTGGAGATATCGCTGACCAATGGTTTGACTCATCCAAGACATCATCTCGTGCAGTACAAAAGCCAGGATCAGGATCACTGACTTGTCTCTGTTACTCTGGAGATATCGCTGACCAATGGTTTGACTCATCCAAGACATCATCTCGTGCAGTACAAAAGCCAGGATCAGGATCACTGACTTGTCTCCTGTTACTCTGGAGATATTACTGACCAATGGTTTGACTCATCTGCAAACATGTAGATATTTTTTTTGACGATCCTTTGCAATGGAGGTGTCGTCTTCCTTCAAAATACAGCAGCTGGTATTCCCAAATGGTCACCCATCTTGTACTGACCAAGCTCAACGTGGTTTTACTTCGGGGATCTAATGAGAACAATAAGAATAATATACTTATTATTTTTTAGTTATGCAAGAATTTCTTAACAGACATATAACAGTTTATGAATTTTCAAATGAAATCAAAGTGGAACAGATAGTTGTAATTGTTGTGACCCAACGGGTCACCGGGTTTTCTAGTTATAGATGAAATAACTGTTATGTATATACTATCAGGGCCCTTCAAAATGCAAAAGTGATTTTGAAACCTTTTAACCAACAAACATTTTTCGCTTGAATAAAAGTTTAAAGGCAAAAAGTCAACTATTATTGTTCATTTGTGCTCCTAAACCAAAGGAAAACGTTAATTTTCGTACGCGCCTCTGTTGTATCAAAGAACCGACAATTTGTTAGCACTAGAAACTTATCTGTGACATTTTACAAAATATTCTTCTATGTACACATTTATGTGTGAGATTTTTCACTACAAGTGCAGCCTACTGTTTGTTTCTTAACCATTTTTATTATTGTTTTTTTTGTTTTTTTAAGATTTTTTTTTTTTCGATTGTTGTGTCATATTTTATAATCACAGACTTCACCTAAATTACAAAAATCCTTTCCATGGAAAAAAAATTAAACATTTAAAAAATAAAAAAAACTTTGAACGACTATTAAAAAACAGAGTTAGTCACAGTCACTTAATTTTTCTCCATCTCTGAATTCTTGCGTTAATTTTGATCTGTCTATCATAGACCAAATGCTTTGCTAGAAATCACTCCACCTTTGATTTTTTCAAAACCTTGCAAATGTTTTGTTAAAAACCACTCCACCTCTGATATTTCAAAATCTTACAAATGTTTTGCTAAAAGTCACTCCATCTCTGATTTCTTCAAAACCTTGCAAATGTTTTGCTAAAAATCACTCCATCTCTGATTTCTTCAAAATCTTGCAAATGTTTTGCTAAAAGTAACTCCATCTCTGATTTCTTCAAAGTTTTGCATTAATTTTGATCTGTCAATCATAGCGCAAAGTTTCTGCTAGAAATCACTCCATCTCTGATTTCTTTGAAATCTTGCATTGATTTTGAACTGTCGATCATAGTACAAATGTTCTACTAGAAAAATCAAGAGTTTATCTAATCTCACGTGTCACCTACGAATAATTCTAAGAATAGAAGGTTGATTTTTTTCTCTGCAATGAATAAAAATATATAGGATCAACATTGTATTTCTTTAAAGAAACAAACATTTAAAGTAAAAATTTTGTAGAAAGAAAGGATGAAAAAAAAAAGGAACGATAACTTTTACTACTTAAACAATAAGAGTTATTTCCCTTAGCTGATTTTTCTTTTAAGGTGACTTAAAGAATTTCTACATATTAGAAAACTGCCAGATCAGATGAAGTATTTTTTTCAAAATAAATTTTATCGAAGTATATTAGTCTATAGCAAATAACACAGTACAACAAAAACAACTGAAAGTTGTCTCGTTAGAATCAAAGTTTCATTTGTCAGCTTGAATGCTATTTAGGTCCAACTTTTAAAATCCAGCCAACATGATAATTTTATAGAGTAGATGACATCATTATTGTAAAATATATATTTTGGGCTTGGATTCTTTTCTGACCTAGTCATAGGTTTACTACTTAACACGAAAATTCTTTTCCTATTTTCAACCAATTGCTTTGTAGGACATTTTTTTAAACTATGAGTCTCTTTCTTATAATCATTTTGATATACAATGTGTATTAAGTGCTCATAATTTATTATTGAAATATAATTCTTATAATAAATGAATATGATAAACAAGTGCAGAGCATGGGGTTGTAGGGGAATAATATGAATGACACCGGTTGCTAGGGGCACCGGTGGGTAGTGTCCCCTTAGAAAAAGGAAAGTAGCGACAGAAAAAGAGAAGAGTAAGGTTGAAGTTCGCCGCGCTGGTCAGGATACCACGCGGTCGAAACGATGTATACCCTACCAGTTCTAGTAGGCCTCCACCACAAGTGGTGAGTAAACGAAATATTGTATGTACTGTAATGTTATGTCGTAGCCCTTTTATGTTTCTCAATATGTAAATAAATGTGTATATTGTACTTGGGTGTATTTTCCCTTATTTCGTGTTTTCTCATAGCGTATTTAGGAGGTCTGGGTTTCCCCGTAGATTAGTACAGGGAAATAAAGGCAATCCTAACAGGGTTTCATTTTTGATTCAATGTGGACATCTAAATAAAAACCAATGCTATACACTTTCTTATCCTGTAAGAATTATATTTCAGTAATAAATTATGCTAATAATAGGGGGAATAATAGGGCGGTACTTTCCAATCACCCTGTAGTTAAAACCAGGAGCCGCCAAAGAAAAAAAAAACATGTTTGAAGAAATTATGCTGCATAGTGAATGAGATGAGAGTTTTGTTTTGATTAATTCAAGCTGGGTATTCTGGTAGAAAGAGTATGATGTTGAAAAATCGGAAATACTTCATGAAATCAGGATAATATCCCTGATGATCTTTGTAAGAATTATATTTCAATAGTAAATTACAAGCACTTAATAAAAGGAAGTTAGAGTTAGGGTCAGTAAAATAAAGCAAAGGGGTCTTTTTCAAATGCTGTAAGGAAAATGCTTGACTGGCATAGATGTTGAACCAGTTTATAATTTTAGACTCCATTCTTTTGTACTGGTTTAAAAAACAAAACTATAAAAGCTGATTCATTAGTAAACACAAGAGTTCCCAGGCGGCTTGAGAAGCTGGTGGCAAATTCTAGCGCCCATATTTAATTCTAAACTAAACCCCATGCTATACACTTTCTTATCAAATTCATTTCTTGTAAGAATTATATTTCAGTAATCAATTATGAGAACTTAATGATAGGAAGTTACCTGAGAATCACCCTATAGTCAAAACGGGAAACAATCAACAAAGAAAAAAACATGTCTGAATGAAATCTAATGCATAGTAAATTCGATGAGAGCTTATGTTTAAAATGAATTTAAGCTGGTAATCTGGCGGAAGGAGAATGATGTTGAAAATTCGGATTCTTGTAACAATTATATTTCAGTAATAAATTAAGAGCGCTTAATAATAGGGAGTTACTTTCCAATCACTCTGTACAACTTCAACCTGAAGTTTGAGAGCCACTGGCGCAAAACACCTCTCACACAGATACAAGGATCCCTGTAAAAACTTTTTTTTCTTTCCTTGTGAAATTATTTGATGCGGTTCCCAGGCAGCTTGAGAAGCTGGTGGCGAATACTGGCGCCCATATTTAATTCTAAATTAAACCCCATGCTATACACTTTCTTATCATATTCATTTCTTGTAAGAATTGCATTTCAGTAATCAATTATGAGAACTTAATGATAGCAAGTTACCTGAGAATGGGTATGATGTTGAAAAATCCAAAATACTTCATGACATCAGGATAACATAACTGACGATCTTTGTCAGAATTATATTTCAATAGTAAATTACGGGCACTTACTTTCTTTATACTAGTGGTTCACCATTTACCGAGGCTAAGGGTTTGAGATTTTCAGTTCGATGATGAACAATACTATGAGAGGATTGAGAACTATAATTAATTCACCGGGTGACATGACAGATATCTGTTGATATCGGACTTGAAAAAAACAAATCTTCCCATAATATTCATGATCATTCAACTGTCTATCAATCCATCTCGTTAACCTTTATCTTCTAGGGAGTGTTTTTTAACCTTGATAAGTGGTGACTCATTAGTAAAAACAAATATGAATTAATTGTGAAATCAGTTGATGAGGTCTCCAGGTGGTTTGAAAAGCTAGTGGCGAATTTAAAAACATTTTTTTTTAATGGAAATTGCTCTAGACAAGGCATGAAGTCAGTTGATGTAAGGGGCTAAAAAAAAAATACTACTTCAAGGTCAAAAACTAGCTAACAATAAGTGTTAGGTGGATAGATTCTAACCCAGAAAACAGCAATTCTTCCCCCTTTGTCAGAAGCATCGCTCATGGAATGTGAGGCCTAAAGGACAAAAGAAAGGAAGCGAGAGTTACGAGGCTGCCGAAAGTAAACCGAAAGTTCACTTTCTACTCTCCTTGAAGACGACCATGTTGCAGTCAGCTGGGAAGTTCACTTTCTACTCTTCTAAATAGTGCTAACATTTTGCTAATGCTCATTGAATTCTAAATAAAAGTCCAGGTTATACACTTTCTTGTCCTATGCATTTCTTGTAGAAATTAAATTTCAGTAATAAATTACAAGCATTTTATAATAGGGAGTTATTTTCGAATCACTTGTAGTTAAAACCAGAAACCGTCAACAGAGAAAAAAAACATGTTTGAAGGAATTATATTGCATAGTGAAAAAGATGAAAGTTTATTTTTGATTAATTCAAGCTGGGTATTCTGGTGGAAAGAGTATGATGTTGAAAAATCGGAAATGCTTCATGACATGAAGATAACAGAACTGAAGATTCTTGTAACAATTATATTTTAGGAATAAATTACGAGCCCTTAATAGTAGGGAGTTACTTTCTGATCACCCAGTAAAATCAAGCAAGGGGGAAATTTTCAAATAATTCAATGCCCTAAGAAATCGCCAAATAAAGGAAAAGGCTCAACTGGTACAGATGTCATCCCAGTTTATTATTTTAATTTCCATTTTTTTTTGTTTTGTTTAAAAAAAAAAAAAATAATTAAAACGGCCCTTCTTTATGATAACGCCGACATAAAAAAATCTTTTAAATCGTTCAATTTTTAGAGGTGGGCACACTACCAGTCATAAACTCTTAGCATCTCGCTTCATTTCTATACCAAACAAATAGTTTTTGCAGATTTTTTATTTCAAATGTTACTTATTATATGATAATAATATGCCTTTGGAATTCCCTCCCTGTTCCATGTTTACCAACATGCAGAAATTTAAATGTAATGTGAACAAAGATCTTGTTGCCCAACTCCCTTTTGTTTGTACATACGTTATTACCTACCACACCCATTTAAAAAAATAGGATCATCTGATTACCAAAGATGAGATACAAAAAAGTAATTACTAATTATCTGGTGTTGCTGAATGCCAAAAATTTAGATTCCACCCATTTCAAAATGAATTGTTCCAAAATCGAATAAGACGTTATAAATCTATCTTAATCATCGACTTAAAAGTGATATTCAGCTGACAGAAGAATATTTAGCTGACAATTATTTTTAGTAATTACTAATTATTTGGTGTCGGTGAATGTCAAAAATTTAGATTTCACCCATTTCAAAATGAATTATTCTAAAATCGAATCAGACGTAATAAATAAAATTCTGTGATCGGCATCATCATTATCGACTCAAGCGACATTTATTCAAAAAATATTTCTAATTATCTGGTGTCGCTGTATGGCAAAAATTTAGATTTCACTCATTGACTCAAGATAAATTGTTCTAAAATAGAATAAGACGTTATAAATAGAATTTTGTGGTGGTCGTCATCGTCATTGACTCAAGAGTAACATCCGTTTTATTTATTAAAACGATAATTTTAAAAAAAATTTTTTAACATTGTTCACCCCAAACAAGGCAGGTTGCTATTGTAGACGTAAGGGGCTACTGAGAAAAAGGGTGAAAGTTTTTTTTTTGAGGTGTCAACCTAAATTGGGAGATGTGCAGCGAGATGTCTGTTTACATTAGTTTTAAATTTCTGCATGTCAGTACCGTCAGGGAAACAGGAGACAGGGAGGGAGTTCCAGAGTCCAGCAGCACGAGGAAAGAAGCTTTTTGAGTAGAAAGCTCTTCGGCATCTGGGGACCTCCACAGTGAATAGATGAGATTTGGCAGATTGTCGGGTTGGTCTAGTGAATTTACGTCGAGGGGGCACCAGAGCAGCAAGTTCATTGGAGCACAATCCATTGAAGTACTTGTAAAACAGGCACAAGGAAGCAACATTGTGGCGGTGATACAGGGGCTGGAGCTTGGTGGATAGTGAGGGACCTATTAAGTTGGCGACTCTTTTTTGGACCTTGTCTAAGAGGGAGAGACTAGTGGATGATGCCTCAGTACAGATATGGCAACAATACTCCATGCATGGGCGGATGGTGGCTTTGTAGAGATATAGGATAATGTCAGGTGTGAGAAGTTAACTAGCACGGTAGAGGGAGCCCACCTTCTTTGCAGCAGCCCTAGCAATGTCTTCAATGTATTTATTCCAATTCATGATATCTGTGATTAGCTGATAATTAATTTTACATCAAGAAAATGATTTAATTGCTAATTATCTAGTGTTGCTGAATGCCAAAAATTTTAATTTCACCCATTTTAAAATGAATTGTTCCAAAATGGAACAAGACGTCATAAATATAATTCTCTCGTCATTGTTGTCGACTTCGAAGTGGCATTCATTTTATTTATTCAAAGACAATTTGGGGAATGTGAAAAATTTAGATTTCACTCATTTCAAACTGAATTGTTCCAAAATGGAATAAGACGTTATAAATATAATTCTATGGTGGTCGTCATCAACATTGACTCAAAAGTTACATCCATTTTATTTATTAAGCCGACAATTATTTTTTACGGTAAGAAAGAAACTATTTTGTTTTGGAATTAAATTGTTACAATAGATAAATAAAAACGTTTGTTTCATTTATCTAAAACATATGTAGCTGACCTGAGCTGAAAAGTATTTTTACGGTAAGAGACGACGGTATGTAAATAACTGTGAAATGTCCATGGTTCTTGCTAGTTATTACATGATCTTATTACATGCGTCGCCATCTTGATTGCCTGTGTGTAACTATGGAAGCACAAAGTACTCACTATTTTGGTGTTTCATGAACCTTATTTTCGATGATTTTTGCACCTAAGATTTTTTTTAAATTAGTATTTTCTGCTGTCATAGTCACATTAGTATTTGCGTAATAAGTAAAATTTTCAACAAAAGAAAAAAAAACACAAAAACGAATTTTTTGTTATCAAAATACAACGAGATTCAAAGAGAGCGATTGTGCAGCATAGTTTAAAATAAAAAAAGGGGTGTGAAAAAACAAAAGGACAAAAAGATAAAAAATAAGTGCTACCAAACGCAAGAAAATTTATTTTTCTACTTACCTGTATAACTTTTACGTATGTTTACTGATTGTTAAGCACTCGTCTTTTCCAACATGACCGCCAATTTAATAACATTTAGAGGCGATTGGCGGCCATGTTGGAAACTATGCTTGCTCGGCTAAGCCAAAGTGATGATAGCAAATACATAGATAATAAATCTTACAATAAAATTACACACAAAAAATTATACAGGTAAGTAGAAAAATAAATTTTCTTGAGTTTGGTAACAGTTATTTGTTGTCTATTTGTTTTTGTTTTTGTTCACCTCTTTTTTTGCTCGTTAATTATACTGCACAATGGCCTCAAAGAGTTTATGACGATTCCATTCCCCCCCACCCCAAGTTGAAACACCGGTTTGCATTATAATGTCATAATATATCCCCCCCCCTCTCTCTCTCTCTCTTGTGATGTCATAATAGACTCTTCTCTCTCTCCCCCTCCCCTTCTCCCTTTTCTCTTACCTCTCTTATTCTCTTCCTTCGCTCTCTCTTGTATTCTCTTTCTCTTCCCCTTTTATCTTTTTCTACCCCTTTTCTCTCTCTCTCTCTCTCTCTCTTTTTCTTTCCCTAGCTCTATATCTTCCCTTTTTTCTCTCTCTCTTCCCCCTCTTTCTTCTTTCTCGCTTTCCCTCTCTCTCCCATCCACACAAATGGACCTATTCAAAAAATAATAAAGCTTTTTGTTTTCATGTGTAATCGGAAAAATAACATACGTGTAGAGCAGCGTAAAAGAACGCGGTCGTGTCTTGCCTGGCAGGATTGAACTCGCATCCTTCGGAATACTGAAAAATAATATTTGAGCGTCATGTGGGATGTGTGTTTGAATGCGGGTGCCCGGATGCAGGCTTTGAAATGCATAGTGGGAGGTGGCGGGATATAGTTGGTGAATGTGTCAAAGGGTGTTCTCCATCTTAGGCCCAAACAGCTTGAAACTGGTCCCTAATAATAACTAGAAACACAAAATCTGATTCCACTTGTACTTTCTGTTGTTGAATACGACGATCTACAACATTAAACACCTTCTAACACTCAACTCTTATTTATAGAAGTGAGACGAACACGTCGGGGTCACCAGTATAGAAATGAGACAAAGTCCATTTCTAATATTTAAAACAACTTTATTGGTCGTCTTTGTTTAACATGTGAATAAAGGGAGAATGAAAGAGAAGGTTGTTATTAAATGAATACGTCCATGAGTATGGACGAAGACAAAAAAGATTAGAAAGTCCACATGATGTTAAATAAATGTCCCGTTAGTAGGGAATACAGAAAAGTTCATATATGAAGGATATGTGTCCATACACAGTGTGGAAATCAGACAATGTCCTGTTTGTACTAAAAGAGAAAGAGTTTATATATGTAGAATGTTTGTACAGTACACAGATGTGAAAGTCAGGCCATGTATAAGTAGTTGTGTGTGTGTTATATTAAGTCCATGTGTGTGGCAGCAGAAGTTGCCAGGTTGAATCCTTGGAACTTTTTGTGGAACTCCAGGGCTAAACGTCCCGGAAGGTTTCTGTTGCATCCCAAATGAGATGTTTGGGGGTAGTAGAAGCGCCGTGGAATGAGTCCGTTCACTGTGAGGTGTCCTAGCCGGAAAGAGGAAGAGTCTAGCTGGCACTCCTTTTTATCAACTTCGGTTGTGTACTCAGCTCGCCTGAAAGATGGCTCCTGATTGGGCAAGCCGGAAAGGAAGTTAAATGCTTGCACCAATCAGTGGCAAGCTTATAAATAAAGCACAGATTCAAAATCGTAATGGTGGCTTGTTGCTAGTTGTACCGATGATACATATTTACCAAGTTCCCTACAAAGGCCGAATTTGACACAAGGTCAAGCTTGATACAGAATAGTTCATTAGCAGCTTAAAGGGTGCCCAGGGTATTAACTAGCCATAAAAATTGCCTCAATAGGACCTGTCGATAAACTGATCATTTCTCTAAGAGGAGAGAACAAGTAATTATAATGTATCGTCAATGAGATGAGAGTTTGTTTTTGATTAATTTAAGCTGGGTATTCTGGTAGAAAGAGTATGATGTTGAAAAATCAGAAATGCTTCAGAGGTTATGGTTAGGGTTGGAACCAGACATTCTCTCATTCGAGCACCTTCCATGATTAACGATAGAGTGGAGAGAGACTAGCAACATGTCCTTTGTGAGAAAGAGGCGGCAAGGAATGGAAAAGATCATCTCATACTAGATTCCGTAGTCTATTTTGAACTCTGGGCAACGAAAAGAGCTCTTAGCAGCGCCTCCCACATATAACAATGAAATATTATTTGACGCATTCTGAAGGACGCAAGTTCAATCCAGACAAGCAAGATATAACTGAGTTCTTTTACACCGCTCTACCAGTACGTTATTATTCCCGCGGCATCATGGGGGAGTGATTGCAAGAAAGCACAAAAAAAAATTATCTCCATCTTGCATTTTTACTTTCAGCCGCGCAATTCCTACTTGCATTCAGACGCACATTATGCAGCGGCGCGCACACGAGAAATAAACATTCTTTTTTTTTTTTGGTTTGCAAATTTGGGCGGGACAGGCGGGCGGTTAAAATATTTCTTAAGATTTCAATTTTCCATCCATTTCTATTTTCATATATTTTTTAACTGTTATTTTCCGAGATTTTTTTTGGAGGGAAATTGCTTTGTGCCGCAAGTTTCCATACTTTTGAGATGAAATTTCAATCTAGAATGTTCACCCCTTAAATATTATCAAAAAATAATTTAATTTTGAGAATAATAATTTATTTATTTCCATGCCTGACGAAAAGTAACAATTAAATGTTTTTTTTTATTTATAAATTTTTTTAAGCACTTATCACCCCCCCCCCCCCCCCCACACACACACACACACACAAAAACATTTGAGACTAAATGTTTTAACGCAATTTTTATTTAGAATGATAATTTATTTCCAGGCCTGAAAAAAGAAACAATTAAAGAAACTTTTTTTTCTTTTTTACTATTTTATTTTACAACATATCAAGGCCAAAAGCCACTCGAGGATGAGTGTTTTTATGCAATTTCCCTTTCAAGTATACCCCCACCACCACCACCACCACCACCACCCACATTTTGGTTATTTTTTCCTTTGTTTTACGTTTCTGCAAATTTGTACAATGCTCATCTTGCATAGTTTTTCGACAAAGTCACAAAAAGTTCATTTTATTATTTGTTTCTGTTGTGATGGGATACCGGACTCCCCTCAGTCACTAAATAAGTGAATTAGTCTGGACAATAAATCCGACTATGAACAGTAGTTATGGGGGATTCGATTGTATTCTGTTAAATCCTATTGGATTACCTGTAGTTACTATTGTTTGTACAAGATATATACGTTGGAATGAACCAGACTATTTTAAGACTTTTTCACTCTGGGTTATTTTGTTGTTTATAACTACTTACTAAGTTATATCAGCTTCATAGGATATAAGGTTTGTCATGGGGTCCGACGTGTGTAGGTCGGTCTTACAATTTGTAAGACAATAACAATATGGCAGACAATGGGCTGATAAACATGGGAATTTATCTCTTTATACAGTTAGGTATGTTTATATGCTTATATATTTAAATGGACAGGATTCACTCCTAAACTAATTAACCGATCATTATTCATTTTGGAAAACACATTTGGTTAAATTTAGCTTTATCCAAAGAGGGTGGAAGCCCTTCATAAAAATTCAGACACCTGATTTTTGTGAAATTTTAACAATAGGTATTAGACATCAGTTAATAATTTTAGTTTGTTCGGGGAATTTTAAAGGTTTTTTAGGGGTCATAATATGGGCATGAGCTATATATATATATATATATATATATATATATATATATATATATATATATATATATTTAAATGTTGAATTAAATTAAATATAATTGAATTATCGTATAATAATAATCTATTGTGATAATATAAAGCTCAATATATTGAATAGAGCAATCAATTCTAGAGATAAAAGATGAGAATAAAAAATTGTAAAGATACAATATTTATTATATGAAGCTCCTTGCTCTGTTCTAATAAATCTTGTATCTTTACAATTTTTTATTCTCATCTTTCATCTCTAGAAATATATATTGAATGAGTGTCCATTTGCTCAACGGCACTTAAGAAAAACAATAACAAAAAAAAACTTAGATTTAAGGTGCTAAAAATTACGCATAAAATTTGACAGTGGCTCTGGACCAGAGGTAAATTGCTAGGCCACAGGCTTCGTGGTCATGATTTCGAGCCTCTGTCAAAGTCGAGCCATGCTGAGGATTAGTAAAACTATGAAACGCATACACGGATTACTTTTATGTGTGTAAAAATAAATATATATATATATATATATATATATTAAAACCCTCTCTGTATGTATATTAAAATAAATAAATGCATGAGGATCAACAGAGATTTTGTACAAAGCATATTTATATTGTGCACGTTTGTTTACAAATAGTTCGAAGGTGTTAATCTTAATATATATGTATATAGTGTGTGTAGGTTTGTAAATAGTCCGAATGTGTTGGTTGGTTCACATATTTATAGTGCACATGCATTTGCAAATAATCCGGGCACCTTTACATCCAAGGTGGGAAAGTAGGTATTTTTTTTTAGTGTGGCAGAACCTACTAAAGATTTCAGTTCACTAATTCATAGGCTGCGGTGTATCTAGCTGAAGTCAGCTTCTCCTCCATACACAATCTACATATTTTAGAACCTGGTTTATACCTGGGAGCTCGTTTCACATTTTCACAGTTTATCACAGGGTCAATCCCGCATTTGTCTTTTATTTACTGAATGTATATTGATAAACCGGTCCATTTGGCATAATGGCAAGAGTGTTCGCTAATGGGTCGGGAGACCAGGGTTCAATCCTCTGTCGAGTCATACCAAATACTTATTAAAATGGTACTTGATGCCCCCTTGCTAAACACTCGGCATTATAAGGATAAGAGGAGTAATCCTGGGAAAAGAAGTGGTGCTTTCCCCTACACCTTGGTGTAGTAACTAATGAAAAGGAGCCTTCAGGTCACCCTCAACTATGGTCGACCACTTTATTTTTAAAAACTTTTATGTTGATAAAGTTGGAACGACGTCTTATAGTTTGTGTAGTGTGTTTTAAACGCACACACTGTAGTACCAATATAGATTTTATTTGTGTATCCTTAGGATTTGACTGTGGCTTTGCATGTAATACATCTGGTTTATCATTTACATTTGAGCAGGGCGATGTTCCTATTGATACAAATGCAGGGTATTCGATGAAGGATAATTATAACCAAAATGTGAGAAATATTAACAAAATAGAAAAAGGTTTCAATTTTTTTATTTTCAAATTTTTAATTTTTTAAAAAGTAAATGATGGATTTTGCTCCATCTGCAGCTTCATCAGATTTTATTTTTTAAACTAAGTGAGAAATGAAATATGATTTTGATTTCTTATTGAGATGTTGCATAATTTTTCATTTTTTAGCATTTATCATACAAAAGCAAAACATACTCTTCATTCATATTTAACAAAATATAATCCCAGATGTAAAAAAGTGAAATAAGTTATTAAATAACTATTTGTATTGTAGGTTAAAATGAAGTCTACAAATATTTGTGGTTGTCAGAGAATTACTATTTTTTTGAGTATGTGTTCCTTTTTTTATACAACAGGGGCGCATGCACAATTTTATTTTCCTTTGATTCTGGAGCACAAATAAACTTCAAACTTTAATTCGAGCCAAATATAATGAAGCTGATGCATAAAATGAATTTGCCTACTGTCTTGGGTGGCGACGACTACCCTGTGTGCTGTGTCCTTATTTACTTACCTCCCCACGGGGCAGAGTTAATCACAAGGTCGTTTTTTTAATATGGAGAAAATCCAGCTCTCCAAAAACTGGATTAGGACAAAATTAAAATTGCCTTAGTCTAGAAGGATTTCTTTCTCACTGACCAAAGACAGAAAAGATAAAACTGTAGTATCAGAACAGATACTACATTTTGATCCTAGTCTGTGTCTGCAGTGGTCAATCCTGTATTTGTCTCTAATTTCCTTAATGTATGTTGATTATTGTTTCTGCTTTTATAGGTACAAACTGTAGTACCAATATAAATTTTATCTGTATCCCTTTGGAATTTGACCGTGGCTTTGTATGTTTAAATGTTAAAAATCATAAAAAAATACACGCCCTTCCCTAACCTTAGCACTAACCTTAAGTACTTGCTTTTTTCCTTCAAAAAACAAGTAAATACTTGGTTGTAAACAAATAGTCGGGAAAATCGACTAATCCGTGTCGCTGACTCTGCAGATGAGTCATTTCGGCAGCCAATCTGACTGCATCCGCGTAACATGAGTGTAATAATAATTGGCAAAATTTGCTTGTTCACCAGTTTTTGTCTTATGAGCATGTACAGTGACGTGCTGCCGATTCTTTCTCATAACCTCCTGTTCGTGTTTCTGTTTTCTTTTCTGACGCCTGATCTTCTTGTTTGTCATTTTTATCCATGTTTTGAAGATCTGACGATCCCTGTTTCGTTTACAGTTTTATGTAAGTCAAACCATAAAGTAACCTGATCGAAAGGCTCCGATTCATAGAAATTATTTTCTAACAGACAGTTCAAACACTTCAAAATCACTTTCGAATTTTGAAGAGTTACAATATAATAAACAAGTCGGCCATTTTAATCAATTGTTAGCAGATTAAAAAATGGTCGCCATGTGTTTACTTTGTGCCCTTTCGAACTGTCAATTAGAAAATAAGTTCCGGCTCGAATTAACGTTTAAAGTCAATGGTCAAATATTCTGGTTTATTTGTGCTTCTAGACAAAAGAAAAACATGATTATTAATGAGCGCCCCTGTCATATCAAAGAACCAACAGTAAAAGTCCTTAAAATTTAAATTGCTGTTAAAGTATTAATATATATATTTTTTTGTATTACCCGATGCTAATTGACCTAAAAAAAAAAAGATTCTAAGTAAATACATGTAAACAGCCTGAAAAAATATGGCGGTATAAATAAATAAAACAAAAGAAAAATTATTTGAGACTTCTGGCAGTTTCGCATATAAATTTAACGTAATGATAACCCACTTCCGAACGAGATAGCGTTTTTAAGAACATGTAACCAATCTTTTTTGTTTTTTTAAATTTTGGGCATTTTTTAAAAAAATTTCTTGAAGATCTAGAGATCAATTTTGTCTGCGTGTGTTTTGGTGGGAGTGGGTTTATTACTATTGTTGTTGTGTTTTATTTTCTGATGAAAATATTCCTTAAAACATAAATAAAATAATTACACACATTTTGAGGGCGAAATTGACTTTTAATGGTCCCATAGACTATATAAATTGACTGTTACACTCACGTAGCATACATCTCTTCCGTCTTTTAAAAAAAAATATGTTGTATTGCCACCCAGAATTAGGTTAGTGGTAAGGTTAAGAAAGGGTAAGTGTTTTTTATGACCGTTAACATTGAAATTTGATCAGAAACATTTATCTCCATTTTAAAAATATATTTGGTTATATGTCCTTATAAAAGTTATCTGGTTCGGAAGTTGGTTATCTTTACTGCCTGGTGGACCAGAAGTGGGTGATTATCTTACGTTAAATTTATATTCGAAATTGATCCCCCACTTTAAATTCTAAATTTTTAAAAAAGATTTTACTGCCAAGTTTTTCAGGCTGTTTTACATGTATTTGCTTAAATAAAAACAGAATCGCATTTTTTTTTGTATAGTGGGGGGGGGGGGGTATTAGCATAGAGTGTAGGGCTACAATTTACTTTTTATTTTCACATAGATTCCAGAAACAGTTTTTGTTGCAATCCCAGTCTCTCACAAGATATATATATATATATATATATATATATATATATATAGGTACTGATATCGATCCTGGCCCAGTTTTCGTGACGTTCGACTCGGAAGCGTTCGGCTGTTCTATGCAAACGCCCGAGTGTTGACGAGCCGAATGGTACCAGACGACAATTTTGATACGGTGCTGCGTCCTGTGATTGTAAGTTATATTTTCAAGATATTTTCTAAAAGAAACAACAAAAACAAAACAAGCAAAACATAGCGAAGTTTCTGTTATCAAATAAATATTTTTAACCCTAAACCCTAACCTTAACAACAACAAAAAAAAACAAGCAAAACATTATTATCATAGGACGCAGCACCGTATCAAAATTGTCGTCTGGTACAAATCAGCTCGTCAACTCTCGGGCGTTTGCGTAGGACAGCCGAACGCTTCCGAGTCGAACCTCACGAAAACTGGGTCAGGATCGATATCAGCACCTATATATATATATATATATATATATATATATATATATATATATATATATATATGCTTATTGATTCACGTGGGATCGAAATAGGTACTAATAATCTATGCTCCCCCCCCCCCGCTAAAGATGCTAAGGTAATGCAACTACTGCTACTAATGCTGCTGACGTTGTGGTCACCTTCCAATATGGACGCCATAACATCGCAGACAACATAAGAAGCTTCCCTCCATTGCAGACACAGGTCATTGTACCTGCCCTCCTTTTTTTTCTTTTTTTTTTCCTTTTTTTTTTTTTAATTTATAAGATCCCATTCGGATCGATGTAATCATTACTATTACCGACATAAATTATTTTAAAGGGAAAAATAGTTAGGAAATTAGTCGAAAACAATTTAGTTGGATTTATCTACTCTTTTGTGACCTATTTGCGTTATTTTATTATCATTATTTTTTTTATTTGCCTTAAATAGCGACTGAGTAAGATAATCCGAGTTCAGTCATTACAGGGAGTAAATACATAACCGGATTATTTTTACTCACAGTTGCTATTTACGCCTGATTAAATTGCTTAACATTTCTTTTAAATATTAAATATTACATTTTTTAAACGCAAATAGGTCACAAATTATTAGGTAAATCGTTTTTTTTTTATTAATTTCCCAACTGTATTTCTATTAAAATAATTTATGTTGGTGATAGTGATGATTACCCGGATCGATCTCGTATTCAATACAGTTCATTTGTTTTTTGTCTTTGAATTTCTTCTTTTATTATGCATTCAGGACAAGGTGATACCTATAACAAGCCTGGCAGCTATGTAACTAGTGTATGTTGTTGTTGTTGAGTTTTTACGGCATATCAACCGCTGTTGAGTTACTTTATGGCGAAAATCGTACACGCTTTTTTTTTTTTGTACACGATTGATTTCTAGATTAATTTGTTGAATTTGAAGAGATTTTTTGTGACGTACAGCAAATCTGGTCTTCCCAAAATGGTCACCCATTTAGCATCGGCCACGCTCCGTGTCGCTTAACTTCGGTGATCTGGTCCAACACGTGACAGCATGTAGAGCAAATTTTAAGCCGCTGATGCTGATGTTGCTGCTGCTGCTGCTGATGATGATGATGATAATGATGATCCCACGTGAAGCATCATCATCATGATTCACGTGGGATCATCATCATCATCACCATCATCAGCATCATCAGCATCTTCTTCTTCTTCTTCTTCTTCTTCTTCTTCTTCTTGTAGGAACCTATTAATTTCAATTTGGACAGATTTTTGTTACATAAAACACGTGGTATTCCCAAATGGTCACCCATTTAGTACTGGCCAGGCTCAACATCGCTTAACTTCGGTGATCTGGTCCAACACATGACAGCATGTAAAACGGACGTTAAACCGATGATGGTGATGATGATGATCATGATGATGATCATGATGATGATCTTATAGGAACTGATGTGTTAACGTGATTATAACCATATGGTTATAATGGCTATAATCACGTTAACGCATGTCATCCATATCAGTTGTGTCCGCAGCTGAGACGGGAAATGTGGGAACCTAGATTATTACTGAATCTCTATAATGCTAAAACTCTGATAATTCAGCTCGCTTGTTTGTTTGCGCATTGGACGCTTTAGATGGTGGGAGGAAGGGTAAACGAGACGAGAAGTGGCGGGAGAAGAGAAAAAAGGGAAGGGGAGTAGTAGCATAAGCAGCATCAGAGAAGCAGAGTAATAGGATGACATAAATAAATAAACGATGTATAGTAGTAGTAGTTGTAGTAGTTGTAGTAGCAGCGTAAGAGAAAGAGAGTAAGATGATGATTTAAATAAATAAAAGACACAAATAAAGAAGAAAAGGAAAACTTGAAAAAATTACAAAACATTGTAAACATGATAATATAATATAAGGTACAGGGCTGGGAGCAGGAAGACACACAGTTCCTCATCCGTTATCGTGCAACTACTAAAGTAAATAAACGTTTGTTTCCCTAAGGCTTTTTTTTCCTATATATTTTAAACACACAAAATACATGCTAAAATATTCCTCAGTTTAGAAATTTTAATTGTTCTAATCATCTGCAATTTGCAATTAACTCACCAAGTGACCCATCTCTTACTAAGTTTCTATCTATCACTCTTGAGTCCGTCACTCTCTCTCATATATATATATAAAGTTCGCTTTTAGTGGTCCACTTTATATATATATATATATATATATATATATATATATATAATATTAAATTATTCTTACTTAATACGACGTCTTTTCGAGCTTATAGCTCTCATCAGCACAGGGAAATAACAATATCGAACAGTCACAGAGTGCGAACCCGGTTCACAGAGACACCTTGAATCTGTAAGCGTTCACCTAGTCCCATTATTAGGCCACGAGAGATTGTCACGTGATAATGGATAAATTAAGTGATATTTACACTGAAAGCGGCGAGCATAAATATCTAAACATTCTATAGTACTCAACGACAGAGTCGGAGCATTGCACTGATATATATATATATATATATATATATATATATATATATATATATATATATATTTATATATATATATATATATATATGCAAGGTTAGTGGGAGAGAACCCAAGTCGAGTGCTTCATTATTAAGAAAAATCAAAAGTAAAAGCGTAATATTTATTAATATATGTATTACAGAAGATCAGAACAACATAGGTACCGGCGGTTTCAAATCCTAACAAAGGGGACCGTTAATGGGCCTTTTTACCAAACTTTCTTCCGACTCTGTTTATGTCTGTCTAAAACAGGGGCTGAAGAGAGTCCGGTAAAGAGGCCTATTATAGTGTTCTTTGTTAGGATTTGAAACCGATGGTACTGATGTTGTTCTGATCTTCTGTAATACATATATTAATAAATATATATATATAATATATATATATATGTTACTAGTTTAAGGTGATAAAGAAAGGAAAAAATAAAAAGATTGGAACAGTCCACAAAAGGAAATATCACAACAAGTAGTAAAACTATTTAATCCGTAGCTAAAGAAAGAACAAAAGAGAGTGAGTTATAGCGAGCAGAAAGAGACTAATTTTGGATTTTATCTGAAATTCCATATTGGTTCGACATAAAGATTCCCGAGTTCGAAAAGAAGCACCTGAAGAAGATCGGAGGTTACATCGACTGAAACGTGGCAATAACAACCATGATGAGAACAGTAGTCCGAAAAATCCAAATGACACTAATAAAGTATGTTTAAAGTAAAAATTTCGTCTTCCTTCTTACATGAGCGTCAATCCAGGCCCCGTGAAACGAACATCATGGGGGAGGGGGAGTTATAGTATAGTAGATTGAAGTGATTCGGCTGTAAAATAATGATTTGGTTGTTGCTTGCTGAACGTTAAAAAAAATGCTGAAATAACTTGTGGAGAAGAAGGCACACAAGACAGTGATAAATGATAATATATGTATTAAATTATGATACAAGAAATGTCTTTACAAAACTAAGTGTGTTTGCGGCTTAATTAAAAGACCAACTATTGAGAAAATGGGTCCCTTTCATGTCTAGAACGAAACGGCTCCCTGAATGCGTCCCATACACGTAGAAAGCTGATTAAAAAAAAGAAAGGGTTTCTTTCTTGGGCGTCTTGTCCAGACAGAAACCACATAAAAAAGACAAACAAAAAGCTCTTCACCTTCATCCCGCCAAAATTAAGTGCCTGTTGATTGGTCGAAGAGAACTGTCTTGTCCAATCAGATGGGTCTATTTTAGAATACAAAGAAGACAATTCATCGTCATAATAAACAAAGGGTAGATAATTACTTTAGGAGAAAAAAAGTCGCGGGGGGGGGGGTAACTTTTTTTATAAGATGAAAAATATGTTTATTTTATTATATGATATGATTATCTTACCTGTCTCCAGTCATGAACACTAGCTGCACGATTGCCAGTCCTGTTATAGTTATTGCCTTGGTTCAGGAGGATATCGGTTTGTAAAATAAATTTGAAAATGTTTGAAATGTATAAAGATTTTTTTTATGATTTAAAGATTAATTTTGGTACTTTTGCATTTAGTATATTTGTAGTACAGTGAACGAAAAAACAAACAACAAAAAAAACAAACGGTGTTGGTGAATATATAAATAATTTCTGACAAGATAGACGTGTTTTTTTAATCAGCCATTTTGTTATACTTGTAAAATTTTTACAAATAAAGAATCATTGGTTCCTTTGGGTTTGTGGTTTACCTTATTCATTGAAAATTCTAAAATGTTCAAATTTTTCTTTTTTTTTACTAATGAGTCACCACTTATCAAGGCCTAAAGCAACTCGGGGATGAGATTGACGGAGTGTAAGTTTAATTATGAAGAATATTATGAGAAGATCGAAAATAATGAATGGAATGAACATAATTTGATGAGTTATGAAGACGATTTATGATGAGTATTTGTTGACATTGGATTTGAAGAGGATGATGTTGTAATATGCAGGGAAGCAGCCCAATGATAATGTGTTGTATGGATAGAAAATTCTTAGAAAAAAACTCTGTTCATGGAAATTCTGCCAGATGCTGAGGAAGAAGTGAAATTTCGGTGCACATATGAGAAACGCATTTCCAAATAAAAATTATTGTATATACTTACGTATGAGGTAGAAATAAGTGTCCTCACCAAAAATGAGGAAAAATAATCGAGTAGAATTTTAATAAAATCAGTTTTATCGTATTTTGCCGATGGCCATTGATTTATTACTTGTTAATATGACAGACTGAGTTACGTCCCCCTGATGTACATGTTTTTCGCTCGAATCAATGGTGGATATATAAAATAGGATAAGACTGATTTTTATTTTTAATTAAAATTCTACTCGATAATTTTTGCTAATTTTTGGTGTATATCCCTATTTTTGTCTGATACATAAGTATATCAAAGAGTATTACTACTCTTTTTTGTTTATATAACAGACTGAGTTATGTCCCCTTGATCTACGTGTATTTCACTCAAATCAATGGCGGATCCGTTAATTAAAAATTCTACTTGCTAATTTCTGGTGTAGATACCTATTTTTGCTTGATACATAAGCATATCAAAGAGTATTCCGGTTAATTTATTTGCAACTGCGATTTTCACCTGTGTAACTGTTTTTTTTTTCATATGTGCCCTCATCTATATAAGCACCGGAAGTTTTTTTCAGTTGTGGTAGGAAGACAAGTTCTTGCTGTAAACAAGGAGGATGGAAATAAAAAATACAGTAGAGAAGGGCTAGCAACGTCTCTTCTGTGAGAAAGAAGCCAACTTATCTTCATAATAGACTTATAGAGAAAACAAAATATTTTCTTCATCTTATAAAAATGGTTACCTCGCCTTTTTTTCTCCTGAAATAATTATCTCCCCTTTGTCTACGATAACGATGAATTATCTTCTTTCTCACAGGAGAGATCTTCTCCCACTAGATTTCCAAGTCGATTTTGTACTTTATCAGATTATAATGATGTAATTTGATTTGATTTACATTCTATATGGTATTATAATCTCATGTAGTATTATGCAGGGCTTAATAAAAATGACAACGCATGTATCTTATGAAAATATAAGATGTAGCTTTATTTGTTGGTGACGATGAGGGTGGTGGTTGGAGAGGATTTGTGCACATGGAATCAGACAATTGATTCTTCTCCTAGGCTCGATCGTCAACTGACTTCTTTCAATTTTCGGTTGTTATTATATAACAATTTCGTGGCCACCTCGACGACCTCATCGAGGTTGCACTCGGTGATGGCTTGAATTCATTTGACAATTCAACAAATCTGTCTATCTTTTCTTGGCATGATACAATTGCACCTGGTAAAATGGCCTTTAACCATTCCGACATATCTATTTCTTTTGACATTGGGTTCTTACCGTTTAAGTGATTCAACTGTAGGTGCATATCTTTTTGTCAACATGATTTTACATTATGACAATTGATCAGTCTATGTCGCTTCTTCCGTTGCAGGTGTTTCATGTTTTGGTACAGTGTTTCTTGTCAAAACTGACCTTTATGTCATCTGATAGTTGCCTCTTCCTGTGCAGGTGTTTGTCTGGTTGTGAGTTTTATTTTATTTTCAAATAACTTTTTGGTCATCCAGTAATTATCTTATCTTTTGACAATCGCCAGGTGCATCTGTTTTATCAACAACTTTTCCGTACACTGACTCGGATATGTAACACTCATTTTCCGATGTTCCGATAACAACCTGATAGTGTCGACACATCAAAAAATCACACCAAATATTCCGCAGGTGGAAAAATCACACCAAATATTCCGCAGGAGGATCCTGAATGTTAACCGACAATCACTCACACCAGACACCACTGGTTTGTCAGGCATAGAAGTGTGCATTACGTAGTCAGATGTGCTGGAATGGGCACCTTATCAGAATTGAAGATAACAGCCGTCCTAAACAATTGATATATTGAAAACTGTTGCATGGTAAACGCCCGAGACACAAACCAAAGAGACAATTTAAAGATGTAGTTAAAGAAAATCTGAAAACCCTTAGCATATACGTGGAGGAATAAGAGAGGATGGTTGTTTAGCAAAAACGTGTCTACGACCCTTGCATGAGATTTGAAACAAGGTGACTAGAGTACTCCAACTTGAAACGTGCTTTGTGGAAGGGGTTAGTGCGAAACGTTTCAAACACATTTTAACATGCGTGTGATTACTGTGACAGAACCTGTCTCTCGAGTTCTGGTCTACTGAGGCCACATGAGATCCCGTGGCAGCGACCAACTATGCGTGTGACAAACAGGAATAAAACATAGCAATGTACAACCGGAAGTCAATAGACTTGTATGTCATATCTGCATCAAGACTTGCAAACATAAATCTGAGCTGCTAAGCCATCTACGTGCTAAATTGCAGTCTTGTAGCAATGAATAAATAAGTAAATAAATGGCAATAACTATATATATATATATATATATATATATTGATATATATATAGATATTGATATATATAGATATATATATATATTGATATATATATATATATATATATATATATATATATATATATAATATTTATAAATAAATATTAAATTATTAATACCTACAGACGCTAGCGTTTCAAGCTTATTGCTCTCATCAGTGCAGGAAAGTAATAATTTCAGATGGTTGGGAGGTGCAAACCTGGTTCACAGAGTCAGCCTAGAATCTACAAGCAGTCGCCATATCCACTCGGCCAACAGAAACTGTCACGTAATTAAGGGAAATTAAGATCTATATGTACCTAGAAGCGGGCACAGATATATATATATATATATATATATATATATATATATATATATATATATATATATATATATATATATATATAAATTATGAAAGTTCATTTTATAAAGCATCTTTTGTAAGTTAATATAAATATAGAGGCAAAAAAGCCTTCAAAAACCATGTATTAGATGCGAGTAATTAAATCAAAAGAAAAATAAAAATATTTCGAAACATTTAATAAAATATTTCAAAATACCTTCCGTTTTTTTTTTCTTCATCTTGATTTTTTTTTTTAGCTAATATTTCGCTTGACAAAAACAAGCCTCTATATTTATATTAACTTACAAAAGATGCTTTATAAAATGAACTTTCATAATTTGTAACTCGCAGCGACCATGCGCATTCAAGTTCTATTCTATTTAAAACAGACATTTTCAACAATAGTCCACAACACCGGACGTGACACTTCACCAACACCAGGAAGTAAATTATGGAAAAAAAAAGGTTATACCTTTATTTGTCTTGGCTCTGAGGAGGCTTGTTTTTGTCAAGCGAAATATTAGCTAAAAAAAAAAAAATCAAGATGAAGAAAAAAAAAAACGGAAGGTATTTTGAAATATTTTATTAAATGTTTCGAAATATTTTTATTTTTCTTTTGATTTAATTACTCGCATCTAATACATGGTTTTTGAAGGCTTTTTTGCCTCTATATTTATATTAACTTACAAAAGATGCTTTATAAAATGAACTTTCATAATTTATAACTCGCAGCGACCATGCGCATTCAAGTTCTATTCTATTTAAAACAGACATTTTCAACAATAGTCCACAACACCGGACGTGACACTTCACCAACACCAGGAAGTAAATTATGGAAAAAAAAAGGTTATACCTTTATTTGTCTTGGCTCTGAGGAGGCTTGTTTTTGTCAAGCGAAATATTAGCTAAAAAAAAAAAAATCAAGATGAAGAAAAAAAAAAAACGGAAGGTATTTTGAAATATTTTATTAAATGTTTCGAAATATTTTTATTTTTCTTTTGATTTAATTACTCGCATCTAATACATGGTTTTTGAAGGCTTTTTTGCCTCTATATTTATATTAACTTACAAAAGATGCTTTATAAAATGAACTTTCATAATTTATAACTCGCAGCGACCATGCGCATTCAAGTTCTATTCTATTTAAAACAGACATTTTCAACAATAGTCCACAACACCGGACGTGACACTTCACCAACACCAGGAAGTAAATTATGGAAAAAAAAAGGTTATACCTTTATTTGTCTTGGCTCTGAGGAGGCTTGTTTTTGTCAAGCGAAATATTAGCTAAAAAAAAAAAATCAAGATGAAGAAAAAAAAAACGGAAGGTATTTTGAAATATTTTATTAAATGTTTCGAAATATTTTTCTTTTTCTTTTGATTTAATTACTCGCATCTAATACATGGTTTTTGAAGGCTTTTTTTGCCTCTATATATATATATATATATATATATATATATATATATATATTCTATTTTTTTCTTTTTACTAATGAGTCACCACTTATCAACCTGATACTGTTGACACATCAAGACCGTGAAGAGATTCCACCAAATATGTTCGCAAGAGGATCCTGAACGTTAATTGGCAATCGCTTACACCACTGTTCTACAGCAAGCTGGCATGTCCGGCATAGAAGTGAACATTATACAACTCAACTGCTACAACTGCCGAATGCTACACAGTAAAAGTCAATTTTCAGTTTTCTATACGGTGGCATCTTGACGGGTGAAGTAACCGTGTCGGTGTATTGAATGATGCTTGAGTGGGTTTAACTTTGAATATTTGAATGTGAGTTAACAAACAAAAATACGAGAAAGAATTTGACTGAAGAAACTTAGTATGGTCAAGAATGAATTATTTATTTACTTTTTACAATTGGAAGAAGAGGATTTACTAACTAATTGACATTTATAGTGGGAGCTGAAACGATAACGTCATCACAAAATGTCTGTCTCTTGTTGGAAGCAAAAGGGACGTAACTCTCGCAATTTCACAAGGGAAATAACTCTGACAAGTTTTCTCACTCAATAATATTATTTTATTTACAATTTGAGTTTGGTGTTTCGATGCCATAGTAATATCGAAACTACTTTTGTAGACATATTGAGAGGGACGGATAGGAGAAGGGGTTATAAAGAACTCAGATTGGACTGAAAAGAGCCACGGTTAAAAATAAGGTTGAGAAACATGTGTAATCTAATATATTTGAATTTGGTGTCTGAAGTTCATTGAAACTACGCCCCACGAGGTGCGTGTCATACATTACAATTGGAAGAAGATTAATTGACAGTTATTGTGGAAGCTGATGACGACATACGTCTTTAGAAAATGTCTGTCTTTCTTGGAAATCAAAGGGAGGTAACTCTCCAAATTCTCAAGGAGAATAACTCTGACAAGTTATCTTCAGTTAATATGTGTATTTTATTTTCTTAGGTAGAAATGCTTTCTACCTAACAACGAGTTACAAGTGAAAATAATGTTTGCATGACACATAACAATAAGAAGCAACATCACACATAACCATTTGAACATAATATTTAGAACCCCCTCAGATTTAATACGGGTTCATTTGGCATAATGATTATAGTGTTTGCTAATGGGCCAGAACACAGGGGTTAAATCCTCGTTCGAGTAATATCAAATACTCAAAAAATGATATTTGATGCCTTTTTGTTAAACACTCAGCATTGTAACGTGAGGATGGTGAGCATCAAGGATATGTGGAGAAATCCAAGAAAAGGAGTGGCACCCTCCCCTACATCTTAATATAGTAGCCAGTGGAAAGGAATCTTCGGGTTGCCCTCGACTACGGACAATTAATTTTTTTATAATAAGAGGAATAAGTGGGGCCACGTCATGTATGACTATTTAGAGCCACCACTATGATTGCTGAGTAAAAACTGAATTCCTTGCTTATAGCAACAGTGTTAGTCGAAAGCGTTTGGAGAGACATAACCTTTTCCGGGAATCAAAATAAATTTCAATAATAGTGACAACATACTAAAATGCTTATAATACGAACTTTATTAATAATTTATAAAAAAAATGACCTAAGCACCATGTTCTTTACTGGATAATCACCCCTGAAGATGGATTTAGATGGATCCGAAAGTACTACGGTTATAAGTTAATATGGCAGGTACATCGGCCAGTTCTTGCTTGAAACAAGGAAATACATTATGGAAATTGGAACGGATCAAGACAAAAATATGCAGACATAAATTGTCCGTCGTATTTAACGAAATATGGTTAAAAGAAAAATGCTGCCTAGATATATATATATATATATATATATATATATATATATATATATATATAGAGAGAGAGAGAGAGAGAGAGAGAGAGAGAGGGGGGAGAGAGAGAGAGAGAGAGAGAGACAGAGCAAAATGATTCAGTTAACTTTCTTGACATAAATTCATCATCTTCTTCGCTTGTGTATATGTCAACCTTTGACGAAATGTATTTGTGTACAGACTGTGAAATTGCACAGTATAATTAGTTTCATATTGGGAAATGGAAAAAGCGATGAGTTTATACAATATGCAGCGTTGAAAAAAACATGAACATCTAAACAAAAAGAAAAACCCTGTTTCTTTTTTTGTGTGTGCAATATGAAGAAGAAGAAAAACGTGTGCTTCTTGAAATAACACTCCTCGGTAACTACAATAAATAATTCTAATTTTATGTTCCTATTTATTTACCTCCCCACGAGAGCAAAGTTAGATACGAGGTCGGTTTTTAATGTGGGGAAAATCCAGCTCCATAAAAAAAGGTCTCTCTTGATTGGAACAAAAAAATAAAAATAAATTAAATTAAAAAATAAATAAAAATTCCTTAGTCAAGAAGGAATTCTCCTCCATTAACCGAGGACAGAAAAAGACTAAGTGTAGTATCAAAACAGATACTACACTTTGTTCTTAGCAAAAAAGCTAATTTATTTAGACAAAAATTAAAAATCACAATAAATAATTCTTTGTCTTAGGTATAAAGCCCTATTTGTTTTTTTTTGTTTTTTTTTTGGGGGGGGATGGGGGGGGGTCGAATGTCATTTTTTACAACAAAAACTTTTGCCTACTCAAAACTAGACACTATCACCAAAATACCGCATTCACGCCATTGCTTTAATCCTACTTAAAAGATCCCTATGGTGTCAATGAAATTTTATTTATAAGACCAAGGAAGATGCATTCTACTTTTATGTTATGCAGAGTTGTTATTGCGTAGAAAATTAATTGTTCGGGTTTTAGTGAAAACAAATTTTAAAATATTTTTTTATATATAAGATATTTTGGAAAGAAAATTTTTGTTTTTATATATATAAGATATTTTGGAAACATTTTTTTTTTATATATAAGATATTTTGGAAAAAAAATTTTTTATATATAAAATATTTTGGAAAAAAAGTTTTTTTTTATAAGATATTTTGGATGCAGCAGTTGCATGAGCGAACTACTTTGTATGTGTCTACGTGATCAGCAGTGAGTTGTGATTCGGCTTGGTGGTTATGTAACCATCGCCTGAACAAGCAACACGCCTTCACTTAATGAGATTCATACGCAATGAATCGTCTTGGCATGAGAATTAAACCACATGATGAACAGAATAATTTCAGTTCCAGTCTTAATCTTAAACAGACAAGATGTCGATTCTGCTCAGGGCCAGCAGTAGAGGAATCGAGGAACTCCAGGATAAGATTATTTCGTCTTGTCAACATAAATCAACCCATTGTACAACCTTTATTTTGTTCCTGTGTTCCCGTTAATAAAACTGCATATCTATTTAGTTGTGGAGCCCTTATTATTTCGTGGAAGAATGGTGATCCCTTTTTGCTTGTGTAACATTTCTATTTCAGTCAGATTCGGCCAGACGTATTACTCTTCCAAGTAAGTTCGTCATTCTGATTTTATTCCCGATTTAAACCCTGATTCTTAAACATAAAATTGATTCCACCAACTAAAAAGGAATATACTAATTATCATTTCTTTGTCATCGATGCCTGTAACCGAAAAAAAACGTATCAATCAGTATAGAAAGAAGAAAAGAAAAAACAAGAAAAAATGTCTCATTATGGAAATAGAGTGAGGGATTTCTTTTTTAATTCATTTCAGACGGCAGAGTGGGGGTTGGGGTTGTCTGACTTGTTATTTGTTTTCTCCCCTCCTCTACTTCAAATGACACTTATTTACTTGCTTGTACAATAATAAGGTCAGGAGTAGGTGCTCGACTGAGCTCCAATCTCTGGTTCCCCCTGTAAAACATTCACAGTTAATTATATCTGTTTTGCTATAACGAAGACGTATCAGACTTTTTACTGAAACATGGCGACGGTAAAAATAAATTGTTTGGGAGTAGTGCCGAAACCCTGCCTAAACCCATTTCACTCTAAATAATTAAGGTGACTGAAATAAGAATTAACCAATTTTAATTATCAAAGTAAAGGTTTCTGCCCGTAGAAGAATAGTTTTATCTATTGGACTCATACCTTAATGTCGATAAATGCTGCCATATTGCAGTGGGATCTCCTTCCGTTCAGGCTGCGAACGAAGCAAGGAGCAGTCTATTTCTCATTCAACGTTCTTTCTGCAAATTCACTCCTGAAATATTTCTACCACTTTATGTCTCTCGAGTCTGACCACTGTTAGAGTATGGTGTCCAGGTCTCTGCTCCATATCTAATATGTGATATCCAGCATCTGAAGAGAGTTCAAAGACTGGCTTTATATATATATATATATATATATAATATATATATATATAATGTTAGTTTAGATCAATATAATTAGAACATTGTTGCAAGAATTCAAAATCAACAAGCATTCGGCATACGACCTTTGAACTTTTAATAAAATCTGATTAATTTCTCATTTTATTATGTCATTCAATTAATATTATTGCTCTATACACTATATTGTGCTTTGTTTTTATCCTGATAGTCTACTGGTTAAAAGATATTATTTATTATATCTTTAAAGTATTATCTTACTCTCTCTCTCTCTCTCTCTCTCTTATATATATATATATATATATATATATATATATATATATATATATATATATATAAGTCAGGTTCATATTATATTCCAATGACTATGTTTTTATTTTATTATTTTTATTTTTTCACATTTCTAAAAAAACATAACATTTCTGTGAGATATATTTTTAGGGTCCGTTTCATTTGTCTTGTGCCAAACAACATTTTTATGTTAATATCGTCTCTGCAACATTACAGAATCATCAGAATATATATATACTTATATTTGCTCTGTTGACACTAATTGACAATCATCGAGCTGAATCTTTTAAGTAGACTGCAAAGTAAAAGGGCACTGATAGTATATGCTAATACATATATTGTCATTAATAATTATATATATGAAGAGTTTGAACGCAAAACGCGATAAATCCAATTCGTTTAAATTGATACCTTAAACAATAAAAACACGAATATATTAAATCTAGACTTCGAATGAAAGCTGATTTTAATTGAATCAAAAACAAATTTCCTCGGAATTATATTATGTAACACATAGTTTTGGGGTATCGTCGAGTGTTGAAATGTCTTATCAAATTAATCAAAATAAATTGATAGAGCAAATCCAAAGCTATCTAAATAAAAATAATGTAGAATATGTATAAACGTGTATATATATATATAACACATATACTAATTATATATATAAAAAAAATACATGTATATATATATATATATATATATTTTTAATTTTTAATATAAAACTAAAACTAAAAATAAATTCACCTAAAAAGTAGTGAAATGGATTCGTCCGAACATTTTAAAATACAGTAACATTTGTGTAATTAACGGATACATTCTATTAGACACAGACGAACAACACAGGTAAGGAGGACATTTTTTAATAACTAATATAAGTTAGCTAAACATTTATCTGGAACAAAACTTAGATCTAATATACGGAATGTTTATGTTTTTGTCTTTTAAGGGAAGTGGGGTCTGATCAACTCTGCTGGGAAGCCATGAAATAAAATACAGTTTTGTTTTTAAATTCCCGAAACAGTTTTTCATGGTAAACAACTGATGATCCTTTAAATAATGTTAAGACTAGTGTAAATTCTTGGAAGCAAACTAATATAGTAACTACAAAAAATAAATTGACTTACACGAGTGATTTTCTACTGAACGACTTGGGACTAAAATGTTTTGTTTTTTTTTGTTTTGTTTTTTCCTTATATAGTTTTAATGGTTGAGGAACTTCCGAGACAATATATATATATATATATATATATATATATATATATATATATATATATATATATATATAGAGAGAGAGAGAGAGAGAGAGAGAGAGAGAGAGAGGGGGAGAGGGAGAGAAAGAGAGATTTATCTGTTACACTATATCATTTTCTTTTTCTCTTTTCTTCTTCATTTTCATCACAACATGGTGCCATATCAGGCTAGAAAGCTTCACTTCCTGTTCGGTAAAAATCCAATATTCAGATAAGATTATACAATCCAAAACTATTTGAAATTAATAGCTTTGTAACCTCCTGTTGCTCTGTCTGTCTGTCTGTCTGTCTGTCTGTCTCTGTCTCTCTCTCTCTCTTTCCTTCTTTCCCTAGTCTGTAGTTTAGAAGAGAAGAAAGAAAAAAGAAAAATCAGAAAGAAAAGATTTTAAAAAATAAAAAAAATATTCAGAAAAAAAACAAAACACACAAAAAAAAAGATAAAAAATGAATGGATAAAAAAATGTTAAATTAAAAATAGAAAAAAACAGCTTCCGGTGTATTCAGAGAAAGTGTCTTAATTGATACATTGAACAAAGATGAGCCATTAAGTTTCTAGAGAAAAAGAAAAACAATCAGATGGAAGAATTAATGTGCTATCTACTAAGTGTTACATAGTAATTGTACGTCTGCTAGTACTTATTTGATCATTTAAATTTGCCAGGAGAGGGGAACACTACTGTGTAAACAGGAAATAGAGGTCAGACAGGGGTCCGGTGGCTGGTCTTTGGGGGCATTGTCTCCTGTAAGTACATAAGCTAGAGAAAATAACGTCACACATGATAATATAGGTGTGAAGAGCAGGTAGCTCAACGTGACAAAACGTGATAAAAAATGACTTAAGAATCAATTATAAACGAAGGGGCCAGGCCCCAGAAATCTGTAACCCCAAAATTTCTTACCCACCACTAGCAGAGAATAAGGCAACATCAACAGCTTAATAAAATGGTCCTTCTTCAAAATTGGGATCTAATTCTTTGTTTTATGTTGTTGTGCCAACTTCGAGTCCAGAGCGAGGTAGCCATCATGGGACGATGAGAGACGATCTTGGATGAAGTGTCCTCAGTCTCGGAGGGCCGATGTGGTTCAGCATCGAAGACACGAGGTATGATTTAATTGTACTCTTTATGATTTGTTGATATGCATACAATAACAAATATTGGTGCTTGTATAATAAAAAGCCGAAAAAAAGTGTTTTTTGTCTTTTAGTGTTGGAGAGGTAAATAAGGGGCAGGTAACTCTTCACAACAGCTCTAGCTTTCGAACAATATTTTTCTAACCCTAACCCTAACCCTTTTATGTCTAATCGACGTTTTCCTTGCACAGTAGCCACATGTGCAACGCCAATTAAACCCATCAGTTTTGATTACTGGAAAATCGTGTTTAAAATTCGTTGTAAGAGTTACCTGCCCCTTATTTACCTCTCCAACACTAAAAGACAAAAAAACTTTTTTTCAGCTTTTTATTATACGAGCACCGAAATATCTTATTTGATCGTGACATACAACACTTTAAGACCTCCCCTATAAGGGGAGGTAATGCAACAGAAGGATTAAAGTGTTATATACTTCATGTGGTCGCGAGAGAGCAAAAGATTACAATAACTGAATTCCAACAAAACAAAAAACAAGAAACACGATTCGGGTTAAAAAGATTGTATGTATTAAAAAGATATACAACTTTCTGTATATTGCTTGAACAACCTTCACCAACTACTTGTTTGCTCCTAGTTTCCGCAAAGCTCACTAGACAACCTTTCTTGGCACTCTATCAAAAGAAAAAGTAGGTATAAAGGGTGTTCTGCATTAGTTCAAAGCTTTTTTGCTTAAAAACATAATTTCTAATATTAAAAATGATTTTCTACTTGAGAAGGCATCGTAAAAATGAAATACATTTTTGTTTAGAAAGTCGATAGGATGCCAAGATTTTTTTTTTTTCCTTTTTCAAAAAATATTTGTGAAATTTCCTGGAAAAGAAAATACACTACTTAGTATTTTATGAGAGAGTAAGTAACTACGAAGATGTATTTACGCATTGTTTTTATTGACAAAAATACATTAGAAATGAAATACAACTTTGTTTAGAAAGCCGGATAGGACGCCAAGATTTCTTCTTTTTTTTTTTTTTCCTTTTTCAAAAAAAAAAAAATATTAACAATGTCGGATTCTCAGGTTCATTGAAAAATATCGGTGTCGATCGAAATATTTTATTTATTGTATAAAAAAAAGAAAGACATCTTGGCATCCTATTGGTTTTCTAAACAAAATTGTATTTAATTTCTAATGTTTTTTTTGCCAATAAAAACAATGCGTAAATTCATTAATCATAGTTACTTACTCTCTCATAAAAATACTAGTAGTGTACTTTCTTTTCTAGGAAATTTCACAAATATTTTTCTTCGTACTAGCTATAAAGTTGGAGAAGATAGGTAAAGATGGAAATTGACATACCCAGGTACTGTACTAACACTGCTCAGTCTATATATATATATATATATGATGTCTTGTTTAAATTTATTTTCAGTGATTGCACAAAGTCTTATCTCTAACTTATCGTCATGGTGATAAAAATTTAAAGTCGGAGATACTACAAGAGAAAATGATCCTGTGGAGAGCTCAAATTTGGAATTTTTCCAGAAAAATTATCTAGTGCCAAAAATAACCAATTTCTCTACATAAAATTAACATAGGCAGCAGGAATATTCGTGTAATGGTCTGCTATTCAAAGTTAATATTGGGTTACAAACGAATTTTCTAGAATTTTAATATGCATTATGCAGGCTGTGTTTTATATAAATATTTGGCACTTCTTTAGTTTAGCTGTGAAGCAGAATTTATTTGTTTTCAATTTTGAAAACAAGGGCAGACAATCAACCGGAAGTAATATATATACTATTAGAAGTTTCTATCCAAAACAAATGATAAAAGCGAACAGTGTTTTTTATTTAATAATGTAACATTTTATAAAACGAATAGTCAACATTGATTTTTTTTTGTATAATTTAAAACTTTATAAAACGAAAATTTATCATTTAAAAATAATGGTAAAAATTATTTCTACTTCCGGTTGATTGGGTTAGGAGTGAATGTAACTCTTCAACATCGATTTCTGATTACCAGCTCAACTAAAGAAGTGCCAAAATTCAAAGTCTGAATTACTTCCGGTTGATTGGGTTAGGAGTGAATGTAACTGTTCAAAATTGATTTCTGATTCACAGCTAAACTAAAGAAGTGCCAAAATTCAAAGTCTGAATTACTTCCGGTTGATTGGGTTAGGAGTGAATGTAACTCTTCAAAATTGATTTCTGATTCACAGCTAAACTAAAAAAGTGGTAAATATTTTCACAGGAATTTTGTTGAGACTTTACAACCAAAAAAAAAAAAATGACAGCCGCACGGTGTTATAAGAGGCTATCTTAGCATGATATTTAGAAACAACAAGGTCGGCAAACACAACACTTTTATAAACAACAACGAAAAGTATTTATTTAAGCGACCTACACCATTGGATGTAGGTTGGTTAAAGTTTTAAAAAAAGTTTCTCAGTTAAGGAAGTAATAAGAAAGTCAAAAAGGTCTTCCAGCAGTATATCTTACAGTGGGGGATAGTCTTGCTCAGGGTTAAGTTAACCGGGGTGAGAGAGGAGACGTCTTTCTTCGTTGATGTCTGGCTGGGAGCTGTCTGTCTGCTATCTGCAATTCCCAATGGGTCTGGAAGTAGTCCTTCAAAGTTCTCGTTTAAATTAACGTGCCCTGGAGCTTAATTAGTTATTGTGTGACCAAACCACCTCATAGGGGCTGTTCTCCGTGAGATAAAATAAACGTCAACGTTTATGACCGCTACAGTGTAATGTTTTTTAGTAGATATTTGTTAAGAAAATCATATCGGTGTTTGGATTTAGAAACAAATGCGTATTTGAATATGTTTGTTTTATATTACACAAGCCGAAGCACTCGTTTCTAAACTTTTGGGGGATTTTATAGCCAAGATTAGGAGTTAAATATTTTTCATCCATTTTTTTTCTATTAAAATAAATTAAAAGTATTTGGGTTTATCCTGATGATCGATATCGGCTAGGAAATAATTGGAACGCTGTAGCAAAAAGAAAAAGAAAAAAAAAACAATTGTCTGGTGTGAGATTCGAACCCTGAAAGATGGCATAAAATATTGGAACTGAAGGCAAACTCTTATCCACACAGCCACAGACTTCGATTGTCTAAAATATGTAAAGAAACATCCAGAAACATAAAATTACAAAATTCTTATGAAAGAAAAAATATTATAGCCAAGATTAGAAGTTAAGACCACCTATTTAATATTTTTCATCAATTCTTATTAAAAAAAGAAAAGTATTATTCAGGTTTATGATAATAATCAATCAATAATGGTTAGGAAATTACTGGAATGCTATAGCCAAAATTACAAAAAATAAATCTGTTTCAAAGATTCCTTTGCTCTGTTCAAGTGTCCTTTTCGTAACCCATGCATTTTATTCTTTGGTCAGTTTTATGAATCGCCCATGTAGTTGCTTCCCTTTCCATTTTGCTTTTCTTGTCTTTTTGTTTTCTTTGTATTGTTCATTTCTGTGGTAATTTTTGGCAGCAGTAATCAGCCTTTCTCTACTTAGGTATTTTTCCAGTTCTTTTATCATATAGAGAGTAGAAAGTGACTAAGGTGGGTTTACTTTCAACAACCTCTAACTCTCGATTCCTTTATTTTGTCCTTTAGTCCTTACATTCCATGAGCGATGTTTCTGACAAAGGGGGGAGAATTGCTGTTTCCTGGGTCTGAATCTATTCATCTAACACTTATCGTTGGCTAGTTTTTGACCTTGAAGTAGTATTTTTTTTTTTAGTTCCTTACATGAAGTGGCTTCATGTCTTGTCTGGAGCGATTTCCATTAAAAGAAAAATATCCATACTATGCTGTCCTAGGGCTGCGTGTAACCGTCGGGCAGCTAGTCTTATCGACAAACAAGACTCTGAGGCATAGTGTAATTTAAACCCAGGTTTTATTATTCGTCGAAAAAATGCAGATGCCTAAAATATCGGGATATTTAAGTGAGGAGATAGGGCAGGAAACACCGGAAGCCGCTTGCACGGTGTCGGGTTAAAAAATCCCCTAGAAGAAGGAGGGCCGACAAAGGGAGATAAATCTTTCTCCTAGGCTTAGAAGTCCTCTTATCTCTTCTCTCTTTTTTTAAATAGAGTCGGTCAGTATTATCCTCCGGGTGTAGTGCATTGTGCATGGTTATTAGTTGTCTAGTTCTTTGGTCCAGATGTCTGAGTCCTTCTTTTGTCCAGCCTATGAAGGATCCAGAATATCTTCCTAGCAATACTGCCCGATTATATTTATTCCTTTTATTATGTTTATATTATATAATTGGTTTCTAAGAGTTTTCTTGTTCTTCTCGTGTATTCTTTTCCAATCTTCTCTTTCATTTCTGTTGATTGGATGGCATATGCTTGCAGAACTCCCAGATATTTATAGGTATCATGTTTGTCAAGCACCCTTATAGTCTATCGGTTGGGCAGTTCCATGCTGTTTTGAGTTTTCCCATCTTCATTTCAAATATATAAAATACTAGCTGGCTTGAAATACTTGAAACATTAATTTAAAAAAAACTAGCCGTCTGCGGAACTCAATACCACAGGGATGCTTCCCAGCTGACTACAACATTGTCGTTTTCAAGTCCGATGTAAACAAATTCTTGTTAAGCCGTCTTCGTAAATAATCCAACTCTGCCAAACTTCCACCATCATTACCAATCATCACAGTGTTGTCTCACCACCCACTTGAAACTCATTAACCCTTATCCTCGAGTGGCCTTTGAGCCTTGATAAGTGGTGACTTTTTAGTAAACAAAAACAAAAATAAAAACAAAAAAACATTTCATTCATAACTTTGTTGTAAACACGAAACAAAATCTTTCTCATTTATTCATATAGCTAGATAAACATGAACATTTTGGTAATTTTTATACAAATTTATTTATCTTTTAAAGAAAGGAAAAGAAATAAAAATCAATTTGCCTTTTTCACTTGCATTTTAGAAATAAATCTCAAGAAAAGAACATTTGAAGTCAAATTTTAAATATTTGTCCAGGAAATAAAACAATATTGCGAAACAGAACTATTTGTTATATTAAAATCAAAACAATCATTTAATTCGAAAACAATAACAAATAATAGTTAATTAATAAAATGTCCTTTTTCGAAACCAATATGCAAATTAGTTAACCTTGCAACTGATATCGCATACACATAAGCAGTATATAAAAAAGATGGTGCGTCTATTGTGTAAAGTTGAATTAAAGCGTTTTGATTTTATCGTTAGTGCGAGAAATGGTCCCAACTTTCGCATTTATTCATTTCGATAGTTATGCACAGAAAGCTGTTTCGTCGTATCACGACTCTTCAATGTGGCTAGATGTAAGAGCAGGAGTCTCAAACTTATTACCACCTTTCTGAGAAAGGGGTTAATCTACTGCTAATCGCTTGAGGTGCCTCTACTGGAGAATATCAACGGGGCTGCTCAGGCATTTTTTTGTAAGCCAGAGTGCGCTTATCCTAGTGCACTGACTTTTCAAAACCCCATCTGACCTTGTGTCAAACCTCTTGGAGAGGAGATAAATATACTCAAGGGCACAAAAGGAGCCACTACGCGATGAAAAAGAGGTGTACTGGGTCAGAAGCAGGCAACGTCACCCCTGGGTTAATACCAGATGGCGCCCACTGGTAGAAGCTCATGTTTCCGCATGAAAATGACTTTCCATCGCATTCACAAATGGGAGTGGTTGTAGTAGTTAACTTCCCATTCCTTTCCCAGAGAGCAACTAGAACAAATCATGCTGATCTTAAATTAATTGACTGCTTAGACACTTGGTTTTCGGGCTAGTATCAAAATGGTAGTTCTGCTGGAATCCAGTCCGGTTAAGGTAGCCGCCTAGTTAACTGAATGAACGAGTCCTACCACTTTTTTATTTTCTCGTAATAGAGACCCTCCAAGATGCCCACTCCCTATTTTTATTTTGACCTTTCCCTCCCCAAGTATTTTTAATCTTCCAAATTCCACCAATATCTAATTTCTTCACACTTAAGTCCCACTCCCATTTAGAGACTGACCTGCTTGTTTTTGCTTCTAAACAAACCGGAAAACGGTGGGAGGTCTATTTTTTTCAGAAATGGTTGGGAGGATTTTACTAACCTGTTTTTATTTGGTTTCTTTCTGTTTTTTTTGGGGGGGGTGTTTTTTTTTGTTGATCCACTACCCATCTTTTTCCAATTAAATTGTATACATATCTCTATTTATATAAAGTTAGGTATGCATATATGTTTATATACCTGTATGTGCAGGATTCACTCCTAAACTACGTAACCGATCATTATGAATTCACTTAATTATATATCTCTATTTATATAAAGTTAGGTATGCATATACGTTTATATATTTCTATGTATCAGATTCATTCCTAAACAAATTAAACGATCATTATGCATTTTAGAACAAAGCCGCTCAGTGTAAAGGTGGGTAATGTGGGCTATATTTAGTTTAATTCAGTTTCATGCAATGGGGTTAAAGAGGGGGTGGGGATGGAAGCCCTTCGTGAAAATTCAGATACCCCCGATTTTTATGAAATTTTAACAGTAGATATTAGTCATCTATTAATAAATATTCCCCAAATTTCTAGTTCTTTGGAGTATTTTAAATGGTCTTTAGGGGGCATAATATGGACACAGCCTCCCATTTCAAAATTAAAATATTTCAGATTTGCATTAAATTTGATCCATAGTCATTAGACCCAAATTAAGCAATATTTCCTGAATTTCGATTTCCCTTAAGCTTAAGCCTTACATTTTAGACATTTTCTATAATAAAAATCACGTAAATTGGACTATGGATTCTAGATATGAGGTTTAGTAGCATTATTTCAAACTTCGTAAGGGGACATAAAAGTGATGCAAACTGTCTGTTCAAAGAATTAGTTTTACCCGTCCTGGGCCGCATATTCTTCTAGTATATATATATATATATATATATATATATATATATATATATATATATATATATATATATATATTGTAAACAAAATTCAGTTAAAACAATTGAGGATATTTTAAGTAGGGTAATCTATAGAGTAAATGCGGTATTGTGGTGACTGCTGAAGTAAAAGTGATGGACAAATAATGAAAGAAAGAAAGAAAGAAAGAATCAGTGTTTGTACGAATGTGTCAAAATGCATTTAGTTAAGAGTCAGATAAACAGATGATCCCACACTCCATACACTTTCGATGGCTTTGTGCTTAAATTGTAAAACTTTTTAACTGTTTTTTACAAATAAATTTTTCAAAGTGTAGTATCTGTTCTGTCTTAAGTCAGGAGAATATATTGTTTCTAACTTTGCCCTTGAAGGGAGGCAAGTAAATGGAGACTTCTGGTTTGCACTCGGTAAGTAAGTCAAGTTTGAATATAGCATAGTTGAAGACAGCCAGTGTGAGTTGGCTCCCTGCTTTGATACGGCTCTTGTCTGATGAGGGGTGTGATAATGATTTTCAATCGTCTAGTAGTGATTTTATTCTTCCAGTCTGTCATCTTGGATTTGGACTGCACACACCGTAAACCTGAAAATAAAGCTTTCAAGAAACAACGACCCACTTTGTAAGGTTCCCATGTTTATTTGCATCGCCAAAAAACGAAAACAGTGAACCGGGATTGTTTAAAGTACCCCAGACCGTCTAGAACACATCTGCCTCAGCTGAGATTCAAGCGAGAAAAGAGTGAGTCAGACAGAAAGTGGAAGTGACCTCACCGCTCTTCCAGCTCTGACATCACTTCCTATAAATTAGCTGCCCACAGTAGCTGGGGAAGAGATGAGTAGCTAACCTTCCATCCCAACTGTAATAGGAGTCATAACGAATAGATTTTTATTGAATCAATAAAACAAACCTCACAGTCGGTTCGAACGGGAGGTGGCAGAAATGCAGGGTCGACGGTCCTTATTATTAAACACAATATTGTTTATGTATGAAAGAGATAAATAACAAATATATTTGACTAATTTAAGGAAAATAATGGTCATAAAATGATTTACCGTGGGCCATATGCAGCCGGTGAGCTATGTGTTTGGACCCCTGTGTTAGTGCCTAGAGAAGAGATACCTTTGTGTTTGTGTGTGTGCCTACAATTGCTTATTAAATATACAGCAGAAATATTGCCTTTGATATCCTTCTGTTGTTTTAAATAATAAAAAAAAGAATCAAAGAAAATAGTTTATTTTTTTTGCTCAGGGACATCTTGTGGGAGAGGAGGGGGACGTGTGATGACCACTGGTCAGTTGCCAGCAGAGAATGTTCATCTTTTGGCAATTCTTCATGTCCTAGTATGGCTTATCCTACTCTTTTCATTAATATATAAACATTATTCATACATCATTCCATTACATGATTAAATACACACACGTTTATATATACTAGCTGTTCCAACTAGTGATGGGACGATCACAATATTTTTCCCGATTCCGATACAATTACTGATTCCGATACAATTGCTGAAAAATAAAAGGTATTTCTATGTAAACTTTGATGTCGTCTGCTGTTGTCTATTAATTCATCTATGGAGTCAGATGGATTTTCTATTAAAGCCTCTTATAATTATCATAGTGAATGGATACCATCCACCCAATTATAAAAATGGTGACCCCAACGTGATCTGAATACACAACCTTCTGATCATCTACCCATTATAACACTACACTGCTGTCAGTTTCAGCACCGTCTGTTTCAATGTCGTCTGCTGTGATGTATTAATTCATCTATGGAATCAAATGAATTTTTTTATTACAGCCTATCATAATTATAATGGTGAACGGATACCATCCACCCATTAAACGATTTTTTAAAAATCATACGTTTTTACTTTAACAATTTTTAAAAATAAGATTTTGAAAGTAAAATTTAATTAATATGGTATCATTTGGTCATATATATATATTAATACGATAGCGTGTGTGTTCCTGTGTCACACTTACATCAAAAGCTCTGCACATGCGTGCCACACCTAGATTTGGAAAAGCATTCAAGTCACCTAATTTTCGTAATAATTTCAAGTATTTCTCTTTGACGCAACGGTTAGCGACGTAGGATTTTGACGTCGGTTTTTGACGTCGGCCCGACTGGTCTATAGTTCGATCCCAACCAACCTCTAAGATTTTTTTTCTACATCGAAGGGGGGAGGGAGGTAGGGAGGGGACGACCAGGAAGACACATATTAATACGATAGCGTGTGTGTTATTTTGTGTGTCACGCTTACATCAAAAGCAACGACCTTCCGAACTTGTGTAGGTATTTACTCCTCCCCAGGAGTTAGGCACAAGGCCAGTTTTATCTTACTCCCACAGGTAAGATGTGACCACAGCTTGGGTCGAGAAAGTGGGGTTAAAAGCCAGCGCTCGAGAGGTGAGCACTCTGGCCATTTAAAAATTGCCTGGGCAGCCCCGTCGGCATTCCCCGGTAGGGGCGCCTCAGACAGTAAGCAATAAACTTACTCCTCCCCAAAGAGGGGAGGCGAAGCCTGGGAGGGTGGACCTCCTAGAACTGCACAGGACAATCCCATAGACCGGCGTAAATCAAGCCCCGGAGGCCAAGACAATACCAGTCTATGGGGTGCAGTATCCATCGGAACAGATACTACACTTTGATCATCAGCCAAAGGCCGAACTTGTGTAGGTATTTACTCCTCCCCAGGAGTTAGGCACAAGGCCAGTTTTATCTTACTCCCACAGGTAAGATGTGACCACAGCTTGGGTCGGGAAAGTGGGGTTAAAAGCCAGCGCTCGAGAGGTGAGCACTCTGGCCATTTAAAAATTGCCTGGGCAGCCCCGTCGGCATTCCCCGGTAGGGGCGCCTCAGACAGTAAGCAATAAACTTACTCCTCCCCAAAGAGGGGAGGCGAAGCCTGGGAAGGTGGACCTCCTAGAACTGCACAGGACAATCCCATAGACCGGCGTAAATCAAGCCCCGGAGGCCAAGACAATACCAGTCTATGGGGTGCAGTATCCATCGGAACAGATACTACACTTTGATCATCAGCCAAAGGCCGAACTTGTGTAGGTATTTACTCCTCCCCAGGAGTTAGGCACAAGGCCAGTTTTATCTTACTCCCACAAGTAAGATGTGACCACAGCTTGGGTCGAGAAAGTGGGGTTAAAAGCCAGCGCTCGAGAGGTGAGCACTCTGGCCATTTAAAAATTGCCTGGGCAGCCCCGTCGGCATTCCCCGGTAGGGGCGCCTCAGACAGTAAGCAATAAACTTACTCCTCCCCAAAGAGGGGAGGCAAAGCCTGGGAGGGTGGACCTCCTAGAACTGCACAGGACAATCCCATAGAGCGGCGTAAATCAAGACCCGGAGGCCAAGACAATACCAGTCTATGGGGTGCAGTATCCATCGGAACAGATACTACACTTTGATCATCAGCCAAAGGCCGAACTTGTGTAGGTATTTACTCCTCCCCAGGAGTTAGGCACAAGGCCAGTTTTATCTTACTCCCACAAGTAAGATGTGACCACAGCTTGGGTCGAGAAAGTGGGGTTAAAAGCCAGCGCTCGAGAGGTGAGCACTCTGGCCATTTAAAAATTGCCTGGGCAGCCCCGTCGGCATTCCCCGGTAGGGGCGCCTCAGACAGTAAGCAATAAACTTACTCCTCCCCAAAGAGGGGAGGCAAAGCCTGGGAGGGTGGACCTCCTAGAACTGCACAGGACAATCCCATAGACCGGCGTAAATCAAGCCCCGGAGGCCAAGACAATACCAGTCTATGGGGTGCAGTATCCATCGGAACAGATACTACACTTTGATCATCAGCCAAAGGCCGAACTTGTGTAGGTATTTACTCCTCCCCAGGAGTTAGGCACAAGGCCAGTTTTATCTTACTCCCACAAGTAAGATGTGACCACAGCTTGGGTCGAGAAAGTGGGGTTAAAAGCCAGCGCTCGAGAGGTGAGCACTCTGGCCATTTAAAAATTGCCTGGGCAGCCCCGTCGGCATTCCCCGGTAGGGGCGCCTCAGACAGTAAGCAATAAACTTACTCCTCCCCAAAGAGGGGAGGCAAAGCCTGGGAGGGTGGACCTCCTAGAACTGCACAGGACAATCCCATAGAGCGGCGTAAATCAAGACCCGGAGGCCAAGACAATACCAGTCTATGGGGTGCAGTATCCATCGGAACAGATACTACACTTTGATCATCAGCCAAAGGCCGAACTTGTGTAGGTATTTACTCCTCCCCAGGAGTTAGGCACAAGGCCAGTTTTATCTTACTCCCACAAGTAAGATGTGACCACAGCTTGGGTCGAGAAAGTGGGGTTAAAAGCCAGCGCTCGAGAGGTGAGCACTCTGGCCATTTAAAAATTGCCTGGGCAGCCCCGTCGGCATTCCCCGGTAGGGGCGCCTCAGACAGTAAGCAATAAACTTACTCCTCCCCAAAGAGGGGAGGCAAAGCCTGGGAGGGTGGACCTCCTAGAACTGCACAGGACAATCCCATAGACCGGCGTAAATCAAGACCCGGAGGCCAAGACAATACCAGTCTATGGGGTGCAGTATCCATCGGAACAGATACTACACTTTGATCATCAGCCAAAGGCCGAACTTGTGTAGGTATTTACTCCTCCCCAGGAGTTAGGCACAAGGCCAGTTTTATCTTACTCCCACAGGTAAGATGTGACCACAGCTTGGGTCGAGAAAGTGGGGTTAAAAGCCAGCGCTCGAGAGGTGAGCACTCTGGCCATTTAAAAATTGCCTGGGCAGCCCCGTCGGCATTCCCCGGTAGGGGCGCCTCAGACAGTAAGCAATAAACTTACTCCTCCCCAAAGAGGGGAGGCGAAGCCTGGGAGGGTGGACCTCCTAGAACTGCACAGGACAATCCCATAGACCGGCGTAAATCAAGTCCCGGAGGCCAAGACAATACCAGTCTATGGGGTGCAGTATCCATCGGAACAGATACTACACTTTGATCATCAGCCAAAGGCCGAACTTGTGTAGGTATTTACTCCTCCCCAGGAGTTAGGCACAAGGCCAGTTTTATCTTACTCCCACAAGTAAGATGTGACCACAGCTTGGGTCGAGAAAGTGGGGTTAAAAGCCAGCGCTCGAGAGGTGAGCACTCTGGCCATTTAAAAATTGCCTGGGCAGCCCCGTCGGCATTCCCCGGTAGGGGCGCCTCAGACAGTAAGCAATAAACTTACTCCTCCCCAAAGAGGGGAGGCAAAGCCTGGGAGGGTGGACCTCCTAGAACTGCACAGGACAATCCCATAGAGCGGCGTAAATCAAGACCCGGAGGCCAAGACAATACCAGTCTATGGGGTGCAGTATCCATCGGAACAGATACTACACTTTGATCATCAGCCAAAGGCCGAACTTGTGTAGGTATTTACTCCTCCCCAGGAGTTAGGCACAAGGCCAGTTTTATCTTACTCCCACAAGTAAGATGTGACCACAGCTTGGGTCGAGAAAGTGGGGTTAAAAGCCAGCGCTCGAGAGGTGAGCACTCTGGCCATTTAAAAATTGCCTGGGCAGCCCCGTCGGCATTCCCCGGTAGGGGCGCCTCAGACAGTAAGCAATAAACTTGCTCCTCCCCAAAGAGGGGAGGCGAAGCCTGGGAGGGTGGACCTCCTAGAACTGCACAGGACAATCCCATAGACCGGCGTAAATCAAGCCCCGGAGGCCAAGACAATACCAGTCTATGGGGTGCAGTATCCATCGGAACAGATACTACACTTTGATCATCAGCCAAAGGCCGAACTTGTGTAGGTATTTACTCCTCCCCAGGAGTTAGGCACAAGGCCAGTTTTATCTTACTCCCACAGGTAAGATGTGACCACAGCTTGGGTCGAGAAAGTGGGGTTAAAAGCCAGCGCTCGAGAGGTGAGCACTCTGGCCATTTAAAAATTGCCTGGGCAGCCCCGTCGGCATTCCCCGGTAGGGGCGCCTCAGACAGTAAGCAATAAACTTACTCCTCCCCAAAGAGGGGAGGCGAAGCCTGGGAGGGTGGACCTCCTAGAACTGCACAGGACAATCCCATAGACCGGCGTAAATCAAGTCCCGGAGGCCAAGACAATACCAGTCTATGGGGTGCAGTATCCATCGGAACAGATACTACACTTTGATCATCAGCCAAAGGCCGAACTTGTGTAGGTATTTACTCCTCCCCAGGAGTTAGGCACAAGGCCAGTTTTATCTTACTCCCACAAGTAAGATGTGACCACAGCTTGGGTCGAGAAAGTGGGGTTAAAAGCCAGCGCTCGAGAGGTGAGCACTCTGGCCATTTAAAAATTGCCTGGGCAGCCCCGTCGGCATTCCCCGGTAGGGGCGCCTCAGACAGTAAGCAATAAACTTACTCCTCCCCAAAGAGGGGAGGCAAAGCCTGGGAGGGTGGACCTCCTAGAACTGCACAGGACAATCCCATAGAGCGGCGTAAATCAAGACCCGGAGGCCAAGACAATACCAGTCTATGGGGTGCAGTATCCATCGGAACAGATACTACACTTTGATCATCAGCCAAAGGCCGAACTTGTGTAGGTATTTACTCCTCCCCAGGAGTTAGGCACAAGGCCAGTTTTATCTTACTCCCACAAGTAAGATGTGACCACAGCTTGGGTCGAGAAAGTGGGGTTAAAAGCCAGCGCTCGAGAGGTGAGCACTCTGGCCATTTAAAAATTGCCTGGGCAGCCCCGTCGGCATTCCCCGGTAGGGGCGCCTCAGACAGTAAGCAATAAACTTGCTCCTCCCCAAAGAGGGGAGGCGAAGCCTGGGAGGGTGGACCTCCTAGAACTGCACAGGACAATCCCATAGACCGGCGTAAATCAAGCCCCGGAGGCCAAGACAATACCAGTCTATGGGGTGCAGTATCCATCGGAACAGATACTACACTTTGATCATCAGCCAAAGGCCGAACTTGTGTAGGTATTTACTCCTCCCCAGGAGTTAGGCACAAGGCCAGTTTTATCTTACTCCCACAGGTAAGATGTGACCACAGCTTGGGTCGAGAAAGTGGGGTTAAAAGCCAGCGCTCGAGAGGTGAGCACTCTGGCCATTTAAAAATTGCCTGGGCAGCCCCGTCGGCATTCCCCGGTAGGGGCGCCTCAGACAGTAAGCAATAAACTTACTCCTCCCCAAAGAGGGGAGGCAAAGCCTGGGAGGGTGGACCTCCTAGAACTGCACAGGACAATCCCATAGACCGGCGTAAATCAAGCCCCGGAGGCCAAGACAATACCAGTCTATGGGGTGCAGTATCCATCGGAACAGATACTACACTTTGATCATCAGCCAAAGGCCGAACTTGTGTAGGTATTTACTCCTCCCCAGGAGTTAGGCACAAGGCCAGTTTTATCTTACTCCCACAAGTAAGATGTGACCACAGCTTGGGTCGAGAAAGTGGGGTTAAAAGCCAGCGCTCGAGAGGTGAGCACTCTGGCCATTTAAAAATTGCCTGGGCAGCCCCGTCGGCATTCCCCGGTAGGGGCGCCTCAGACAGTAAGCAATAAACTTACTCCTCCCCAAAGAGGGGAGGCGAAGCCTGGGAGGGTGGACCTCCTAGAACTGCACAGGACAATCGCATAGACCGGCGTAAATCAAGCCCCGGAGGCCAAGACAATACCAGTCCATGGGGTGCAGTATCCATCGGAACAGATACTACACTTTGATCATCAGCCAAAGGCGTTATTTAACACCCACCCACAATGGGAGTATGTGACACAAGGTCGGAAAGTGGGATTTGAAAAGCCAGCGCCCGAGAAGGTGAGCGCTCTGGCCATTAAAAATTGCCTGGGCAGCCCCGTCGGCATTCCCCGGTAGGGGCGCCTCAGACAGTAAGCAATAAACTTACTCCTCCCCAAAGAGGGGAGGCGAAGCCTGGGAGGGTGGACCTCCTAGAACTGCACAGGACAGACCCATAGACCGGCGTAAATCAAGCCCCGAAGGGCAAGACAATACCGATCTATGAAGTGCAGTATCCATCGGAACAGATACTACACTTTGATCATCAGCCAAAGGCCGAACTTGTGTAGGTATTTACTCCTCCCCAGGAGTTAGGCACAAGGCCAGTTTTATCTTACTCCCACAGGTAAGATGTGACCACAGCTTGGGTCGAGAAAGTGGGGTTAAAAGCCAGCGCTCGAGAGGTGAGCACTCTGGCCATTTAAAAATTGCCTGGGCAGCCCCGTCGGCATTCCCCGGTAGGGGCGCCTCAGACAGTAAGCAATAAACTTACTCCTCCCCAAAGAGGGGAGGCGAAGCCTGGGAGGGTGGACCTCCTAGAACTGCACAGGACAATCCCATAGACCGGCGTAAATCAAGCCCCGGAGGCCAAGACAATACCAGTCTATGGGGTGCAGTATCCATCGGAACAGATACTACACTTTGATCATCAGCCAAAGGCCGAACTTGTGTAGGTATTTACTCCTCCCCAGGAGTTAGGCACAAGGCCAGTTTTATCTTACTCCCACAAGTAAGATGTGACCACAGCTTGGGTCGAGAAAGTGGGGTTAAAAGCCAGCGCTCGAGAGGTGAGCACTCTGGCCATTTAAAAATTGCCTGGGCAGCCCCGTCGGCATTCCCCGGTAGGGGCGCCTCAGACAGTAAGCAATAAACTTGCTCCTCCCCAAAGAGGGGAGGCGAAGCCTGGGAGGGTGGACCTCCTAGAACTGCACAGGACAATCCCATAGACCGGCGTAAATCAAGCCCCGGAGGCCAAGACAATACCAGTCTATGGGGTGCAGTATCCATCGGAACAGATACTACACTTTGATCATCAGCCAAAGGCCGAACTTGTGTAGGTATTTACTCCTCCCCAGGAGTTAGGCACAAGGCCAGTTTTATCTTACTCCCACAGGTAAGATGTGACCACAGCTTGGGTCGAGAAAGTGGGGTTAAAAGCCAGCGCTCGAGAGGTGAGCACTCTGGCCATTTAAAAATTGCCTGGGCAGCCCCGTCGGCATTCCCCGGTAGGGGCGCCTCAGACAGTAAGCAATAAACTTACTCCTCCCCAAAGAGGGGAGGCGAAGCCTGGGAGGGTGGACCTCCTAGAACTGCACAGGACAATCCCATAGACCGGCGTAAATCAAGCCCCGGAGGCCAAGACAATACCAGTCTATGGGGTGCAGTATCCATCGGAACAGATACTACACTTTGATCATCAGCCAAAGGCCGAACTTGTGTAGGTATTTACTCCTCCCCAGGAGTTAGGCACAAGGCCAGTTTTATCTTACTCCCACAGGTAAGATGTGACCACAGCTTGGGTCGAGAAAGTGGGGTTAAAAGCCAGCGCTCGAGAGGTGAGCACTCTGGCCATTTAAAAATTGCCTGGGCAGCCCCGTCGGCATTCCCCGGTAGGGGCGCCTCAGAAAGTAAGCAATAAACTTACTCCTCTCCAAAGAGGGGAGGCGAAGCCTGGGAGGGTGGACCTCCTAGAACTGCACAGGACAATCCCATAGACCGGCGTAAATCAAGCCCCGGAGGCCAAGACAATACCAGTCTATGGGGTGCAGTATCCATCGGAACAGATACTACACTTTGATCATCAGCCAAAGGCCGAACTTGTGTAGGTATTTACTCCTCCCCAGGAGTTAGGCACAAGGCCAGTTTTATCTTACTCCCACAAGTAAGATGTGACCACAGCTTGGGTCGAGAAAGTGGGGTTAAAAGCCAGCGCTCGAGAGGTGAGCACTCTGGCCATTTAAAAATTGCCTGGGCAGCCCCGTCGGCATTCCCCGGTAGGGGCGCCTCAGACAGTAAGCAATAAACTTACTCCTCCCCAAAGAGGGGAGGCAAAGCCTGGGAGGGTGGACCTCCTAGAACTGCACAGGACAATCCCATAGACCGGCGTAAATCAAGCCCCGGAGGCCAAGACAATACCAGTCTATGGGGTGCAGTATCCATCGGAACAGATACTACACTTTGATCATCAGCCAAAGGCCGAACTTGTGTAGGTATTTACTCCTCCCCAGGAGTTAGGCACAAGGCCAGTTTTATCTTACTCCCACAAGTAAGATGTGACCACAGCTTGGGTCGAGAAAGTGGGGTTAAAAGCCAGCGCTCGAGAGGTGAGCACTCTGGCCATTTAAAAATTGCCTGGGCAGCCCCGTCGGCATTCCCCGGTAGGGGCGCCTCAGACAGTAAGCAATAAACTTACTCCTCCCCAAAGAGGGGAGGCGAAGCCTGGGAGGGTGGACCTCCTAGAACTGCACAGGACAATCGCATAGACCGGCGTAAATCAAGCCCCGGAGGCCAAGACAATACCAGTCTATGGGGTGCAGTATCCATCGGAACAGATACTACACTTTGATCATCAGCCAAAGGCGTTATTTAACACCCACCCACAATGGGAGTATGTGACACAAGGTCGGAAAGTGGGATTTGAAAAGCCAGCGCCCGAGAAGGTGAGCGCTCTGGCCATTAAAAATTGCCTGGGCAGCCCCGTCGGCATTCCCCGGTAGGGGCGCCTCAGACAGTAAGCAATAAACTTACTCCTCCCCAAAGAGGGGAGGCGAAGCCTGGGAGGGTGGACCTCCTAGAACTGCACAGGACAGACCCATAGACCGGCGTAAATCAAGCCCCGAAGGGCAAGACAATACCGATCTATGAAGTGCAGTATCCATCGGAACAGATACTACACTTTGATCATCAGCCAAAGGCCGAACTTGTGTAGGTATTTACTCCTCCCCAGGAGTTAGGCACAAGGCCAGTTTTATCTTACTCCCACAGGTAAGATGTGACCACAGCTTGGGTCGAGAAAGTGGGGTTAAAAGCCAGCGCTCGAGAGGTGAGCACTCTGGCCATTTAAAAATTGCCTGGGCAGCCCCGTCGGCATTCCCCGGTAGGGGCGCCTCAGACAGTAAGCAATAAACTTACTCCTCCCCAAAGAGGGGAGGCGAAGCCTGGGAGGGTGGACCTCCTAGAACTGCACAGGACAATCCCATAGACCGGCGTAAATCAAGCCCCGGAGGCCAAGACAATACCAGTCTATGGGGTGCAGTATCCATCGGAACAGATACTACACTTTGATCATCAGCCAAAGGCCGAACTTGTGTAGGTATTTACTCCTCCCCAGGAGTTAGGCACAAGGCCAGTTTTATCTTACTCCCACAAGTAAGATGTGACCACAGCTTGGGTCGAGAAAGTGGGGTTAAAAGCCAGCGCTCGAGAGGTGAGCACTCTGGCCATTTAAAAATTGCCTGGGCAGCCCCGTCGGCATTCCCCGGTAGGGGCGCCTCAGACAGTAAGCAATAAACTTGCTCCTCCCCAAAGAGGGGAGGCGAAGCCTGGGAGGGTGGACCTCCTAGAACTGCACAGGACAATCCCATAGACCGGCGTAAATCAAGCCCCGGAGGCCAAGACAATACCAGTCTATGGGGTGCAGTATCCATCGGAACAGATACTACACTTTGATCATCAGCCAAAGGCCGAACTTGTGTAGGTATTTACTCCTCCCCAGGAGTTAGGCACAAGGCCAGTTTTATCTTACTCCCACAGGTAAGATGTGACCACAGCTTGGGTCGAGAAAGTGGGGTTAAAAGCCAGCGCTCGAGAGGTGAGCACTCTGGCCATTTAAAAATTGCCTGGGCAGCCCCGTCGGCATTCCCCGGTAGGGGCGCCTCAGACAGTAAGCAATAAACTTACTCCTCCCCAAAGAGGGGAGGCGAAGCCTGGGAGGGTGGACCTCCTAGAACTGCACAGGACAATCCCATAGACCGGCGTAAATCAAGTCCCGGAGGCCAAGACAATACCAGTCTATGGGGTGCAGTATCCATCGGAACAGATACTACACTTTGATCATCAGCCAAAGGCCGAACTTGTGTAGGTATTTACTCCTCCCCAGGAGTTAGGCACAAGGCCAGTTTTATCTTACTCCCACAAGTAAGATGTGACCACAGCTTGGGTCGAGAAAGTGGGGTTAAAAGCCAGCGCTCGAGAGGTGAGCACTCTGGCCATTTAAAAATTGCCTGGGCAGCCCCGTCGGCATTCCCCGGTAGGGGCGCCTCAGACAGTAAGCAATAAACTTACTCCTCCCCAAAGAGGGGAGGCAAAGCCTGGGAGGGTGGACCTCCTAGAACTGCACAGGACAATCCCATAGAGCGGCGTAAATCAAGACCCGGAGGCCAAGACAATACCAGTCTATGGGGTGCAGTATCCATCGGAACAGATACTACACTTTGATCATCAGCCAAAGGCCGAACTTGTGTAGGTATTTACTCCTCCCCAGGAGTTAGGCACAAGGCCAGTTTTATCTTACTCCCACAAGTAAGATGTGACCACAGCTTGGGTCGAGAAAGTGGGGTTAAAAGCCAGCGCTCGAGAGGTGAGCACTCTGGCCATTTAAAAATTGCCTGGGCAGCCCCGTCGGCATTCCCCGGTAGGGGCGCCTCAGACAGTAAGCAATAAACTTGCTCCTCCCCAAAGAGGGGAGGCGAAGCCTGGGAGGGTGGACCTCCTAGAACTGCACAGGACAATCCCATAGACCGGCGTAAATCAAGCCCCGGAGGCCAAGACAATACCAGTCTATGGGGTGCAGTATCCATCGGAACAGATACTACACTTTGATCATCAGCCAAAGGCCGAACTTGTGTAGGTATTTACTCCTCCCCAGGAGTTAGGCACAAGGCCAGTTTTATCTTACTCCCACAGGTAAGATGTGACCACAGCTTGGGTCGAGAAAGTGGGGTTAAAAGCCAGCGCTCGAGAGGTGAGCACTCTGGCCATTTAAAAATTGCCTGGGCAGCCCCGTCGGCATTCCCCGGTAGGGGCGCCTCAGACAGTAAGCAATAAACTTACTCCTCCCCAAAGAGGGGAGGCGAAGCCTGGGAGGGTGGACCTCCTAGAACTGCACAGGACAATCCCATAGACCGGCGTAAATCAAGCCCCGGAGGCCAAGACAATACCAGTCTATGGGGTGCAGTATCCATCGGAACAGATACTACACTTTGATCATCAGCCAAAGGCCGAACTTGTGTAGGTATTTACTCCTCCCCAGGAGTTAGGCACAAGGCCAGTTTTATCTTACTCCCACAGGTAAGATGTGACCACAGCTTGGGTCGAGAAAGTGGGGTTAAAAGCCAGCGCTCGAGAGGTGAGCACTCTGGCCATTTAAAAATTGCCTGGGCAGCCCCGTCGGCATTCCCCGGTAGGGGCGCCTCAGACAGTAAGCAATAAACTTACTCCTCCCCAAAGAGGGGAGGCGAAGCCTGGGAGGGTGGACCTCCTAGAACTGCACAGGACAATCCCATAGACCGGCGTAAATCAAGCCCCGGAGGCCAAGACAATACCAGTCTATGGGGTGCAGTATCCATCGGAACAGATACTACACTTTGATCATCAGCCAAAGGCCGAACTTGTGTAGGTATTTACTCCTCCCCAGGAGTTAGGCACAAGGCCAGTTTTATCTTACTCCCACAAGTAAGATGTGACCACAGCTTGGGTCGAGAAAGTGGGGTTAAAAGCCAGCGCTCGAGAGGTGAGCACTCTGGCCATTTAAAAATTGCCTGGGCAGCCCCGTCGGCATTCCCCGGTAGGGGCGCCTCAGACAGTAAGCAATAAACTTACTCCTCCCCAAAGAGGGGAGGCAAAGCCTGGGAGGGTGGACCTCCTAGAACTGCACAGGACAATCCCATAGACCGGCGTAAATCAAGCCCCGGAGGCCAAGACAATACCAGTCTATGGGGTGCAGTATCCATCGGAACAGATACTACACTTTGATCATCAGCCAAAGGCCGAACTTGTGTAGGTATTTACTCCTCCCCAGGAGTTAGGCACAAGGCCAGTTTTATCTTACTCCCACAAGTAAGATGTGACCACAGCTTGGGTCGAGAAAGTGGGGTTAAAAGCCAGCGCTCGAGAGGTGAGCACTCTGGCCATTTAAAAATTGCCTGGGCAGCCCCGTCGGCATTCCCCGGTAGGGGCGCCTCAGACAGTAAGCAATAAACTTACTCCTCCCCAAAGAGGGGAGGCGAAGCCTGGGAGGGTGGACCTCCTAGAACTGCACAGGACAATCGCATAGACCGGCGTAAATCAAGCCCCGGAGGCCAAGACAATACCAGTCCATGGGGTGCAGTATCCATCGGAACAGATACTACACTTTGATCATCAGCCAAAGGCCGAACTTGTGTAGGTATTTACTCCTCCCCAGGAGTTAGGCACAAGGCCAGTTTTATCTTACTCCCACAAGTAAGATGTGACCACAGCTTGGGTCGAGAAAGTGGGGTTAAAAGCCAGCGCTCGAGAGGTGAGCACTCTGGCCATTTAAAAATTGCCTGGGCAGCCCCGTCGGCATTCCCCGGTAGGGGCGCCTCAGACAGTAAGCAATAAACTTGCTCCTCCCCAAAGAGGGGAGGCGAAGCCTGGGAGGGTGGACCTCCTAGAACTGCACAGGACAATCCCATAGACCGGCGTAAATCAAGCCCCGGAGGCCAAGACAATACCAGTCTATGGGGTGCAGTATCCATCGGAACAGATACTACACTTTGATCATCAGCCAAAGGCCGAACTTGTGTAGGTATTTACTCCTCCCCAGGAGTTAGGCACAAGGCCAGTTTTATCTTACTCCCACAGGTAAGATGTGACCACAGCTTGGGTCGAGAAAGTGTGGTTAAAAGCCAGCACTCGAGAGGTGAGCACTCTGGCCATTTAAAAATTGCCTGGGCAGCCCCGTCGGCATTCCCCGGTAGGGGCGCCTCAGACAGTAAGCAATAAACTTACTCCTCCCCAAAGAGGGGAGGCGAAGCCTGGGAGGGTGGACCTCCTAGAACTGCACAGGACAATCCCATAGACCGGCGTAAATCAAGTCCCGGAGGCCAAGACAATACCAGTCTATGGGGTGCAGTATCCATCGGAACAGATACTACACTTTGATCATCAGCCAAAGGCCGAACTTGTGTAGGTATTTACTCCTCCCCAGGAGTTAGGCACAAGGCCAGTTTTATCTTACTCCCACAAGTAAGATGTGACCACAGCTTGGGTCGAGAAAGTGGGGTTAAAAGCCAGCGCTCGAGAGGTGAGCACTCTGGCCATTTAAAAATTGCCTGGGCAGCCCCGTCGGCATTCCCCGGTAGGGGCGCCTCAGACAGTAAGCAATAAACTTACTCCTCCCCAAAGAGGGGAGGCAAAGCCTGGGAGGGTGGACCTCCTAGAACTGCACAGGACAATCCCATAGAGCGGCGTAAATCAAGACCCGGAGGCCAAGACAATACCAGTCTATGGGGTGCAGTATCCATCGGAACAGATACTACACTTTGATCATCAGCCAAAGGCCGAACTTGTGTAGGTATTTACTCCTCCCCAGGAGTTAGGCACAAGGCCAGTTTTATCTTACTCCCACAAGTAAGATGTGACCACAGCTTGGGTCGAGAAAGTGGGGTTAAAAGCCAGCGCTCGAGAGGTGAGCACTCTGGCCATTTAAAAATTGCCTGGGCAGCCCCGTCGGCATTCCCCGGTAGGGGCGCCTCAGACAGTAAGCAATAAACTTGCTCCTCCCCAAAGAGGGGAGGCGAAGCCTGGGAGGGTGGACCTCCTAGAACTGCACAGGACAATCCCATAGACCGGCGTAAATCAAGCCCCGGAGGCCAAGACAATACCAGTCTATGGGGTGCAGTATCCATCGGAACAGATACTACACTTTGATCATCAGCCAAAGGCCGAACTTGTGTAGGTATTTACTCCTCCCCAGGAGTTAGGCACAAGGCCAGTTTTATCTTACTCCCACAGGTAAGATGTGACCACAGCTTGGGTCGAGAAAGTGGGGTTAAAAGCCAGCGCTCGAGAGGTGAGCACTCTGGCCATTTAAAAATTGCCTGGGCAGCCCCGTCGGCATTCCCCGGTAGGGGCGCCTCAGACAGTAAGCAATAAACTTACTCCTCCCCAAAGAGGGGAGGCGAAGCCTGGGAGGGTGGACCTCCTAGAACTGCACAGGACAATCCCATAGACCGGCGTAAATCAAGCCCCGGAGGCCAAGACAATACCAGTCTATGGGGTGCAGTATCCATCGGAACAGATACTACACTTTGATCATCAGCCAAAGGCCGAACTTGTGTAGGTATTTACTCCTCCCCAGGAGTTAGGCACAAGGCCAGTTTTATCTTACTCCCACAGGTAAGATGTGACCACAGCTTGGGTCGAGAAAGTGGGGTTAAAAGCCAGCGCTCGAGAGGTGAGCACTCTGGCCATTTAAAAATTGCCTGGGCAGCCCCGTCGGCATTCCCCGGTAGGGGCGCCTCAGACAGTAAGCAATAAACTTACTCCTCCCCAAAGAGGGGAGGCGAAGCCTGGGAGGGTGGACCTCCTAGAACTGCACAGGACAATCCCATAGACCGGCGTAAATCAAGCCCCGGAGGCCAAGACAATACCAGTCTATGGGGTGCAGTATCCATCGGAACAGATACTACACTTTGATCATCAGCCAAAGGCCGAACTTGTGTAGGTATTTACTCCTCCCCAGGAGTTAGGCACAAGGCCAGTTTTATCTTACTCCCACAGGTAAGATGTGACCACAGCTTGGGTCGAGAAAGTGGGGTTAAAAGCCAGCGCTCGAGAGGTGAGCACTCTGGCCATTTAAAAATTGCCTGGGCAGCCCCGTCGGCATTCCCCGGTAGGGGCGCCTCAGACAGTAAGCAATAAACTTACTCCTCCCCAAAGAGGGGAGGCGAAGCCTGGGAGGGTGGACCTCCTAGAACTGCACAGGACAATCCCATAGACCGGCGTAAATCAAGCCCCGGAGGCCAAGACAATACCAGTCTATGGGGTGCAGTATCCATCGGAACAGATACTACACTTTGATCATCAGCCAAAGGCCGAACTTGTGTAGGTATTTACTCCTCCCCAGGAGTTAGGCACAAGGCCAGTTTTATCTTACTCCCACAAGTAAGATGTGACCACAGCTTGGGTCGAGAAAGTGGGGTTAAAAGCCAGCGCTCGAGAGGTGAGCACTCTGGCCATTTAAAAATTGCCTGGGCAGCCCCGTCGGCATTCCCCGGTAGGGGCGCCTCAGACAGTAAGCAATAAACTTACTCCTCCCCAAAGAGGGGAGGCAAAGCCTGGGAGGGTGGACCTCCTAGAACTGCACAGGACAATCCCATAGACCGGCGTAAATCAAGCCCCGGAGGCCAAGACAATACCAGTCTATGGGGTGCAGTATCCATCGGAACAGATACTACACTTTGATCATCAGCCAAAGGCCGAACTTGTGTAGGTATTTACTCCTCCCCAGGAGTTAGGCACAAGGCCAGTTTTATCTTACTCCCACAAGTAAGATGTGACCACAGCTTGGGTCGAGAAAGTGGGGTTAAAAGCCAGCGCTCGAGAGGTGAGCACTCTGGCCATTTAAAAATTGCCTGGGCAGCCCCGTCGGCATTCCCCGGTAGGGGCGCCTCAGACAGTAAGCAATAAACTTACTCCTCCCCAAAGAGGGGAGGCGAAGCCTGGGAGGGTGGACCTCCTAGAACTGCACAGGACAATCGCATAGACCGGCGTAAATCAAGCCCCGGAGGCCAAGACAATACCAGTCCATGGGGTGCAGTATCCATCGGAACAGATACTACACTTTGATCATCAGCCAAAGGCGTTATTTAACACCCACCCACAATGGGAGTATGTGACACAAGGTCGGAAAGTGGGATTTGAAAAGCCAGCGCCCGAGAAGGTGAGCGCTCTGGCCATTAAAAATTGCCTGGGCAGCCCCGTCGGCATTCCCCGGTAGGGGCGCCTCAGACAGTAAGCAATAAACTTACTCCTCCCCAAAGAGGGGAGGCGAAGCCTGGGAGGGTGGACCTCCTAGAACTGCACAGGACAGACCCATAGACCGGCGTAAATCAAGCCCCGAAGGGCAAGACAATACCGATCTATGAAGTGCAGTATCCATCGGAACAGATACTACACTTTGATCATCAGCCAAAGGCCGAACTTGTGTAGGTATTTACTCCTCCCCAGGAGTTAGGCACAAGGCCAGTTTTATCTTACTCCCACAAGTAAGATGTGACCACAGCTTGGGTCGAGAAAGTGGGGTTAAAAGCCAGCGCTCGAGAGGTGAGCACTCTGGCCATTTAAAAATTGCCTGGGCAGCCCCGTCGGCATTCCCCGGTAGGGGCGCCTCAGACAGTAAGCAATAAACTTACTCCTCCCCAAAGAGGGGAGGCGAAGCCTGGGAGGGTGGACCTCCTAGAACTGCACAGGACAATCGCATAGACCGGCGTAAATCAAGCCCCGGAGGCCAAGACAATACCAGTCCATGGGGTGCAGTATCCATCGGAACAGATACTACACTTTGATCATCAGCCAAAGGCGTTATTTAACACCCACCCACAATGGGAGTATGTGACACAAGGTCGGAAAGTGGGATTTGAAAAGCCAGCGCCCGAGAAGGTGAGCGCTCTGGCCATTAAAAATTGCCTGGGCAGCCCCGTCGGCATTCCCCGGTAGGGGCGCCTCAGACAGTAAGCAATAAACTTACTCCTCCCCAAAGAGGGGAGGCGAAGCCTGGGAGGGTGGACCTCCTAGAACTGCACAGGACAGACCCATAGACCGGCGTAAATCAAGCCCCGAAGGGCAAGACAATACCGATCTATGAAGTGCAGTATCCATCGGAACAGATACTACACTTTGATCATCAGCCAAAGGCCGAACTTGTGTAGGTATTTACTCCTCCCCAGGAGTTAGGCACAAGGCCAGTTTTATCTTACTCCCACAGGTAAGATGTGACCACAGCTTGGGTCGAGAAAGTGGGGTTAAAAGCCAGCGCTCGAGAGGTGAGCACTCTGGCCATTTAAAAATTGCCTGGGCAGCCCCGTCGGCATTCCCCGGTAGGGGCGCCTCAGACAGTAAGCAATAAACTTACTCCTCCCCAAAGAGGGGAGGCGAAGCCTGGGAGGGTGGACCTCCTAGAACTGCACAGGACAATCCCATAGACCGGCGTAAATCAAGCCCCGGAGGCCAAGACAATACCAGACTATGGGGTGCAGTATCCATCGGAACAGATACTACACTTTGATCATCAGCCAAAGGCCGAACTTGTGTAGGTATTTACTCCTCCCCAGGAGTTAGGCACAAGGCCAGTTTTATCTTACTCCCACAGGTAAGATGTGACCACAGCTTGGGTCGAGAAAGTGGGGTTAAAAGCCAGCGCTCGAGAGGTGAGCACTCTGGCCATTTAAAAATTGCCTGGGCAGCCCCGTCGGCATTCCCCGGTAGGGGCGCCTCAGACAGTAAGCAATAAACTTACTCCTCCCCAAAGAGGGGAGGCGAAGCCTGGGAGGGTGGACCTCCTAGAACTGCACAGGACAATCCCATAGACCGGCGTAAATCAAGTCCCGGAGGCCAAGACAATACCAGTCTATGGGGTGCAGTATCCATCGGAACAGATACTACACTTTGATCATCAGCCAAAGGCCGAACTTGTGTAGGTATTTACTCCTCCCCAGGAGTTAGGCACAAGGCCAGTTTTATCTTACTCCCACAAGTAAGATGTGACCACAGCTTGGGTCGAGAAAGTGGGGTTAAAAGCCAGCGCTCGAGAGGTGAGCACTCTGGCCATTTAAAAATTGCCTGGGCAGCCCCGTCGGCATTCCCCGGTAGGGGCGCCTCAGACAGTAAGCAATAAACTTACTCCTCCCCAAAGAGGGGAGGCAAAGCCTGGGAGGGTGGACCTCCTAGAACTGCACAGGACAATCCCATAGAGCGGCGTAAATCAAGACCCGGAGGCCAAGACAATACCAGTCTATGGGGTGCAGTATCCATCGGAACAGATACTACACTTTGATCATCAGCCAAAGGCCGAACTTGTGTAGGTATTTACTCCTCCCCAGGAGTTAGGCACAAGGCCAGTTTTATCTTACTCCCACAAGTAAGATGTGACCACAGCTTGGGTCGAGAAAGTGGGGTTAAAAGCCAGCGCTCGAGAGGTGAGCACTCTGGCCATTTAAAAATTGCCTGGGCAGCCCCGTCGGCATTCCCCGGTAGGGGCGCCTCAGACAGTAAGCAATAAACTTGCTCCTCCCCAAAGAGGGGAGGCGAAGCCTGGGAGGGTGGACCTCCTAGAACTGCACAGGACAATCCCATAGACCGGCGTAAATCAAGCCCCGGAGGCCAAGACAATACCAGTCTATGGGGTGCAGTATCCATCGGAACAGATACTACACTTTGATCATCAGCCAAAGGCCGAACTTGTGTAGGTATTTACTCCTCCCCAGGAGTTAGGCACAAGGCCAGTTTTATCTTACTCCCACAGGTAAGATGTGACCACAGCTTGGGTCGAGAAAGTGGGGTTAAAAGCCAGCGCTCGAGAGGTGAGCACTCTGGCCATTTAAAAATTGCCTGGGCAGCCCCGTCGGCATTCCCCGGTAGGGGCGCCTCAGACAGTAAGCAATAAACTTACTCCTCCCCAAAGAGGGGAGGCAAAGCCTGGGAGGGTGGACCTCCTAGAACTGCACAGGACAATCCCATAGACCGGCGTAAATCAAGCCCCGGAGGCCAAGACAATACCAGTCTATGGGGTGCAGTATCCATCGGAACAGATACTACACTTTGATCATCAGCCAAAGGCCGAACTTGTGTAGGTATTTACTCCTCCCCAGGAGTTAGGCACAAGGCCAGTTTTATCTTACTCCCACAAGTAAGATGTGACCACAGCTTGGGTCGAGAAAGTGGGGTTAAAAGCCAGCGCTCGAGAGGTGAGCACTCTGGCCATTTAAAAATTGCCTGGGCAGCCCCGTCGGCATTCCCCGGTAGGGGCGCCTCAGACAGTAAGCAATAAACTTACTCCTCCCCAAAGAGGGGAGGCGAAGCCTGGGAGGGTGGACCTCCTAGAACTGCACAGGACAATCGCATAGACCGGCGTAAATCAAGCCCCGGAGGCCAAGACAATACCAGTCCATGGGGTGCAGTATCCATCGGAACAGATACTACACTTTGATCATCAGCCAAAGGCGTTATTTAACACCCACCCACAATGGGAGTATGTGACACAAGGTCGGAAAGTGGGATTTGAAAAGCCAGCGCCCGAGAAGGTGAGCGCTCTGGCCATTAAAAATTGCCTGGGCAGCCCCGTCGGCATTCCCCGGTAGGGGCGCCTCAGACAGTAAGCAATAAACTTACTCCTCCCCAAAGAGGGGAGGCGAAGCCTGGGAGGGTGGACCTCCTAGAACTGCACAGGACAGACCCATAGACCGGCGTAAATCAAGCCCCGAAGGGCAAGACAATACCGATCTATGAAGTGCAGTATCCATCGGAACAGATACTACACTTTGATCATCAGCCAAAGGCCGAACTTGTGTAGGTATTTACTCCTCCCCAGGAGTTAGGCACAAGGCCAGTTTTATCTTACTCCCACAGGTAAGATGTGACCACAGCTTGGGTCGAGAAAGTGGGGTTAAAAGCCAGCGCTCGAGAGGTGAGCACTCTGGCCATTTAAAAATTGCCTGGGCAGCCCCGTCGGCATTCCCCGGTAGGGGCGCCTCAGACAGTAAGCAATAAACTTACTCCTCCCCAAAGAGGGGAGGCGAAGCCTGGGAGGGTGGACCTCCTAGAACTGCACAGGACAATCCCATAGACCGGCGTAAATCAAGCCCCGGAGGCCAAGACAATACCAGTCTATGGGGTGCAGTATCCATCGGAACAGATACTACACTTTGATCATCAGCCAAAGGCCGAACTTGTGTAGGTATTTACTCCTCCCCAGGAGTTAGGCACAAGGCCAGTTTTATCTTACTCCCACAAGTAAGATGTGACCACAGCTTGGGTCGAGAAAGTGGGGTTAAAAGCCAGCGCTCGAGAGGTGAGCACTCTGGCCATTTAAAAATTGCCTGGGCAGCCCCGTCGGCATTCCCCGGTAGGGGCGCCTCAGACAGTAAGCAATAAACTTGCTCCTCCCCAAAGAGGGGAGGCGAAGCCTGGGAGGGTGGACCTCCTAGAACTGCACAGGACAATCCCATAGACCGGCGTAAATCAAGCCCCGGAGGCCAAGACAATACCAGTCTATGGGGTGCAGTATCCATCGGAACAGATACTACACTTTGATCATCAGCCAAAGGCCGAACTTGTGTAGGTATTTACTCCTCCCCAGGAGTTAGGCACAAGGCCAGTTTTATCTTACTCCCACAGGTAAGATGTGACCACAGCTTGGGTCGAGAAAGTGGGGTTAAAAGCCAGCGCTCGAGAGGTGAGCACTCTGGCCATTTAAAAATTGCCTGGGCAGCCCCGTCGGCATTCCCCGGTAGGGGCGCCTCAGACAGTAAGCAATAAACTTACTCCTCCCCAAAGAGGGGAGGCGAAGCCTGGGAGGGTGGACCTCCTAGAACTGCACAGGACAATCCCATAGACCGGCGTAAATCAAGCCCCGGAGGCCAAGACAATACCAGTCTATGGGGTGCAGTATCCATCGGAACAGATACTACACTTTGATCATCAGCCAAAGGCCGAACTTGTGTAGGTATTTACTCCTCCCCAGGAGTTAGGCACAAGGCCAGTTTTATCTTACTCCCACAGGTAAGATGTGACCACAGCTTGGGTCGAGAAAGTGGGGTTAAAAGCCAGCGCTCGAGAGGTGAGCACTCTGGCCATTTAAAAATTGCCTGGGCAGCCCCGTCGGCATTCCCCGGTAGGGGCGCCTCAGAAAGTAAGCAATAAACTTACTCCTCTCCAAAGAGGGGAGGCGAAGCCTGGGAGGGTGGACCTCCTAGAACTGCACAGGACAATCCCATAGACCGGCGTAAATCAAGCCCCGGAGGCCAAGACAATACCAGTCTATGGGGTGCAGTATCCATCGGAACAGATACTACACTTTGATCATCAGCCAAAGGCCGAACTTGTGTAGGTATTTACTCCTCCCCAGGAGTTAGGCACAAGGCCAGTTTTATCTTACTCCCACAAGTAAGATGTGACCACAGCTTGGGTCGAGAAAGTGGGGTTAAAAGCCAGCGCTCGAGAGGTGAGCACTCTGGCCATTTAAAAATTGCCTGGGCAGCCCCGTCGGCATTCCCCGGTAGGGGCGCCTCAGACAGTAAGCAATAAACTTACTCCTCCCCAAAGAGGGGAGGCAAAGCCTGGGAGGGTGGACCTCCTAGAACTGCACAGGACAATCCCATAGACCGGCGTAAATCAAGCCCCGGAGGCCAAGACAATACCAGTCTATGGGGTGCAGTATCCATCGGAACAGATACTACACTTTGATCATCAGCCAAAGGCCGAACTTGTGTAGGTATTTACTCCTCCCCAGGAGTTAGGCACAAGGCCAGTTTTATCTTACTCCCACAAGTAAGATGTGACCACAGCTTGGGTCGAGAAAGTGGGGTTAAAAGCCAGCGCTCGAGAGGTGAGCACTCTGGCCATTTAAAAATTGCCTGGGCAGCCCCGTCGGCATTCCCCGGTAGGGGCGCCTCAGACAGTAAGCAATAAACTTACTCCTCCCCAAAGAGGGGAGGCGAAGCCTGGGAGGGTGGACCTCCTAGAACTGCAGGACAATCGCATAGACCGGCGTAAATCAAGCCCCGGAGGCCAAGACAATACCAGTCTATGGGGTGCAGTATCCATCGGAACAGATACTACACTTTGATCATCAGCCAAAGGCGTTATTTAACACCCACCCACAATGGGAGTATGTGACACAAGGTCGGAAAGTGGGATTTGAAAAGCCAGCGCCCGAGAAGGTGAGCGCTCTGGCCATTAAAAATTGCCTGGGCAGCCCCGTCGGCATTCCCCGGTAGGGGCGCCTCAGACAGTAAGCAATAAACTTACTCCTCCCCAAAGAGGGGAGGCGAAGCCTGGGAGGGTGGACCTCCTAGAACTGCACAGGACAGACCCATAGACCGGCGTAAATCAAGCCCCGAAGGGCAAGACAATACCGATCTATGAAGTGCAGTATCCATCGGAACAGATACTACACTTTGATCATCAGCCAAAGGCCGAACTTGTGTAGGTATTTACTCCTCCCCAGGAGTTAGGCACAAGGCCAGTTTTATCTTACTCCCACAGGTAAGATGTGACCACAGCTTGGGTCGAGAAAGTGGGGTTAAAAGCCAGCGCTCGAGAGGTGAGCACTCTGGCCATTTAAAAATTGCCTGGGCAGCCCCGTCGGCATTCCCCGGTAGGGGCGCCTCAGACAGTAAGCAATAAACTTACTCCTCCCCAAAGAGGGGAGGCGAAGCCTGGGAGGGTGGACCTCCTAGAACTGCACAGGACAATCCCATAGACCGGCGTAAATCAAGCCCCGGAGGCCAAGACAATACCAGTCTATGGGGTGCAGTATCCATCGGAACAGATACTACACTTTGATCATCAGCCAAAGGCCGAACTTGTGTAGGTATTTACTCCTCCCCAGGAGTTAGGCACAAGGCCAGTTTTATCTTACTCCCACAAGTAAGATGTGACCACAGCTTGGGTCGAGAAAGTGGGGTTAAAAGCCAGCGCTCGAGAGGTGAGCACTCTGGCCATTTAAAAATTGCCTGGGCAGCCCCGTCGGCATTCCCCGGTAGGGGCGCCTCAGACAGTAAGCAATAAACTTACTCCTCCCCAAAGAGGGGAGGCGAAGCCTGGGAGGGTGGACCTCCTAGAACTGCACAGGACAATCCCATAGACCGGCGTAAATCAAGCCCCGGAGGCCAAGACAATACCAGTCTATGGGGTGCAGTATCCATCGGAACAGATACTACACTTTGATCATCAGCCAAAGGCCGAACTTGTGTAGGTATTTACTCCTCCCCAGGAGTTAGGCACAAGGCCAGTTTTATCTTACTCCCACAGGTAAGATGTGACCACAGCTTGGGTCGAGAAAGTGGGGTTAAAAGCCAGCGCTCGAGAGGTGAGCACTCTGGCCATTTAAAAATTGCCTGGGCAGCCCCGTCGGCATTCCCCGGTAGGGGCGCCTCAGAAAGTAAGCAATAAACTTACTCCTCTCCAAAGAGGGGAGGCGAAGCCTGGGAGGGTGGACCTCCTAGAACTGCACAGGACAATCCCATAGACCGGCGTAAATCAAGCCCCGGAGGCCAAGACAATACCAGTCTATGGGGTGCAGTATCCATCGGAACAGATACTACACTTTGATCATCAGCCAAAGGCCGAACTTGTGTAGGTATTTACTCCTCCCCAGGAGTTAGGCACAAGGCCAGTTTTATCTTACTCCCACAAGTAAGATGTGACCACAGCTTGGGTCGAGAAAGTGGGGTTAAAAGCCAGCGCTCGAGAGGTGAGCACTCTGGCCATTTAAAAATTGCCTGGGCAGCCCCGTCGGCATTCCCCGGTAGGGGCGCCTCAGACAGTAAGCAATAAACTTACTCCTCCCCAAAGAGGGGAGGCAAAGCCTGGGAGGGTGGACCTCCTAGAACTGCACAGGACAATCCCATAGACCGGCGTAAATCAAGCCCCGGAGGCCAAGACAATACCAGTCTATGGGGTGCAGTATCCATCGGAACAGATACTACACTTTGATCATCAGCCAAAGGCCGAACTTGTGTAGGTATTTACTCCTCCCCAGGAGTTAGGCACAAGGCCAGTTTTATCTTACTCCCACAAGTAAGATGTGACCACAGCTTGGGTCGAGAAAGTGGGGTTAAAAGCCAGCGCTCGAGAGGTGAGCACTCTGGCCATTTAAAAATTGCCTGGGCAGCCCCGTCGGCATTCCCCGGTAGGGGCGCCTCAGACAGTAAGCAATAAACTTACTCCTCCCCAAAGAGGGGAGGCGAAGCCTGGGAGGGTGGACCTCCTAGAACTGCAGGACAATCGCATAGACCGGCGTAAATCAAGCCCCGGAGGCCAAGACAATACCAGTCTATGGGGTGCAGTATCCATCGGAACAGATACTACACTTTGATCATCAGCCAAAGGCGTTATTTAACACCCACCCACAATGGGAGTATGTGACACAAGGTCGGAAAGTGGGATTTGAAAAGCCAGCGCCCGAGAAGGTGAGCGCTCTGGCCATTAAAAATTGCCTGGGCAGCCCCGTCGGCATTCCCCGGTAGGGGCGCCTCAGACAGTAAGCAATAAACTTACTCCTCCCCAAAGAGGGGAGGCGAAGCCTGGGAGGGTGGACCTCCTAGAACTGCACAGGACAGACCCATAGACCGGCGTAAATCAAGCCCCGAAGGGCAAGACAATACCGATCTATGAAGTGCAGTATCCATCGGAACAGATACTACACTTTGATCATCAGCCAAAGGCCGAACTTGTGTAGGTATTTACTCCTCCCCAGGAGTTAGGCACAAGGCCAGTTTTATCTTACTCCCACAGGTAAGATGTGACCACAGCTTGGGTCGAGAAAGTGGGGTTAAAAGCCAGCGCTCGAGAGGTGAGCACTCTGGCCATTTAAAAATTGCCTGGGCAGCCCCGTCGGCATTCCCCGGTAGGGGCGCCTCAGACAGTAAGCAATAAACTTACTCCTCCCCAAAGAGGGGAGGCGAAGCCTGGGAGGGTGGACCTCCTAGAACTGCACAGGACAATCCCATAGACCGGCGTAAATCAAGCCCCGGAGGCCAAGACAATACCAGTCTATGGGGTGCAGTATCCATCGGAACAGATACTACACTTTGATCATCAGCCAAAGGCCGAACTTGTGTAGGTATTTACTCCTCCCCAGGAGTTAGGCACAAGGCCAGTTTTATCTTACTCCCACAAGTAAGATGTGACCACAGCTTGGGTCGAGAAAGTGGGGTTAAAAGCCAGCGCTCGAGAGGTGAGCACTCTGGCCATTTAAAAATTGCCTGGGCAGCCCCGTCGGCATTCCCCGGTAGGGGCGCCTCAGACAGTAAGCAATAAACTTGCTCCTCCCCAAAGAGGGGAGGCGAAGCCTGGGAGGGTGGACCTCCTAGAACTGCACAGGACAATCCCATAGACCGGCGTAAATCAAGCCCCGGAGGCCAAGACAATACCAGTCTATGGGGTGCAGTATCCATCGGAACAGATACTACACTTTGATCATCAGCCAAAGGCCGAACTTGTGTAGGTATTTACTCCTCCCCAGGAGTTAGGCACAAGGCCAGTTTTATCTTACTCCCACAGGTAAGATGTGACCACAGCTTGGGTCGAGAAAGTGGGGTTAAAAGCCAGCGCTCGAGAGGTGAGCACTCTGGCCATTTAAAAATTGCCTGGGCAGCCCCGTCGGCATTCCCCGGTAGGGGCGCCTCAGACAGTAAGCAATAAACTTACTCCTCCCCAAAGAGGGGAGGCGAAGCCTGGGAGGGTGGACCTCCTAGAACTGCACAGGACAATCCCATAGACCGGCGTAAATCAAGTCCCGGAGGCCAAGACAATACCAGTCTATGGGGTGCAGTATCCATCGGAACAGATACTACACTTTGATCATCAGCCAAAGGCCGAACTTGTGTAGGTATTTACTCCTCCCCAGGAGTTAGGCACAAGGCCAGTTTTATCTTACTCCCACAAGTAAGATGTGACCACAGCTTGGGTCGAGAAAGTGGGGTTAAAAGCCAGCGCTCGAGAGGTGAGCACTCTGGCCATTTAAAAATTGCCTGGGCAGCCCCGTCGGCATTCCCCGGTAGGGGCGCCTCAGACAGTAAGCAATAAACTTACTCCTCCCCAAAGAGGGGAGGCAAAGCCTGGGAGGGTGGACCTCCTAGAACTGCACAGGACAATCCCATAGAGCGGCGTAAATCAAGACCCGGAGGCCAAGACAATACCAGTCTATGGGGTGCAGTATCCATCGGAACAGATACTACACTTTGATCATCAGCCAAAGGCCGAACTTGTGTAGGTATTTACTCCTCCCCAGGAGTTAGGCACAAGGCCAGTTTTATCTTACTCCCACAAGTAAGATGTGACCACAGCTTGGGTCGAGAAAGTGGGGTTAAAAGCCAGCGCTCGAGAGGTGAGCACTCTGGCCATTTAAAAATTGCCTGGGCAGCCCCGTCGGCATTCCCCGGTAGGGGCGCCTCAGACAGTAAGCAATAAACTTGCTCCTCCCCAAAGAGGGGAGGCGAAGCCTGGGAGGGTGGACCTCCTAGAACTGCACAGGACAATCCCATAGACCGGCGTAAATCAAGCCCCGGAGGCCAAGACAATACCAGTCTATGGGGTGCAGTATCCATCGGAACAGATACTACACTTTGATCATCAGCCAAAGGCCGAACTTGTGTAGGTATTTACTCCTCCCCAGGAGTTAGGCACAAGGCCAGTTTTATCTTACTCCCACAGGTAAGATGTGACCACAGCTTGGGTCGAGAAAGTGGGGTTAAAAGCCAGCGCTCGAGAGGTGAGCACTCTGGCCATTTAAAAATTGCCTGGGCAGCCCCGTCGGCATTCCCCGGTAGGGGCGCCTCAGACAGTAAGCAATAAACTTACTCCTCCCCAAAGAGGGGAGGCGAAGCCTGGGAGGGTGGACCTCCTAGAACTGCACAGGACAATCCCATAGACCGGCGTAAATCAAGCCCCGGAGGCCAAGACAATACCAGTCTATGGGGTGCAGTATCCATCGGAACAGATACTACACTTTGATCATCAGCCAAAGGCCGAACTTGTGTAGGTATTTACTCCTCCCCAGGAGTTAGGCACAAGGCCAGTTTTATCTTACTCCCACAGGTAAGATGTGACCACAGCTTGGGTCGAGAAAGTGGGGTTAAAAGCCAGCGCTCGAGAGGTGAGCACTCTGGCCATTTAAAAATTGCCTGGGCAGCCCCGTCGGCATTCCCCGGTAGGGGCGCCTCAGACAGTAAGCAATAAACTTACTCCTCCCCAAAGAGGGGAGGCGAAGCCTGGGAGGGTGGACCTCCTAGAACTGCACAGGACAATCCCATAGACCGGCGTAAATCAAGCCCCGGAGGCCAAGACAATACCAGTCTATGGGGTGCAGTATCCATCGGAACAGATACTACACTTTGATCATCAGCCAAAGGCCGAACTTGTGTAGGTATTTACTCCTCCCCAGGAGTTAGGCACAAGGCCAGTTTTATCTTACTCCCACAAGTAAGATGTGACCACAGCTTGGGTCGAGAAAGTGGGGTTAAAAGCCAGCGCTCGAGAGGTGAGCACTCTGGCCATTTAAAAATTGCCTGGGCAGCCCCGTCGGCATTCCCCGGTAGGGGCGCCTCAGACAGTAAGCAATAAACTTACTCCTCCCCAAAGAGGGGAGGCAAAGCCTGGGAGGGTGGACCTCCTAGAACTGCACAGGACAATCCCATAGACCGGCGTAAATCAAGCCCCGGAGGCCAAGACAATACCAGTCTATGGGGTGCAGTATCCATCGGAACAGATACTACACTTTGATCATCAGCCAAAGGCCGAACTTGTGTAGGTATTTACTCCTCCCCAGGAGTTAGGCACAAGGCCAGTTTTATCTTACTCCCACAAGTAAGATGTGACCACAGCTTGGGTCGAGAAAGTGGGGTTAAAAGCCAGCGCTCGAGAGGTGAGCACTCTGGCCATTTAAAAATTGCCTGGGCAGCCCCGTCGGCATTCCCCGGTAGGGGCGCCTCAGACAGTAAGCAATAAACTTACTCCTCCCCAAAGAGGGGAGGCGAAGCCTGGGAGGGTGGACCTCCTAGAACTGCACAGGACAATCGCATAGACCGGCGTAAATCAAGCCCCGGAGGCCAAGACAATACCAGTCCATGGGGTGCAGTATCCATCGGAACAGATACTACACTTTGATCATCAGCCAAAGGCGTTATTTAACACCCACCCACAATGGGAGTATGTGACACAAGGTCGGAAAGTGGGATTTGAAAAGCCAGCGCCCGAGAAGGTGAGCGCTCTGGCCATTAAAAATTGCCTGGGCAGCCCCGTCGGCATTCCCCGGTAGGGGCGCCTCAGACAGTAAGCAATAAACTTACTCCTCCCCAAAGAGGGGAGGCGAAGCCTGGGAGGGTGGACCTCCTAGAACTGCACAGGACAGACCCATAGACCGGCGTAAATCAAGCCCCGAAGGGCAAGACAATACCGATCTATGAAGTGCAGTATCCATCGGAACAGATACTACACTTTGATCATCAGCCAAAGGCCGAACTTGTGTAGGTATTTACTCCTCCCCAGGAGTTAGGCACAAGGCCAGTTTTATCTTACTCCCACAGGTAAGATGTGACCACAGCTTGGGTCGAGAAAGTGGGGTTAAAAGCCAGCGCTCGAGAGGTGAGCACTCTGGCCATTTAAAAATTGCCTGGGCAGCCCCGTCGGCATTCCCCGGTAGGGGCGCCTCAGACAGTAAGCAATAAACTTACTCCTCCCCAAAGAGGGGAGGCGAAGCCTGGGAGGGTGGACCTCCTAGAACTGCACAGGACAATCCCATAGACCGGCGTAAATCAAGCCCCGGAGGCCAAGACAATACCAGTCTATGGGGTGCAGTATCCATCGGAACAGATACTACACTTTGATCATCAGCCAAAGGCCGAACTTGTGTAGGTATTTACTCCTCCCCAGGAGTTAGGCACAAGGCCAGTTTTATCTTACTCCCACAAGTAAGATGTGACCACAGCTTGGGTCGAGAAAGTGGGGTTAAAAGCCAGCGCTCGAGAGGTGAGCACTCTGGCCATTTAAAAATTGCCTGGGCAGCCCCGTCGGCATTCCCCGGTAGGGGCGCCTCAGACAGTAAGCAATAAACTTGCTCCTCCCCAAAGAGGGGAGGCGAAGCCTGGGAGGGTGGACCTCCTAGAACTGCACAGGACAATCCCATAGACCGGCGTAAATCAAGCCCCGGAGGCCAAGACAATACCAGTCTATGGGGTGCAGTATCCATCGGAACAGATACTACACTTTGATCATCAGCCAAAGGCCGAACTTGTGTAGGTATTTACTCCTCCCCAGGAGTTAGGCACAAGGCCAGTTTTATCTTACTCCCACAGGTAAGATGTGACCACAGCTTGGGTCGAGAAAGTGTGGTTAAAAGCCAGCACTCGAGAGGTGAGCACTCTGGCCATTTAAAAATTGCCTGGGCAGCCCCGTCGGCATTCCCCGGTAGGGGCGCCTCAGACAGTAAGCAATAAACTTACTCCTCCCCAAAGAGGGGAGGCGAAGCCTGGGAGGGTGGACCTCCTAGAACTGCACAGGACAATCCCATAGACCGGCGTAAATCAAGTCCCGGAGGCCAAGACAATACCAGTCTATGGGGTGCAGTATCCATCGGAACAGATACTACACTTTGATCATCAGCCAAAGGCCGAACTTGTGTAGGTATTTACTCCTCCCCAGGAGTTAGGCACAAGGCCAGTTTTATCTTACTCCCACAAGTAAGATGTGACCACAGCTTGGGTCGAGAAAGTGGGGTTAAAAGCCAGCGCTCGAGAGGTGAGCACTCTGGCCATTTAAAAATTGCCTGGGCAGCCCCGTCGGCATTCCCCGGTAGGGGCGCCTCAGACAGTAAGCAATAAACTTACTCCTCCCCAAAGAGGGGAGGCAAAGCCTGGGAGGGTGGACCTCCTAGAACTGCACAGGACAATCCCATAGAGCGGCGTAAATCAAGACCCGGAGGCCAAGACAATACCAGTCTATGGGGTGCAGTATCCATCGGAACAGATACTACACTTTGATCATCAGCCAAAGGCCGAACTTGTGTAGGTATTTACTCCTCCCCAGGAGTTAGGCACAAGGCCAGTTTTATCTTACTCCCACAAGTAAGATGTGACCACAGCTTGGGTCGAGAAAGTGGGGTTAAAAGCCAGCGCTCGAGAGGTGAGCACTCTGGCCATTTAAAAATTGCCTGGGCAGCCCCGTCGGCATTCCCCGGTAGGGGCGCCTCAGACAGTAAGCAATAAACTTGCTCCTCCCCAAAGAGGGGAGGCGAAGCCTGGGAGGGTGGACCTCCTAGAACTGCACAGGACAATCCCATAGACCGGCGTAAATCAAGCCCCGGAGGCCAAGACAATACCAGTCTATGGGGTGCAGTATCCATCGGAACAGATACTACACTTTGATCATCAGCCAAAGGCCGAACTTGTGTAGGTATTTACTCCTCCCCAGGAGTTAGGCACAAGGCCAGTTTTATCTTACTCCCACAGGTAAGATGTGACCACAGCTTGGGTCGAGAAAGTGGGGTTAAAAGCCAGCGCTCGAGAGGTGAGCACTCTGGCCATTTAAAAATTGCCTGGGCAGCCCCGTCGGCATTCCCCGGTAGGGGCGCCTCAGACAGTAAGCAATAAACTTACTCCTCCCCAAAGAGGGGAGGCGAAGCCTGGGAGGGTGGACCTCCTAGAACTGCACAGGACAATCCCATAGACCGGCGTAAATCAAGCCCCGGAGGCCAAGACAATACCAGTCTATGGGGTGCAGTATCCATCGGAACAGATACTACACTTTGATCATCAGCCAAAGGCCGAACTTGTGTAGGTATTTACTCCTCCCCAGGAGTTAGGCACAAGGCCAGTTTTATCTTACTCCCACAGGTAAGATGTGACCACAGCTTGGGTCGAGAAAGTGGGGTTAAAAGCCAGCGCTCGAGAGGTGAGCACTCTGGCCATTTAAAAATTGCCTGGGCAGCCCCGTCGGCATTCCCCGGTAGGGGCGCCTCAGACAGTAAGCAATAAACTTACTCCTCCCCAAAGAGGGGAGGCGAAGCCTGGGAGGGTGGACCTCCTAGAACTGCACAGGACAATCCCATAGACCGGCGTAAATCAAGCCCCGGAGGCCAAGACAATACCAGTCTATGGGGTGCAGTATCCATCGGAACAGATACTACACTTTGATCATCAGCCAAAGGCCGAACTTGTGTAGGTATTTACTCCTCCCCAGGAGTTAGGCACAAGGCCAGTTTTATCTTACTCCCACAGGTAAGATGTGACCACAGCTTGGGTCGAGAAAGTGGGGTTAAAAGCCAGCGCTCGAGAGGTGAGCACTCTGGCCATTTAAAAATTGCCTGGGCAGCCCCGTCGGCATTCCCCGGTAGGGGCGCCTCAGACAGTAAGCAATAAACTTACTCCTCCCCAAAGAGGGGAGGCGAAGCCTGGGAGGGTGGACCTCCTAGAACTGCACAGGACAATCCCATAGACCGGCGTAAATCAAGCCCCGGAGGCCAAGACAATACCAGTCTATGGGGTGCAGTATCCATCGGAACAGATACTACACTTTGATCATCAGCCAAAGGCCGAACTTGTGTAGGTATTTACTCCTCCCCAGGAGTTAGGCACAAGGCCAGTTTTATCTTACTCCCACAAGTAAGATGTGACCACAGCTTGGGTCGAGAAAGTGGGGTTAAAAGCCAGCGCTCGAGAGGTGAGCACTCTGGCCATTTAAAAATTGCCTGGGCAGCCCCGTCGGCATTCCCCGGTAGGGGCGCCTCAGACAGTAAGCAATAAACTTACTCCTCCCCAAAGAGGGGAGGCAAAGCCTGGGAGGGTGGACCTCCTAGAACTGCACAGGACAATCCCATAGACCGGCGTAAATCAAGCCCCGGAGGCCAAGACAATACCAGTCTATGGGGTGCAGTATCCATCGGAACAGATACTACACTTTGATCATCAGCCAAAGGCCGAACTTGTGTAGGTATTTACTCCTCCCCAGGAGTTAGGCACAAGGCCAGTTTTATCTTACTCCCACAAGTAAGATGTGACCACAGCTTGGGTCGAGAAAGTGGGGTTAAAAGCCAGCGCTCGAGAGGTGAGCACTCTGGCCATTTAAAAATTGCCTGGGCAGCCCCGTCGGCATTCCCCGGTAGGGGCGCCTCAGACAGTAAGCAATAAACTTACTCCTCCCCAAAGAGGGGAGGCGAAGCCTGGGAGGGTGGACCTCCTAGAACTGCACAGGACAATCGCATAGACCGGCGTAAATCAAGCCCCGGAGGCCAAGACAATACCAGTCCATGGGGTGCAGTATCCATCGGAACAGATACTACACTTTGATCATCAGCCAAAGGCGTTATTTAACACCCACCCACAATGGGAGTATGTGACACAAGGTCGGAAAGTGGGATTTGAAAAGCCAGCGCCCGAGAAGGTGAGCGCTCTGGCCATTAAAAATTGCCTGGGCAGCCCCGTCGGCATTCCCCGGTAGGGGCGCCTCAGACAGTAAGCAATAAACTTACTCCTCCCCAAAGAGGGGAGGCGAAGCCTGGGAGGGTGGACCTCCTAGAACTGCACAGGACAGACCCATAGACCGGCGTAAATCAAGCCCCGAAGGGCAAGACAATACCGATCTATGAAGTGCAGTATCCATCGGAACAGATACTACACTTTGATCATCAGCCAAAGGCCGAACTTGTGTAGGTATTTACTCCTCCCCAGGAGTTAGGCACAAGGCCAGTTTTATCTTACTCCCACAAGTAAGATGTGACCACAGCTTGGGTCGAGAAAGTGGGGTTAAAAGCCAGCGCTCGAGAGGTGAGCACTCTGGCCATTTAAAAATTGCCTGGGCAGCCCCGTCGGCATTCCCCGGTAGGGGCGCCTCAGACAGTAAGCAATAAACTTACTCCTCCCCAAAGAGGGGAGGCGAAGCCTGGGAGGGTGGACCTCCTAGAACTGCACAGGACAATCGCATAGACCGGCGTAAATCAAGCCCCGGAGGCCAAGACAATACCAGTCCATGGGGTGCAGTATCCATCGGAACAGATACTACACTTTGATCATCAGCCAAAGGCGTTATTTAACACCCACCCACAATGGGAGTATGTGACACAAGGTCGGAAAGTGGGATTTGAAAAGCCAGCGCCCGAGAAGGTGAGCGCTCTGGCCATTAAAAATTGCCTGGGCAGCCCCGTCGGCATTCCCCGGTAGGGGCGCCTCAGACAGTAAGCAATAAACTTACTCCTCCCCAAAGAGGGGAGGCGAAGCCTGGGAGGGTGGACCTCCTAGAACTGCACAGGACAGACCCATAGACCGGCGTAAATCAAGCCCCGAAGGGCAAGACAATACCGATCTATGAAGTGCAGTATCCATCGGAACAGATACTACACTTTGATCATCAGCCAAAGGCCGAACTTGTGTAGGTATTTACTCCTCCCCAGGAGTTAGGCACAAGGCCAGTTTTATCTTACTCCCACAAGTAAGATGTGACCACAGCTTGGGTCGAGAAAGTGGGGTTAAAAGCCAGCGCTCGAGAGGTGAGCACTCTGGCCATTTAAAAATTGCCTGGGCAGCCCCGTCGGCATTCCCCGGTAGGGGCGCCTCAGACAGTAAGCAATAAACTTACTCCTCCCCAAAGAGGGGAGGCGAAGCCTGGGAGGGTGGACCTCCTAGAACTGCACAGGACAATCCCATAGACCGGCGTAAATCAAGCCCCGGAGGCCAAGACAATACCAGTCTATGGGGTGCAGTATCCATCGGAACAGATACTACACTTTGATCATCAGCCAAAGGCCGAACTTGTGTAGGTATTTACTCCTCCCCAGGAGTTAGGCACAAGGCCAGTTTTATCTTACTCCCACAGGTAAGATGTGACCACAGCTTGGGTCGAGAAAGTGGGGTTAAAAGCCAGCGCTCGAGAGGTGAGCACTCTGGCCATTTAAAAATTGCCTGGGCAGCCCCGTCGGCATTCCCCGGTAGGGGCGCCTCAGACAGTAAGCAATAAACTTACTCCTCCCCAAAGAGGGGAGGCGAAGCCTGGGAGGGTGGACCTCCTAGAACTGCACAGGACAATCCCATAGACCGGCGTAAATCAAGCCCCGGAGGCCAAGACAATACCAGTCTATGGGGTGCAGTATCCATCGGAACAGATACTACACTTTGATCATCAGCCAAAGGCCGAACTTGTGTAGGTATTTACTCCTCCCCAGGAGTTAGGCACAAGGCCAGTTTTATCTTACTCCCACAAGTAAGATGTGACCACAGCTTGGGTCGAGAAAGTGGGGTTAAAAGCCAGCGCTCGAGAGGTGAGCACTCTGGCCATTTAAAAATTGCCTGGGCAGCCCCGTCGGCATTCCCCGGTAGGGGCGCCTCAGACAGTAAGCAATAAACTTACTCCTCCCCAAAGAGGGGAGGCAAAGCCTGGGAGGGTGGACCTCCTAGAACTGCACAGGACAATCCCATAGACCGGCGTAAATCAAGCCCCGGAGGCCAAGACAATACCAGTCTATGGGGTGCAGTATCCATCGGAACAGATACTACACTTTGATCATCAGCCAAAGGCCGAACTTGTGTAGGTATTTACTCCTCCCCAGGAGTTAGGCACAAGGCCAGTTTTATCTTACTCCCACAAGTAAGATGTGACCACAGCTTGGGTCGAGAAAGTGGGGTTAAAAGCCAGCGCTCGAGAGGTGAGCACTCTGGCCATTTAAAAATTGCCTGGGCAGCCCCGTCGGCATTCCCCGGTAGGGGCGCCTCAGACAGTAAGCAATAAACTTACTCCTCCCCAAAGAGGGGAGGCGAAGCCTGGGAGGGTGGACCTCCTAGAACTGCACAGGACAATCGCATAGACCGGCGTAAATCAAGCCCCGGAGGCCAAGACAATACCAGTCCATGGGGTGCAGTATCCATCGGAACAGATACTACACTTTGATCATCAGCCAAAGGCGTTATTTAACACCCACCCACAATGGGAGTATGTGACACAAGGTCGGAAAGTGGGATTTGAAAAGCCAGCGCCCGAGAAGGTGAGCGCTCTGGCCATTAAAAATTGCCTGGGCAGCCCCGTCGGCATTCCCCGGTAGGGGCGCCTCAGACAGTAAGCAATAAACTTACTCCTCCCCAAAGAGGGGAGGCGAAGCCTGGGAGGGTGGACCTCCTAGAACTGCACAGGACAGACCCATAGACCGGCGTAAATCAAGCCCCGAAGGGCAAGACAATACCGATCTATGAAGTGCAGTATCCATCGGAACAGATACTACACTTTGATCATCAGCCAAAGGCCGAACTTGTGTAGGTATTTACTCCTCCCCAGGAGTTAGGCACAAGGCCAGTTTTATCTTACTCCCACAAGTAAGATGTGACCACAGCTTGGGTCGAGAAAGTGGGGTTAAAAGCCAGCGCTCGAGAGGTGAGCACTCTGGCCATTTAAAAATTGCCTGGGCAGCCCCGTCGGCATTCCCCGGTAGGGGCGCCTCAGACAGTAAGCAATAAACTTACTCCTCCCCAAAGAGGGGAGGCGAAGCCTGGGAGGGTGGACCTCCTAGAACTGCACAGGACAATCGCATAGACCGGCGTAAATCAAGCCCCGGAGGCCAAGACAATACCAGTCCATGGGGTGCAGTATCCATCGGAACAGATACTACACTTTGATCATCAGCCAAAGGCGTTATTTAACACCCACCCACAATGGGAGTATGTGACACAAGGTCGGAAAGTGGGATTTGAAAAGCCAGCGCCCGAGAAGGTGAGCGCTCTGGCCATTAAAAATTGCCTGGGCAGCCCCGTCGGCATTCCCCGGTAGGGGCGCCTCAGACAGTAAGCAATAAACTTACTCCTCCCCAAAGAGGGGAGGCGAAGCCTGGGAGGGTGGACCTCCTAGAACTGCACAGGACAGACCCATAGACCGGCGTAAATCAAGCCCCGAAGGGCAAGACAATACCGATCTATGAAGTGCAGTATCCATCGGAACAGATACTACACTTTGATCATCAGCCAAAGGCCGAACTTGTGTAGGTATTTACTCCTCCCCAGGAGTTAGGCACAAGGCCAGTTTTATCTTACTCCCACAAGTAAGATGTGACCACAGCTTGGGTCGAGAAAGTGGGGTTAAAAGCCAGCGCTCGAGAGGTGAGCACTCTGGCCATTTAAAAATTGCCTGGGCAGCCCCGTCGGCATTCCCCGGTAGGGGCGCCTCAGACAGTAAGCAATAAACTTACTCCTCCCCAAAGAGGGGAGGCGAAGCCTGGGAGGGTGGACCTCCTAGAACTGCACAGGACAATCCCATAGACCGGCGTAAATCAAGCCCCGGAGGCCAAGACAATACCAGACTATGGGGTGCAGTATCCATCGGAACAGATACTACACTTTGATCATCAGCCAAAGGCCGAACTTGTGTAGGTATTTACTCCTCCCCAGGAGTTAGGCACAAGGCCAGTTTTATCTTACTCCCACAAGTAAGATGTGACCACAGCTTGGGTCGAGAAAGTGGGGTTAAAAGCCAGCGCTCGAGAGGTGAGCACTCTGGCCATTTAAAAATTGCCTGGGCAGCCCCGTCGGCATTCCCCGGTAGGGGCGCCTCAGACAGTAAGCAATAAACTTACTCCTCCCCAAAGAGGGGAGGCGAAGCCTGGGAGGGTGGACCTCCTAGAACTGCACAGGACAATCCCATAGACCGGCGTAAATCAAGCCCCGGAGGCCAAGACAATACCAGACTATGGGGTGCAGTATCCATCGGAACAGATACTACACTTTGATCATCAGCCAAAGGCCGAACTTGTGTAGGTATTTACTCCTCCCCAGGAGTTAGGCACAAGGCCAGTTTTATCTTACTCCCACAAGTAAGATGTGACCACAGCTTGGGTCGAGAAAGTGGGGTTAAAAGCCAGCGCTCGAGAGGTGAGCACTCTGGCCATTTAAAAATTGCCTGGGCAGCCCCGTCGGCATTCCCCGGTAGGGGCGCCTCAGACAGTAAGCAATAAACTTACTCCTCCCCAAAGAGGGGAGGCGAAGCCTGGGAGGGTGGACCTCCTAGAACTGCACAGGACAATCCCATAGACCGGCGTAAATCAAGCCCCGGAGGCCAAGACAATACCAGACTATGGGGTGCAGTATCCATCGGAACAGATACTACACTTTGATCATCAGCCAAAGGCCGAACTTGTGTATGTTACTCATGAATTGGAGCCAAATTTAATTTAATCTAAAGCATTTACAAAGTAAGGTTTAGTCGCCGAAATATTACCTTCACAAGAAATATTATAAATAAAGAAGTTTTGTAAATTGTTTCATGTATTGTTCATTTTTTAAATAAATATACAAGTCAAATCTTATCACATTTTATTCAAACATGTATAGGTTAGGAACAAGATAATTAGTATTGAAAACATCATTTCGCGTAATTTACACGGGTCCCGCTAGTTAATATTATTAATTGAACAAAATGGTTATAAAACTATAACTGATTTTGTTGAGTTAATGTCGTTTTAATTTCTATTTATGAAATTATTGTATGTACATGACTTCCAAAAATGTAAATTTTTTAATTGAATGAGGATATGCTAAGACTTTTAAAGTCATAAATGACTTCTATTCGACAGTTTAAATGCTTTAAATTTATTTTCAAATTTCGAAGGGTCACAAAGTAATTCATTCCTTTTTTTTTTGGTACTTATATCGATCTTGACCCAGTTTTCGCGAGTTTCTTGTTGGAAGCGTTCGGCTATCCTACGCAAACGTCCGAGAGATGACGAGCCGATTTGTACCAGACGACAATTTTGATACGGTGCTGCGTCCTATGATAATAATGTTTTGCTTGTTTTTTGTTGTTGTTAGGGTTAGGGTTTAGGGTTAGGGTTAAAAATATTTATTTGATAACAGTAATTTCGCTGTTTTGCTTGTTTTATTTGTTTTGTTGTTTAAAAAAATTCTTGCAAATATAACTAAAAATTATAGGACGCAGCAACGTATCAAAATAACAAAAAATATTTATTTGATTACAGTAACTTCGCTATGTTTTGCTTGTTTTTTTGTTGTTGTTTCTTTTGTTGTTTCTTTTGAAAAATTTCTTGAAAATATAACTTAAAATCATAGGACGCAGCACTGTATCAAAATTGTCGTCTGGTACAAATCGGCTCGTCATCTCTCGGGCGTTTGCGTAGGATAGCCGAACGCTTCCGACAAGAAACTCGCGAAAACTGGGTCAAGATCGATATAAGTACTTTTTTTAAAAAAAACTATTAACAAAGGATTAAAACGGCTGATTTGTATACAAAGAACCGGAAATGCATTCTGGTGGATTTAATTATGCAATATTTTTTTTTTTAAATAGGATTTTTTTAGAGTTAATTTTTAGTAGTTTACGCTATTGTATTTTTGATTTCAATAAATAATCGATTAATTGTAAATGAAAAATAATAATGTATAAGTCACAAAAAGACGAGAAACACACACACACACACACGAAAAGCGGTGACACATATTTTATTAATAAAAAATTATTATTAATGATTTTCCAAGCCCAGGGTTCTTTTACGGACATTTTAAATATAAAAAAATACTTCCCCAACTCAACTACAGCAGGTTTTAATGGGCTGTGGTTGGGTTCCTGGAATAAGAATATGTCCTATCCACGTCTTTTCTGCTGGACGGATGGTTTGCTTCGAATCCTCAGGGTGTGGTTCAGGCCGAATCTCCAGCAAGCGAGGAATTGGTCAGAAGTGTAGAGTGAGGTCGAATCATCGGTCCAGATTTGGTATTGAAGGAGGTTTTCCTTGACGGGTAGAGCTGAGATTGTACGACATACATCTTCCCTTGAATCGTTTCCCGATTATCTGTGCTTCCAGTGCCCTTCAAATTAGTTAAAAACTTTTGAGTTTCTGTGGAAGAAAGACAGCTCAATGGTTCAAAGATAGATGAAGGTGGTGGGACGTGGAAATGCCTGACCTGACAAGTATTCAACATTCTGAGATGGAATTTCTGAGTCAAACCATGACAGAGGAAGTCTGCTTAGGAGCGTAAGATTAGGACGGCCTTCTCTAGATGTAGTTTCTGCCTCGAGGTTGAGTTTTCTTCTTCTTCTTCTTCTTCTTCTTCTTCTTCTTCTTCTTCTTCTTCTATTCCCTTGTTCGAGGGTCAAATGTTTTCTGATATTACACAAGTTCACTCTCCAGTTCTCACGGGTCAATTCTCTTCAAATTCTACTCTGCGCAATTGTTATATCCATAAGGCAAGAAAGAAGAATAGGGGACTTGTTTTCACATGTTCCCCTACCAAAATGATAATGAAATTCGCCAGGAACTACACACACACAAAAAAAGGATTGACAACGGACAGTCCTGGCAGGCGAACAAACAAACGATTGGTCAACCAATCAAAAGAGAGAGGGGCTGTTGCTAGGGGAGTGAGGGTGTGAAAAGAGGAAAAGGAAGGAACACGGGAAAACCGGATGAGGGCAGCGAGCAAACAGGATGCAAAAAAAAGAAAGGGATTTTGGCAGCTCACTCAGCGGCCAAAATCAAAAATAATTATTATCCCCTTTCACAAAAAAGGGATTCTAAATTATCAACCTGAAAGGTTACAGCTACGGAATTACCGCTGTTATCAAATCACGGGAAGAGTGATATCACATCCGTCCAGATCGACATTTTAAAAATATCTATTCCCCAGCCGACAACTAACGATTTCCGACACAACCCCAGGGATTGACAGAAGCTCTCTCAGCCAATTAAAACAACTTTAAAGGTAGGTGTCGGTCAAATGAATTGCATTTGTTTGTTCGTCAAAACTCTGAACTTGTAATTGCCCATTATTCTTGTCTCGGAAATATCAGTCGTCCTGGTTTTCGCAATTCCAGCCCCTTTATTAAGAAATCTCTGAGAGAGGAGAGGAACTGGTCTTTTGAATTTTAATAATTAATAAAACCCTTGTTAAGTTGAATATCGCCTTTTTGTTGTTCTTTGCACGCGTTTTATTATTTATGTTTATAAATTGAGATTATAAAGTTTTGTTGTCTCCCTTTTGTCAGTCTATTAAAACCAACAAAAAAAAAGAGAAAAAGACGTCTCACAAAGAGTAGTCTTAACATGTGACTTACTCGCTCCCCTCCCCCCAAAAAAGGAACAAAGGATATTGAGGCGCGTTAGGTGAGAGGGGTAAGGGGAGAGGATCTCAACATTTCGCATTCGTGACATTGACGTCCGAATGTCTCATTTATAACACAATCCTGTCTAATTACTTGCTTCAAAGTTTTCCTTGACCGGTCAACCTTCCTGCGATTTATGACATTCATGCTTCTGCAATGGTTTATCCAGGAGGATAAACGCTCCACATGACCATACTAATGTAACCGATTTGTCCTTAGGATAACCTCCATGCTGGACAAATATAGTGCTTTCAGCAAATCCTCCAACCTAATGTGTTGGATTCGGTCAGATTTCACATTGCAGATCCATCTTTTTTTATTTTTTTTATTTTACTTCTATTCAACACGGGGAAACAGGGAGAAGGGAACGAATTCCAAAAGCAAGCAGTTCGAGTAAAAGAGGCTATCAGAGTAAAAAGTCTTCCAGCATCTAAGGACCTCTACAGTGAAGGGGTGCGATTATGCTGCTTGACGGATTGGTCAGGAGTGTTTACGTTGAGGGGGCACAAATGCAGCAAGTTCATCAGAGCATATTCCATTGAAGTACTTGTAAAACAAGCACAGGGGATGCAACATTGCGGCGATGGTACAGGGGATGGAGCTTGATAGACAGTGTGGGACCTGTTAGGTTAGAGACTCTTTTTTTCACCCTGTCTACGAGGGAAATACTTATGGTTGGTGCACCAGCCCACATGTGGTAACAGTACTCTATGCTTCGGCGAATGGTGGCTCGGTAGAGATATACGATACTGACAGGTGTGAGAAGTTTTCTAGCTCGGTAGAGGGAGGTTACCTTCTTTGCAGCAGACTTGGCATCTTCTAATGGGGCTGTCATTGCACTGCAGTCAGGTGAGTGCCATTGTAAAACCAAAGTAAGAAGCACAGTCAAATAGTGCTCAGGAGCATTCTTCAGTCTAGTGACCTTTCTCAATCTGTTGCATAGCCCTCTCCTAAGGGCTGCGGCTTTTCTCGTTTTGTATACTCGTCCCAGAAAGGACCGTGGCAGTTCACATTTAATACTCGTCATTTTTAAATCATCATAAATCACATAGTTTGCATACCTTTAAATTTCTCTCTCGCCACCTAGAGGGTCGCCGTCTCGATGTCGTCTAGTGGTTCAACTCCTTCCTCCTTCTTCTGCCGTGAACCACGCCGCTGCAACAAAAGCTCCATGATCGGGTCGGAAGACAAACAATCTTTTTAAATTTAATTCTTTTTATTACAAGCGATAGTGATTTAATTAGCTGGGAGATATTCACTAACGTCGAAAGAGAGAGAAAGCAAATTACTACTTTATCGTAGTTACTTATCAAATAAGTTTTAACCATTCGTGGAGGGGGGGGGGAAGAAATCTTTCGCCTGTATTTTCTTAGAGAATAATTCCCCTATGTTAGTTGTTTGACTACATGGCAAAATCACGTCTCATAGGTTCGCCTCCAAAACCCAGACTGCTAAAACTCGCTTCTAACGAAGAACGAGTGACGTCACAGATCCCTCTGTTTCCCACGCAAAAGCCTGTGACGTCACAGAGCCTCTCGCAGGTGCACATTGACCCTTGATCTGGGGTCTCGTCATGCGGTGACCTTGTCACGTCTGTGATTTCCGACTGTGAGAACAGGCCCTATTCTGCACTCGACTGCCGGGTCCACCCCGCGCTAATTTGTGCAAGTCAAACCAACGATTTCCAACAGATACGTCCATTCCCATAGGGCCATTATCCAACAAATCTATAAATATGTTATATATAGATGGTGGTGACTCATAAGAGGGGATCTGCTCTCAGTGAAGATCAGGGTATCTTAACAACTCTGAGTTCTCCCTAAACTGGCAACTTGTTTGGAAGCTGGCCATAATAGCATAATGTACAGAGCGAACTTGGTCGACATGGCCAATTGTCCACACTAACAATGTTGAAGATGAAACGGCCAAGCACACATTCTTCCACTGTGAAAAAATGCATCCGTTCTGGAGATACGTCAATGAGATGATAGATCGTACCACTCCCGAGCAGTTGGCATTGCTGGATGTAGCATTCCTTGTAAACAATTTCTTCTCACCATGACCTAGACCCGAATAGTTTTTATTTGCGATCCAGGCCATAACAATAGTAGTATGAACGACATGGCAGAAGGAATTCTATAGAGATGCCTTTTTTTCTCAAGCATCAGCTTAAGGTTAAGATTAGATGTGATAGGAAAAAATTGCATTCCGCAGAGTTTGACAAAAAAAATTGACAAAAGTGAAAACTCTTGTTCTAAGGAAAGGAGCCAAGTGGGAGTATATGTTCCCTGCACATACGATTTGAGTCCATCAGTACTCAACACCGGTTAAATTAAAATAGACTTTCAACGAGTTAAATGAATGAATTCCATTCCCATAATTTTGTTTTTCTTAGATCTCCCTTAATATTCTAACTTCCACATTTTGTTTACTAGGATTCCGTAATTGTTTTCATCTTGGAAGAACAGTAGAAAAAGCCACCTGCCACTCCTAATAATAATTTCAAATAATTTGAATAATTTAATAAATTTTAAATAATTTGATAATAGAGATTAGGTATCTACTTAGAAACAGTAGAAAATCCACCTGACACTCCTAATAATAATTTTAAATAATTTAATAAATTTAAATAATTTAATAATAGATTTAACAATAGATTTAATAATAAATTTAATAATTTTTTAAAATCTAATAATTAAAAAAAAATTTAAGTTTAAAATTTAAAATTTAAAAAAAATTTAATTAAATTTTTTTTATGATTTAATAAATTAAACAATAAATTTAATAGTGATTTAATAAATTTTAATAATTTAATACATTTTAAATAATTTGATAATAGAGATTAGGTATCTACTTTGAAACACTAGAAAATCCACCTGACACTCCTAATAATAATTTTAAATAATTTAATAATGTAAACCAAAGCTTGTTAAATAATTGCGTTTTTTCCTTCTGAAGAAAAAGACTTGTTCCTTTGAAAAACCATGGTTTAAAAGAACTTTTTTTTTTTATTAAACTATTCTTTGTTGTTCCTTTAGATTTGTTTTATTATCATTTTCTCTTCTATAATAATGCTCTATCCCCTATATTGAGCATAAATTAGGAATTAATATGAAATAATTATTTCATAATGCTTGAAAATATATATATATACTAAAAAACCTTTTAGTCATGTATAGACAAAAAGAAAAAAATGTAGTTTTAATCCTAAATACACAAATTGCAGACTTAGAATTTGTATAAGCCGACTGCAAAATTCACAAAATACAAAAGGGGACTTAACTATATTTGTAGTAAAACACAAGGAACCTGACCTTAAATCATGAAATAGAAAACAGAGGGCATCATTTGTTTACCGTGTAACAACACACATGCACATGATCAAGGAAGACAGATCTAATATTGACATACTAATGTTGGATGGTCTCCTATGAACGAAACGAGTTCATGAAATAATTGCACTACAAATTGTCTATTTTGAAAATGTTTTTGTGAGATTAAATAAAATGGACTTTTGGAATGTAAATGAACCTTGTTTACTTACTTATATGTGCTCTGTTGTTACTAGTTGACAATCACCGAGCTTAAATTTGAAGAATTTGGTAAACATAAAGTATAGAAAGTATATGCTAAAACATATTTTCACACACACACACACATGTGTATATATATATATATATATATATATATATATATATATATATATATATATAATACATATATATTTATATGTATATATATATATCTTTCTGTATATATATATATCTTTCTGTATATATATATATATATCTTTATGTATATATATATATATATATCTTTATGTATATATATATATATATCTTTATGTATATATATATATATATATCTTTATGTATATATATATATATATCTTTATGTATATATATATATATCTTTATGTATATATATATATATATATATATATATATCTTTATGTATATATATATATATATATCTTTATGTATATATATATATATATATCTTTATGTATATATATATATATATATCTTTATGTATATATATATATATATATCTTTATGTATATATATATATATATCTTTATATATATATATATCTTTATATATATATATATCTTTATGTATATATATATATATATATCTTTATATATATATATATCTTTATATATATATATATATCTTTATATATATATATATATCTTTATATATATATATATATCTTTATGTATATATATATATATATATATATATCTTTATGTATATATATATATATCTTTATGTATATATATATATATATATCTTTATGTATATATATATATATCTTTATGTATATATATATATATATATCTTTATGTTATGTGTATATGCATCGTGTCTTGCAGGCAAGTATTGTTGAATATAAGAGACAACTCATGTCTAGATATCCTTTGGTAGATCCTTTCAATAGTCTGAATCAGGATCTTAGTTTCGGAGGGAATTGGCCGATGAATTTGCCACAGTTTTGATTTGTGTCCCAAGTACTTTCAGACCCATCCGGCTCCATCTTCAGGGGAATGAGGATAATCGGGTATAGACCATGTGTTAGTATAGTTTTGGCGGGACTTATGTAATGAGTACGAAACTATAGCTAGAACTATAGACATTTTAGAATATTATTACTAATATTAAAGTTAATTCTGTTAATTAGAGTTTTTTTTAGTTTTATATATAGGGCTTCTAATATATGGAGTTTTTGTTCGTTAGTACTATATTCTATTTTCTACTAGGAGTTTTCTGAATTCCAATCGGGGGCAGGAATGGTTGTTAGTTAAGTATCAGACAAATGCATCGTCAATCTTCTCGACAAAGTCGTGGTAGTCAAACCTATGTATATGTTTTTTTATTGGTTGTTGGATACACAGGCTTCCCAAAAGACATTTGAACAAGGTTGTCTTATCCAAAACTCTAATCGAGAGGGAAGAATTATTTGTAATAATAAGGTTAGTGGTTTTTACTTTATTGTAGAAAATGATCAGTTTTACTTTTTTATTTGGGTCAGTAGGAATACGTTTTTATGAATAATATTTCTTAGAACTTGTTCATCTATTTTATAATTGTGATGGAACTGTTTGTGATAATATATATATATATATATATATATATATATATATATATATATATATATATATATATATATATATAAAGTTACTTGAAATCAATAAAATGTGAACATTGTTCTAAGAATTCAAAACCAACTATTAGTAGGCGTACGATCGTTTCCAACACATTTTTGAACATATTTTATTTTTCATTATTTTTGATGATTCCAAAACGTTTCTTCATCAGCGCCTTTTATATAACATCACATACAGAAGTCTCATATATATATATATATATATATATATATATATATATATATATATATATATATATATATATATATATAAGTAGGCCTACCTGGCGTTACTCGGGTTCCTCAATTACGCAGATTACAGAAAGAAGAGAAAAGAAAAGTAAAAGTAAACAATCTGCTTTGTTTCTTATTCAAAACCGGGCAACGCCGGATCTTTCTGACAGTTGCTTTATAATCATAAGACGTTAATCATTTGAATTTGTTTCCCAGGCCTTTTGAAAGGCATTTTTCTTCGTTTTAAGGCGAATTATTAATCGAACATATATTGTGAAATACATTCCTAGCACCACAAATAAAGAACGAGTTAAAGGGAAACAACTGTTTACAATTAGAGTAGAGTTTCCTCCCTTGGTTAACGGAAAGAACGTTTAAACATATATCTATTAAAATAAATGACACGATGGCATTTTGATTATGCTAGGAATTATTTAATTCTTCAAATTAGAATATTTTAATTCCACCTAACAATTAGAGTTCGTGTTAGAATTAATGGTGCTTGTACAGATTAGCGTACATATGAACAACGCTGAAAATCGCAGTTCCAATTAAATTAACCGGAAAACTATTTGAAATACATATATGTATCAAGCAAAAATAGGTTTGTACACCAAAATTAGCAAAAATTATCGAGTAGAATTGTAATAAAAAATAAAAATCCGTTGTATCATTTAATCGTGTTCGGCCATTGATTTGAGCGAGAAACACGAAATTCAGGAGGAGATAACTCAGTTTGTCATATTAACTAGTAATAAATCAATGGCATTCACCAAAATGCGATGAAACTGATTTTTATTTTTAATTAAAATTCTACTTCATCATTTTTCCTACTTTTTGGTGAGGACACTACTGCGTAAGTATATAATACTGTTTTTTTTGTGTGTGGTATTGATAATTTAATACGGACACTTCTATGTACAAGCACCGAATTAACCTTTTTTAGGGTTTTACTTTTTAGGAGAAATCTTTTGAAAGCATTTTTAGGGAAACAGTTTTACGTAATACACGAGTTTGAAAGCAGTATTTCACCAAGTGACAAGGGAGATAACTCATATTTTTTGGATTTTTTGGTTTTCTGCTAAATTGGTAAAAAAATTAGTTACAAAATGTCTAACAATACGTAAAATCATTTTTTTTCTTATAATTCGATGAATACTGGATGAATTTGCGTAATTATTTCTGTACAATCTTATTTTCAGCTAACACGTAAGTACATAACAAAGTTTATACATTTCAGGACCGGCGGGACAGTTATAAAAGTGGGGGGGGGGGGCTCTCCTAAAAAGTTGGGGGGGGCGGTTAAACACATGCATATATAACTTCATTATTGATGAGACTGTAAAGTGGGGGGGGGGGGCCAAGTCAAAAAGTTGAGGGGCTTGAGCCCCCCTGCCCCCCCCCCCCGGTGCCGCCGTTCATGCATTTCTTTAAATATTTTAATCTCATGATGAAAAAGCAGAAGCACCGAGAAATGTTGGCGATATTAAATTTTCGGTGCTTCTCTAGAATTACCGAGACATGGAGAAAAAATAAGACAAACTTAGAAATATCTGTATGATTTTTACGGAATAAATATATCGTATACCAAAAATCACGTAAATTAATCAAGTAGTTTTTATTTTATAAAAGAAAATCAAATTTTACCGATAAACGGGTAATGTTGATATATCAGCGGAATTATTGATCATATTCAAGGGAGCTAAGAGAGATAACACCCAACTTTATTTCTCTAGTTTGTAAAAGTTTGGATTATCTCCCTTGAATATGACAATATGGCGCGGATATTTTAACCTTATTCGTTTATCGATAAAATTTGATTTTCTTTCAAATATTATATTCTTTTAGAATTATTGGCTGCAGATAAGAAGAGAAATTGTAAAAGAATATAATAGCTATTTTAAGATATCATTTGTGGGCATGGCTTGTGTTTTTAAATGGTTAATAAATATTTTGAAAGTGTGTTTGTCTGTTTTTCTGTTTTTGACTGAAAAATGTTATAGTCCCATAACGAGCTGTCCCTACTCAACGTTGCGTGGGAGCCAAATATTTTTTAGATAAGGTTCAAACGTAAGATAATATAGATAACAGATACTGACCCAACGGGTCACGGGTGGTCTCATATGATATAAATCTTTGTAACTAATAAGAAGTAGACCATGTCAATCTCAATTCTGTTGTTATGCCCCTCTTTCACCAAATGCTCCGTTCTTCCGAATTACATCTATCGTTATTTCCACGGAAAGTGCTCGACTGAGCTCCAATCTCTGGTTCCTACTTATAAAACATTCACCGCAAGAACTCGTCCTCCTACCACAACTGCAACGAACTTTTTTTTCTTCCTCTGTGTACCTAACATCAAACAGAATTTCCATGAACAAAGTTTATTTCCAAGGACTTCCAATCTGTGGGACACGTTACCACAGGATTGCATTCCTGCGGGCTACAACTTGGTCGTCTTTAAATCCAATGTCACCAAATACTTATCGTAAACCGTTCTCATAAGTAATCAAATTTTATTCATTCCATTTTTTTTACTTAATTGAAATCGCTCCAGACAAGACATAAAGCCACTTGATGTAAGGAGCTAAAAAAAAAAGTTACCACTTCAAGGTCAAAAACTAGCAAACGATAAGTGTTAGATGGATAGACCCAGGAAACAGCAATTCTTCCCCATTTGTCAGAAACATCGTTCATGGAATGTGAGAACTAAAGGACAAAATAAAGGAAGTGAGAGTTACGAGGCAACCGAAAGTAAACCCAAGATTCACTTTCTACTTTCCGAACCGTCCTCATAAATCATCAAATTTTCTTCATTTCGTTCATTATTTTCAATCCTCTCATAATATTCATCATCATTCAACTGACAATCTCATTAAACCTTATCCTCGAGTGGCTTTAAGCCACTCGATGTAGTGACTCATTAGTTAAAAAAAAGAAGAAAAAACATCTCCTTTAGTCCTTACTGTGAATTACTGCTTATAAAAAAAGAAACCTTTTGGGTAGCGATGCTGTTTCTTTTCTCTACATTGAGAAGCCCCCAAACTTGTTTTTGTAAATCGAGCGGGAAACGTTCTGATTATTTAATGAACATTAGATTACTTTTTAATTGTAAATCGGTCTTGTGACCTAGTTTTGCGGACGTAGTTGTAGACAATGGTCAGATGTAATTCTCCTTTCCACTTTTATGTAGGTGTGGCTTTAAGAAGGGACAAGAAAGTGAAGAGAAGGAAAAAAAAAGGAAAGAATGAAGTGAAAACGAGTAGAGAAGGAAAGGCAGAGGCTTAACATGCCAATAATCTATTTTGCTTTTTCATGTCTTTTTCACGTCTTACCAGCAGACTACAGAAGTTTTCCAGAAATACATTTCTAGTGGATGTGGTTCCGGTAGGAATCGAACAGGGCACGCACGACTCGCCAGTATGCACTTTACCACCGTCGTCGGCTGCCAGGTTCAACTGCAACGCATGGTAGACTTGTTCTTGGCGAATTGAGTAGAGAAAGAACAAAATGCAGACGATAATTGGCTGAATGTCAAAAAGGCGGTCTTAAGAGTTCTTTTCACCTCTCTTGGGAATTTCAGCTTTCGTGACGTTCGGCAAAAGTTAATAAAACGGCAATAATACCCACCCGGGGGAAGAAACAAAGAATGAAAGGGTGAAAAAAAGAAAGGAAAAAAAGAAAAGACAAAATAAATGGAAAAAAAAGAAAGAAAGAAAAAAGAAAGAAAGAAAAAAAGAAAAAAAGAAAGAAAAATAGAAAGAAAGGAAAAAAGAAAAAAGAAAGAAGAAAATATATACACGAAAGAAGAAAAATTAGAAGGAAAAAATGAAAGAAATGAAAATGTAAAAAAATATTAAGATGTTGGCGCAAGTCATTCAGTGTTTTTCAATGACGACAATAAATTTGAGTCTGTGCCAACATTAAATGATGCTATTGTTTTATACGTATGTAGGCGGCGTTGTTATTCTTCTTATTGTTGATTGTTATTGTTGTTGTTTGTACTCACTAGGAGTTCTCACACAGATCATCGTCAGTGATTGCTCACCGACAACAACCAGTGGTACTTGCTGGAGTCTGAGTGACAACAAGCCTCCCCAGATATCCAGTATTCTTCACCTCTTTTCAATAACCACCGCAAATAATCTTGTGGTATCAGAATAGCTTCTTACCATCCCAGCGTTTGATGAATTTTTATACACAAGAAAAATATGTATAGACGTTTTAATGGTGGGGAGTGGGACGACTAAAAATACCCCCCAAATAAGAAAATAAAGCCCCCAAATAAAATAAGATAAAGGGTAGGTTAGTAGGGCCCTCCCAACCCTTAGTAGGGCCCTCCCAACCTTTATTAGTAGGGCCCTCCCAACCCTTACTAATTGTAGACCTCCCACTGTTTTCCAGTCTGTCATTGCTGAAAACTAAGAAACACCTCAACAAAGCCAAATAGCCAGTCGAACAGGAAATGCTTAGGTTCTTCTTAGGACCAGTTGCACAATGCACAGAACAACAGGAGGCTAGTCTATGATCTGCACAAAGTCCTGCATGTCATGAAGACCAAGTTCCCTAAAACTGCGATGATCTTTAAGCGTGCTTCTAGTAAAGGCCACATCATGTCGCCCACCTCTTCAAAAAGGGACACAGACATAATTTAGATAGCTACGTTGAGTTGCTGGCCACTGTTGTCAAGTGCCGGGTGGAAAGGGTGGCTGCGGGAAAGACGTACCTATGGCAGCAAGACTCAGCTCCATGTCTAACCTTCAAGAAAACCCAGACGTGGCTGTCTGAGAACTTCCATGACTTCACCAGTCTCAACCTACCCTCTCCCCCCTTAACTCGCCTGATTGCAACACCATGAACTACTATGTGTGGAGCGTAGTTGAGAAAGATACCAACCATACCATCTGAAAAACCAAGGATGAGCTGATTGCCATGAGCAAACTGGTATTCAGGCATTCCTTGAAGGACACCATGAAGGTTGTGTGCTCCAGGTTCAGGTCCCACCTGAAGGCCGTGCTAGCAGCTCAACGTTTTTGAATAAGCTGTATTCAACAAAAAAATCCTTGAACTGATATTTTTATAATACATCAATTATTGGTCTATATATGACTTTTTTTTCTATAAAAAATGTCATATTTGTTTCGAACACCCTATATGATCATCACCATCGCCATCATCAATACATGGGTCATTAGACAAGAATCAAGTCAAGTCAGCATGGTGCCAATTTGTGATTGGCTACTCGACCCATACTTTATGAACACTCTGTGTTGAATATCCACACCAGGGGTACTGAAAAGGTCACCTGGCAGGAATAAACATACTTTACACAGACACCTATCTGGCCGGAAGAAAACAACATGATTGATTGTCAAAAATACAATAATTGTTGCTTGAATGAAAACGACCCGGTCGGAAATAAAATAATTGTTAATTAAGTCGAAACCACCTGCAAAGGTTACCCTTATCCAAAGGTTCTGCTAAATAAACGTCCTGGGGGGGGGGGGGCTACATTGAAAGCAAAGGCGAAATCCCAGAATGGGCATTTGCAAGTAGATGCGTGGGTGTCACAAATTGTTATATAATATCAACCCAAAATTGAGATCGTCAGTCTGCTGGCGATCGGGTCCAAGAAAACCACCCTATCAAATTTCTGTGAGTGTGCATCTTCCTAAACCCTAACCCGCACTCGTTCATCACCACTAACAATAAAGATATATCATTATATTTTTGTACTTCGGTGTTTGTTGTCATTCTTTTCAACACAGCAAATATATAATATCTGTATAATCGGCTTTCTTCTAGATGGTTGTGTTTTTTTCACATCCATTCTGTATGTCTCTCCACATTTATTTCATAACGCTTTTCTACTTCACTTAAGCATCATAAAAAAAACGTTTGTTTTTTTACTCTATGACTTTGCCTGTGAGCGCCATATCACTTTGAGCCTATTCTTTCGCTTCAAAAAGTAAACAGTGAAAAATGAATTGATTCTTGTTGCAGAACCACACTGCATATATTACAACCATTCCCTGCAGCGCAGTGATATCTAGATAATTTATGCAATCTCGTGCTTACCGTTAATATCATCATAATAAATTGTTATAATAACTAAACTTCTCTTCTGTCAGACGAGCTGCTTGCCGTCTTGCCTGTTTGCCATAAAACGAGAACCTGCAGCTAACCCTAACCCTAACCTGCAGCTAAGCCTAACCCTAACCCTGTAGCTGAACGTTCTCTTACAAAAGCTGCTTTCTTGGCTACTGACTACTAGCAGAAATACCCGTTCCAGGAAGGGTTCAAAATAATAACGAAATACACCTGGAACTTTTAATAAGGGCATCAAGCCGAACCATAAAAAAACTTCAAAACATTTACTGGAAACTAACTACACCGACCCGTCGTCTTTTTATTTTCAGTTTTGTTTGTGCTTTAAAACTTCTTTTTTTTTCTGGAAAAGATGTATTTGTCGGGGAGGGATAGAGCCAAACACCTTGCCCAAAGGTATTGTACCTAAGAAAAATTATATTTAACCCATAGATGGAAATCTGACAGGTACGACCACTGCGGGCTGGAAGTAATGGCAACTAAGGTGTCACATCCTCCCTCGCCAAATCTCACCAACGCCCCACTGTCCATATATATATATATATATATATATAGAAATTGGTAGTAATAATAAAAGTTTTTAAAAAGGTTGAAAGCAATGCGGAGATCCGGATAGCTGTAAGCTGTGGAGAACAAAAACAAAACAAAACCGAAATAAGTCGGATATAGATCGAAAGGTTTGTTTATTTTTCTAGACAGCAAGGGTGTTAGTTTGTAATATCCGGATTATCAAGAATCAATTTGATATATTTTGAGAGATTTTTTTTCTTTCTTTTTTCTTATTCCTCTCCTTGTCAAAAATAAATAAAAGAAAAATCCCGGAGACCGAGAAAATGCCAGGAGCATATTGGAATCGTTCCATCACTAATATATATATATATATATATATATATATATATATATATATATATATATATATATTAGTGATGGAACGATTCCAATATTTTTCCCCGCTGTTCTAAATTCTGATAACGAAAGCGCCCAAAAGAACACAGCCACACATAAAAAGTAATAACCTGCGCAACTATAGACCCACATGTCAGATTAGGATAATTAAATGACGTCGACATAAGGTCGTTTATATAGAAATTTTCCCATATTTGGAACTTTTCTTATCGCAAACTTTTACCTAAATAGACCAACACTAAATATAAATATACCAAAGTTATGTTAAAAAAAACAACTAACAATTTGTTTAGGACAGGTTTTTTGTTTTTCACTGGAATAAAATTTATCAAAAATGTTAATAATTTTGTATCGCACCGATAAATTATAAAAAGACAATACACACTGATAAACTTGTTGATAAATCAATTTCCTTTCGTGTGCTAAGCTTTTATGGATATTTTTGTGATCTTGTAAGGGTCTTTCTGACGAATCTGCCAGCGGAGAATAATTCTACCCCAAAGAATTTGACCCATCGATAAAATTTTTTTAACCCTGTAGAGTTTTTGACCAGATATTTTTGTATGAACTTTTAGGACTGTAATTGGATATATGACATTTAATAAGTTTATTATTGACAAACAATTTATCGATATTTTGCGGCTATATTATGGAAAATATTTTTTTCTGGATTTAAAAAAAAACTTCATTAATTAATAATTAATTAATATTTATTTTTATTTTAAAGAAGCAAACATTTCTTCGTAAATGAATTTAATTAACTATTTTCAAAGGAAGGAGAAACAAGATTATAATGCTTAAATTTAAAGATATTTGTTTCAAAAAATATTTAAAAAATTAGTTAACTAAACATTTGGGAAAACGTGTTTGTTTCTTGTTTACGTTTTCTTTTACGAACTTAGACATACTTAATCTAACTATATAAATATATTTATATTTATATAATTGTAATATTTCCAAAATATCAAAATATTTTTCACCATCCTGGATTCTGTTAACAGTAAGTGAAAGATATACTGAAAAATAAATAGGTAAGTTTAGAAGAAAAATATCGCATATATTGTCTTCAATTATTGTTTTTGTTAATCTTCTCTTTCACCAGTCCGTTTTTCTGCATTGCACACAGCCTTATTAAATACCTATATACTTAATATTTATTTATTTATTCAACTAGTTGACAACCATTGACTTTGTTAAATATTCAGGCCGGGTGTACAAGAAAAGGGCATCTGGCAGAAATACGCATATTTAACACAGATATGCACCTGCCCTCCCCCCACAAAAGAACAACATGATTGTCGAAAATAAAATAATCGTTGATTGAGTTGAAGCCCTCTGGCTAAAAGAAATAAACATGGTGGATTGTTAGAAATAAAATAATCGTTAATTGAAGCGAATCCCTCTGGCTAGAAGAAATAAACATGATGGATTGTTATAAATAAAATAATCGTTGATTGAAACAACCAGCAAAGGTTATCAAAATAGCAAAATACTTTGTCGATAAATAGGCATTTACAGCGAAGGCGAACTCCCAGAATGGACGTTTACAGGTAGATGCGTGAGTGTCAACCCGAAATTGAGATCACCAGTCGACTAGCGATTGGGGCCGAGGAAACCACACTGTCAAATTCCTGTCCGTGTATCTTTCTTCCTCACTAACCTGCACTCTTTCACCGCCATCGACAATAAAAATATATCATATTTTTTATACATCAATGTTGTCATTCTTTTAAGCACAGCAGAAATATGACACAATCGTTGGTTAAAGTCGAGCCACAAGACAACATAACATGATTGATTGTCAAAAATAAAATAATCATTCGTTGAAGTTGCACAACCTTGCTGGGAAAAACAAATACGGTGGATTGTCAAAAAAAAATCGTTAGTTGAAACCACCTGCAAAATGTTAGTGGCAGATGGAAACACCCCATCGCCAAATAAAACGCTCTGGGGGCATAGCTACATTGACAGCGAAGTCCCAGAGTGAGCATTTACATGTGGAGGCGGAGCATCACACATTGTTATATAATAACAACCCGAAATTGATATCGGCAGTTGGATGACAATTTGGTCCCGAGAAGAACCACCCGTCAAATAGCTGTGCATGCATCTTCCTTCTTCACTCACCCGCACTCCTTCACTGCCACCGACACAATAAAGATACATCATTATATTTTCATATGTAAGTGTGTCGTCATTCTACTGTGCTTTTAAGCACAGCAGAATGACGACATTGGATTTTCGTTTTTCTATGCATAAATTACAAAGAAACCATTCCAAAACAATTATGTAATGCGAAATTTGCAAATATTTGTTTAAATGAAAGAATGCTGCCTAAATCCACAATATATATATATATATATATATATATATATATATATATATATATATATATATGGGAAATGAAAAAGGAAAAACCAAGAGATATTTTTTATATATTCATCAACGTTTTTTCCCTATTGTAAGATTCCCTCAGGATAGTTTTAAGAAAAATGTCATGCAAGTACATTTATTTATTGGGTTGACATGATGGGTTGATAAGGAAAAGTAGTAGCCGTGGCTACTGTGAGCGCTGAAATATTCATTTCACTCTTTGCCACTACTGACTTCTCGCAGCCTAGACCCTCCTCCAGATATTTTAAAGATTAATATATAATGAAACAAAATATAAAATGAATGTGGAATGCAACACAGTTTTTTTCCTGTCTGGACTGACGATAGCCTCATCAAGAAAAATAAACGCCTCATACGTTTCGAACATATATCTGGGTGGTAGGCAGAAACAATTGTATGTAAATAAAAAAACTGATATTTTGGTGAATTTGTGAGAATTTCTTTCCTATATTTGATGTTGTTTCTATAATATTAAAATATCATGCAAGTACGTGAAAATATTGGGTTAAGAAAGTAGTAGCCACTACTGGGAGCGCAGGACTTCTCTCAGCCCGGACCTTGGTTCTGTGCTCCCAGTAGTGGCTACTACTTCTTCTCAACCCATTATTTTCATGTACTTGCATGACATTTTTCTTAAAATTATCATCCTGAGGAAGTCTTACAAATAAAGACGAAACGTTGATGAATACATAAAAAAACATCTTTTGGTTTTTCCTTTTTTATTTCCCATATATATATATATATATATATATATATATATATATATAAAGAGAGAGAGAGAGAGAGAGAGAGAGAGATAAACGGTTGTAATACAAATCTATCTTATACGTAAATGTGTATCACTATAATCACGTTGTTGCTATCTTACAGAGGAAAAGAGTCTTCTTTCTTCTAGTCTCGATGTCTCAAATACCGCATGGGCTTAATGAGAAGACTCAAATATCAGCCGTGGATCATTAAGTTAGACCTTGGGCAATCTTCCCAAACCGCTGGTTGTCGTCAACATATTTCAATTAAAGACTTGCTTGGATAGCACCATGGTAGAACAGATGGTTGATATACAAATGGCTTAATATAACATCCTCTGTGTGATTTTTTTATTATTATTGTGTTAGCAACTATATCTATCTATCTATCTATATGACGGCTGTGAGCCAGAAACACGTGTCCATGGATTACTTTTATGTACATATAGAATAATTATATATATATATATATATATATATATATATATAGATATATATATATATATATATATATATATAGGTAGAAGGATGAAAAGGAATTAGAAAAGCAAAAGGCAGATCTTTTTTCAATTCAGTTGCTCAGAGCAAGGTATATTCCGCAAAAAGGCAATTTATTCAAATTAATTTTTTTCTTTAAGCCAGGCTTTTCAAAGATCAAAATCTTATCATCAGAGGAAATTGCTGGGATAGATAAATTGGCAAAGGCCAAGATTTAAAATTTGAAAAAGTAAAATAAAGATTGTGGGGAAAAAAACACAAGGCAAAACTCTGCCCGAATGCAAGCAAATGTCCGATTGCAAAAAAGTCCTGTATATTGAGCTGTATACTTTTCACAATAGGTTTTACCTTTCCTAAAAGTTCGCTTTTAGTTCACCACTGTGAAAACAAGTGTAAAGTTACATACTTTACAAGTTTAATAAATTCAAACAGTACAACGAAGACTATTATAAATTATAAAAAAGTCCTTTAAACCATGTTTTTTCAAAGATACAAGTCCTCTCTTCAGAAGGAAAAAAAACAATTATTTAACAAGCTTTGGTTTTCATTATTAATTTGAAATATTTGAAAAAGATTATCAATCGTTTATGAAATCTGAAAAAATAAGAATTGTACTTGAGAAGGGGTAAAAAGGCTTCGCAATAATTAATCCCCAGATATATTATGAGGTGTGAAAACGTATCATCCATTGAAATATTATATTATAAATTGTCTAAAAAGAATATATTGGAGTCCAGAAAATGGGCAAAACAGTCAAAATTGAATATGTAAAGACCAATATATGTAAATATATTATTCTTTTTATTATGTATTAAAAACAAAATATTAATAAGTTAAATTTTAAAAATTGAAACATTAATTAACATTTCAAATCCAGCTCCAGAAATAAAAATTCAACAATGTCTATCCATATATGCGCGCATTTCTGAAAACCACTTTTATTATAAAAAATACATTTAAGTAAAGTTTCAAAATTTATACAATTTTCATCCTCACTGTTTAAACCGATTTGGGTATTAAAAGCTTAATCAAAGGGGGTTTAATGGGGGTGTGTGTATTAAGATCAGCTGCTCGTTGACTTTCGCCAGCTGAAGAACTTTGTTATTTTTTCTTTCCTTACTCGGACACTGTCCAACTTTCTTTCAACCTATACCAAACGGTATAGGTAACCTTAATAAACACATTTTCGTTGTTGTTCCTAAAAGAGGTTTTGTTGTTCCTTTCGTGTGACGACCGTTTTACAGGAGTTGGTCTTAACACTCTCTGCCAAGATCATCACCTATAAATTGTGACCCCCGCAAAAAAGAAAAGGATTAGTCTTTATATATGTACTATTTTCCTTTGATGTAAATGAACAGGTGTACAACTGGGGTGATTGGCTCTAAGGAACATAAAATCGGCAGACTTCTTCTGACGGCACCAATACGATTTCGTCCCTCTGTTAGAGCCAATATACCGTTCAGAGCAGACGTATTTGGTTGGTTTCCTCAAATCTGCCAACGATATGGTAAATCTACCTTAGTCGAATGCCACACTTTATAAAGACTGACTGTGTAGCTGTTTAATTCCTTTGTCAGCGCAAACCAATAAAAGGTATTTTAATTTGAAATTACGATGTCGTCTATTTATTAATTGTTGGAGTCAGATAAACCTTCTATTGCAGCCTACAATTATTTCAATTATAATAAGATGTAGTTTGCTTAAAGCATTGCGTGTAATATGAGTATTAGAATGCAAGAAATGGAAATAGGTCGGTGTTGAGATGGAGGACAAGTGTTTTCTTTTAATTTTAATTTTTTGAATATTTTTATTAAAACTTACTTAATTAGTCATGACTTCTACACAATTTGATAAAGAGGTCTTTCCTCGAAATGTATTTTGGAATGTGGTCACACACATTAGATCACTGTATAGAAGTCCTGATTAATCAAGTAAGTTTTAATAATGAATGAAGAAAATTAAAAGAAAAAAAACACTTGTTTTTGTCAACGCCGACATATTTTAATTATAATGGAGAACAATTCTTTTTATAGATCAAAACCAGGAAACTAATGACTATCCACTACACGCCAAAGATGATTTCTGCACAACATTTGCAATGCTTAGCAGAGTCATGCGATACGTCACAAAACGTCTGCAATTCACAGAAACTTCCTGATAATTAGAGTTATTGATCTTTGTCAATAGAGTGTTTAAAGCAAATGAACCATTGTAGGTGGCGCTGTTCAAATAACTTGTATGACACTTTTCTTCAATAAAAGTAAAATCACAGAAGAGCTACACAATTGATGCCATCACACAAACGTGTGCACGTATTTTGTCTAGAAAACAAACGATTTGTGTATAATGCGAATGGTTGATATTTTGATGACGTTAGATGCAGATTTAAAAATATAACAAGCAAATCACCGAACTGAAGATTTAGCAGATGATGCATATTTCTCGTTGTGTAGTTTGGCGTTGGCGAAGGAAAGGGGGAGGAGGAGGGGAGAGGGAGAATGAGGTAAGGGAGGATGAGGAGGAACAAGAAGGAAGAGGTGGAGAAGGAAGAGGTTAATTCGCCGACTGGTTTTGCTTCTTTTTTTTCTAATAGTAAAACAAAACAAAAAAAGTAAAAGTTCGCTCAGCTTCTTGATGACGAGTTTGGTTTGTTGGCAAAAGTTCAAAAGAAAATTTTCAAGGCTCTTTTAGACATTGTTTGCTGTTGCTTCAAATGCTGCTATATTCTCTCTCTCCCGACTTCTCTCTCTCTTTCACGCACTCTCCCCTCTCTCTTCCGGCTTCTCTGTCTCTCTCTCACCCCTATCTCTCTCCCAGCTTCTCTCTTTCTCTCTCTCACGCACTCTCCCCTCTCTCTTCCGGCTTCTCTGTCTCTCTCTTACCCCCTATCTCTCTCCCGGCTTCTCTCTTTCTCTCTCTCACGCACTCTCCCCTCTCTCTTCCGGCTTCTCTGTCTCTCGCTCACCCCTATCTCTCTCCCGGCTTCTCTCTCTCTCTCACGCACTCTCCCCTCTCTCTTCCGGCTTCTCTGTCTCTCTCTCACTCCTATCTCTCTCCCGGCTTTTCTCTCTCTCTCTCTCACGCACTCTCCCCTCTCTCTTCCGGCTTCTCTGTCTCTCTCTCACCCCCTATCTCTCTCCCGATATAAGTTTAATTTTATTACCTGCAGTATAATGTCATTGCGGTAATGGTCCCCTGAGAAGAAGATTTTCTTTGAAAACTCATAAGTTAAGGACTTTAATTAAAGGACTTTGCTTGAACATCGAATGCAAATAAAATTTGAGTCGCACCTTATTTTATTCTTTCACTTTATCTAGTGCTATTAATGCTCTATCCAGTATATTGAGCTTCAGTTTTATCCGGATGTTCACTAATTAAAGATATTAGGTGCCTCTTATATCTTTTGTTGTATTAACTTTATATATATATATATATATATATATATATATATATATATATATATATATATATATATATATATATATATGAGAGTTAGAGAGAGAGAGAGAGAGAGAGATTCTCAGTCTTAAAAGGAAGATGTTAGATACTTTTTTTTCAGCTCTTCTTTTTTTTATTTTTTATCCGGTATTTTTTTATAACGGATTTAAACTGAACTGGTTTTTAACCCTAACCCTTCCACAGAATTTGAACTGAACTGGTTTTGAACTCTAACCCTAACCTAAGTTTAAGGCTTAGTTTGAAAAAAGTGGGTTGGTTCGGTTCAAATTCTATAGAAGCACATTTTACTAATGCCACCCGGAGAAACGCCGGGTAGCTCTGCTGGTAAAAAGCATAAAGAATTAACTGACAAAAATAGAAGAGGATACAAATATTTAATTGGCATCAACATGATTCAATATTGTCATTAATGGACAATTATTCAAGCAGAATCCTCAAATAAAAATTTTTAAAAAAGCTCTTAAAACAAAGCAAGTGAAATATTATTACTGATCAGATAATCATTGGTCAATAATGTGTTGTTTTTGTGGGTTTTTTTTTAAGAAAAAGAATCGGCAAAACAATTTAGAGACCCCCTTTTTTCTTTTTTCTTTTTTAAATATAATTTACATCACCAGAATTCCGAATTGTTCGTTTTGCTTTTGTAAATTCCTTGTCCTTTATTAGAAAATGTTACTTGTTTGTTTTTTTGTTTGTTTTTTCAAAAGAAAAAAAAATTAAAACATAAAAGAAAAATTGGTAAAATTTTAGAGTTATCCCCTTTTTTCTATCCTGGTTGATTTGTTTTTTTGTTCTGTGTTTTACCTGTACGATTAAGTATGATAGTATTTAAAAACAGTTATTAACTGTTTTTAAATTCTTCTTTTTTTTTCAGTTACCCAAATTATTGAGAGTGAAATATTTACAAACTTATTTTTTTTTACTTAAACCATGTTTTAGTAAAACATAAATAAATAAAAACAGTAATTTATAGCAAGTTTCATCGTACACGTGAAACGCCGAAATGAAAACACGTCCGGAAAAATATAGTCGCCATCTTTATAAACAAGTCGAGAACGAGGCTAAAGACGATAACTCAGGGGCAAACTTTCTAAGTAAAAGAAAAGGGAACCATTTTTAAGGGTAAATACAAAATAAAAATAAATATTATTTTATCATTTTTTTCACTGAAAATTTTTAAAAAAAAGTTAAATGGTAAAATGTTTTACCTCCGCCTTCATTTAAGAAATGATCTCCTAGAAAATTAAGCACCTTTTTTTTATATATAAATAAGCGACTATATTTTTTTCGGGCGAGGTTTCATTTGAGGGCTTCACGTGTATGCTGAAATTGGCTATAACTTATTGTTTCTTTAATGATAATGATTTTTTTGTACTATAAGATTAGATTAAGTAAAAAAGAAGTTGTTTGAGAGTAATGGCAAAACCCATTTCACTCTAAATAATTTACGTGACTGAAATAGGATTTACTCCAGATGTTAGTTTGGGATTGTGAATTTAAGAAGCACCCTTGTCATTTTGTTTTAAATTATGAAAATGCAAAAACAAATAAGTTCTTTCTTCCAGTCGAAACTTGAAAACTTAGGAACTTCACTATTGATGGGTCGTTTTGTTCTTAAAAACAAAACAAAAAACAACCCAAAACCAACAAAGTTTCAGATCCAAATTTAATTCAACTACTGATTAATTAATTAAAAAAGCAGTAGTTAAATTATTGAGTTCAATTGTAACATAGGGACAGTTGGAATATATCCCCTTTTTTAAAAAGTTAAAATATTTTTGGTGTAAAAAAAAATCTGGCTGCGAGCGATTAAACCTCTGAATTAAAGTTAAATTTTCAAAACTTTTTAAAGTAAATTAGAATTTTATTTCAGGGCAAGAAATACAATTTAAGATCAAGAATTGATTTTATCTAAAGTTTTTGCGAAAAGCAGATGAAATAGGTGAGATATTCAACTGGTCACTATGCTACAATTGAACATAACCTTTCTTTATCATTTAACAATGATTGAGAAAAGTTTAAAATGAAATTAATTCTTAGTAAAGATATTGAAATTCAATTTCGATATTTATTAACAATATCCTTCCTGAATTTAATTTATATCCGAAAATAAAATCAGTAACATTAACGAAGACATTTGGCTTATTCGAACTACTATTGGTTGTTATTTTCCCAACGTTTCGGCCGATGTAACCTCCGACTTTCTCCAGGTACATCTTCACAAACTTGGAAAAGTTCTATTGGAACAGGTTCCTGACTTCGACTATTAGGCTCCCAGGTTCGACAAGATGCACTCGAAAAAGGTTGGGGGTTACATCGGCCAAAACGTTGTGAAAATAACATCCAAGATGAGAACTGTAATCCGAATAATCTTAACTATCAAAATAATGCACATTAGCAATCCTCATCTCAAAATTCCAGAAACATAACGAATAAATTATCTTAAATCTTTCAAAGTGAAAAAAAAAAAAATACTTCCCAAAGAAGAGATCAAGATAAGCGATTTGGAATAGAGGGTGCTTATCCAGTTTAGCGGATACTTTCGAAAAAACAAAACAAAAAACAAACTGAGGAATATCTGTTTGATGTGCGTACCTGTCACAGGCTGAATATATCCTATACCAAAAAGCACGTAAATTAATCAAGTAGTTTTGTTTTTTTTATAAAAGAAAATTAAATTTTAGCGATTTACGAAGAGGAAGTGCAAATAAGATAGCCATTTTGGAGATTATTCAAAGAGGGATACCCGTAAATGAATTACGCTTATCCCATTTTGAATAAATCAAAATGGTTGTCATATTTGCACTTCCTCTTCGTAAATCGCTAAAATTTAATTTTCTTTTATATAAAAAAAAATTACTTGGTTAATTTACGTGCTTTTTGGTATAGGATATATTCAGCCCGTGACAGGTACGTACATCCAACAGATATTCCTAAGTTTTTTTTTTCAAAAGTATCCGCTAAACTGGATAAGCACCAATAAAATTTCCCAAAACATTTATCTTTTATGCAGCAAGGTGGATCAACTCCTATATATTCCTTGTAAAATTGGCACTTACTTTATAGCCAGTGTAAAACGCCCTTTCCGCTAAGATTAGGGATTTTAGTTACACTGTCTATAATTAGTATATTATATATAATAGCGAAGTGAAAGCAGATTGATGAATGAAAATATATAGTTGGGGGGGGGGGTATTAATTTAAACAAACATGTCTAGTGGTCTACATACAAGTAGACCGGATCTGTTCTTGACTTGGAAATAAAAGAAAGTCAGGTGTCTTTTTCGATTCTTTGTTGTTAACATGACTACAGCATAGTAAAAAAACAAAAAACAATAGCGAACATTTCTCGAATTCTACGTAAAAATAGGCGGGATCTGTTTTTGACTGGAGATGCACCTGAAGAAGGTCAGGGATTACATCGGCCGAAACGTTGTGAATATAATAACAACCAAGATGAGAATGATAGTCCGAATAATCAAAATTATCAATCTTCATGTAAAAAAAATTCAGAAACAGAAAACGAACTATTTTGAATATCATTTTTAAATGTTAAAAATAATCGTGAATTTTTTTAACTTTAAATTTCAAAATAAAAAGCTTGCATTTTTTTAAATTATTTAAAAAAATAAAATTTTTAAATGTTAAAAATAACCGTGAATTTTTTAACTTTAAATTTAAAGATAAAAAGCTTGCATTTTTTTAATTATTTAAAAAAAAATCATTTTTAAATTAAAAAAATAACCGTGAATTTTTTAACTTTAAATTTCAAAATAAAAAGCTTGCATTTTTTTTAATTATTAAAAAAAAAATGTTTTTTTCGAAAAGTAGTTTCTATATTTCATCAATAAAATATGAGAAACTTGATTATTAAAAAAAAATAATAACATTTCTTAAAATTAGACTAAAGGAATTACATTGCTAGATAATGTTAGGTGCCTCCCCCCTTTTTTTTAAACTTTAGGGTGGTAAAGTAAGGGAGATAACTTATCTAAAAAAAGGGCACTCCAGAAAATCAACCGACTCGGAGTCTGCGTGTCGCTATTCTGAATTTACAACAGCAATTGTCTCTCCGGTCATAATTTAAAAAAAAATCAAAATCTTTTTCATGTAAAACTTTATAATTAAAACTTGTTGAAAGGAAAAGTTTTCTATTTTTATTTTAAAGAATGTTTTAATCAAATATAGTTTGTTTTTTATCGAAACATTGAATTTCCATCAATCATAGTGCTGTCGGACCCCGCATATATTTTTTTGAAAATCCATGTTTACTTTATATTTAATTTTCATAAAAAAAAAAATACGAGCAAGTTTTAATTATAAAATTTTACAAGAAAAAGATTTTCACTCAGAGTCGAATGTTTTTCTGGAGTGCTAAAAAAAAATTTCAATCATTGATTTTAACAAAGGTATTTTTTTTTTCAATGAAACAACAAAAAAATAAAATTACTGTATGGAAGAAAAAAGGGTAAATATTCAGAGTGACGGATCAGTGTCGCATATAAATTTAATGTAAATGACCCACCTACCATTCCGGGCCTTTCTAGCTTTTTAGGGCATCTAACCAACTTTTTTTTACCGATTAAATTGTCGTTTTTCAGCCAAAATGTTTGACAATGAATCGTCTGCAGTTTTCTGATTTTTTTTCCGACGTCACAAATGAGTAAGTACACCCAAATAAATTGTTTTGGGCTAATTTCCCAACTGTATTTCCTTTAATTTGAATTAGTCCCAAACAATTTATTTGGGTTTACTTACTCATTCGTGAGTTCGGAAAACTGCAGACGATTCATTGTCCGCCATTTTGGCCGGGAAACGACAATTTAATCTTTTTACCACTAATCCTAAGTCCGAGTAGCATTAAAAATGTTTTGAGATGGCATTGTTAATGTTTATTTTCCTTTGTTTCTTCCAATGAAAAAGTTATGTTCTTTTAAAAAATGTTTTCTTCATTTCCATTTGAACACAAATAAAAAAAACTTTGCTGTTGTTGTCGTAAATAAAAATCAATTGTTTCAAATAATATTTGTTAAAATAAATTTTTGAAAAAAATTTAAAAATAAGTTAAGATAAGTTATACCCCTTACTTTGCCACCCTGAAGTAAAAAAAAGGGCCATGTTAGTTTTGTTGGGTTACGCCCGCTTTTTTTTATATCTCCACGCATTAGGAAGTTTTGACATGCGGTTGAATATTTCGTTGTATTACTTGTGACCGTAAATAAATCCAGTTATTCTGTCATAAACACGGGTTTTAGTACGTTTTTGTTCATATGTAAGAAGAATTAAAAGACCAATCATTGCTTATAGTTCTTTAAACCCACAAGCGACGAAAAGATACGTCACCATCGTGTGACGTGTGCTTGGAAAACGGGTACGTTTCACTCATAACGGTTGGCTTTCTCATAAAAATTATTTCGTATTAATTTTCAAAAATGCAACAAAACAATGAAAGAAGAGCAAAGCGCCAGTTCGTGTTTTTCCGAATTTGAATTGAAGTCTTCTCTAAACAAAGAGAGATTTGATTTTTCGTTGTTTTTAAAAATTAATTTAATAAGTAAATAAATTTGATTTTTCGTTGTTTTTTTTAATTAATTTAATTTAATAAGAAAATAATTTTCATTTTTCGTTGTTTTTTTAATTAATTTAATAAGAAAATAAATTTGATTTTTCGTTGTTGTTTTTTTTAAAAATTCATTTAATTTAATAAGAAAATAAATTTGATTTTTCGTTGCTTTTTAAAAAATTAATTTAATAATAAAATAAATTTGATTTTTCGTTGCTTTTTAAAAAAAATAATTTAATAATAAAATAAATTTGATTTTTCGTTGTTTTTTAAAATTCATTTAATTTAATGAGAAAATAAATTAAATTTTTAGCTAATGTTAACGTAGGTCGTGGGTAAGTCCGCTTTTTTCATATCTCTACGCGGTGCAATTTTAGTATAAGCCCCATGCACCCTCTACGCATTAGAAAGTTCTGACATGTGTTAAATATTTCATTGTATTATTTGTGGACGTAAATAAATCCAGTTATATTTTTATAAGCACGGTTTTTAATTCCTTTTTGTTTATTGTTTGTTTGTGTTTCTAGTTTTTTTAGTTCGTATTTTAAAAACCCACAACCGACAAAAAAATGTGTCATCGTCGTGTGACGTGCGGCTGTAAAAACGGACAAGTTTTAGTCATAGTGATTGGCTTTCCCATAAAAAAAAACCCATTTCGTATAACATTCTTTAAATGAATTATTAATGTTAAAAAAATGAAATAAAATAATAAAAGAAAGACGTCAGTTCAGTCCGTCTTTTTCCAAATTTGAATTTAAGTTTTCCTTAAACAACGAAAGATTTTTATTCTTTTTCTTATCAAATCCACAACTGAGATATTTTGCGCTTTTTAAACGAATCCTCTTTCTTCTTCTTATTTATATAAATGTTTCCGTTTCATGTTTGTCGAAAAATATATACTTGATTCAGAACAAATCATTTTAGTAAAATCCAAAAAGACACACGAAAAAGGGGTCCGGCTCTTGTGGGGTGAAGTTCTTTCCCCCCTTCAAGGGGTGGGCCCTCTTTTTCTTCGTTTAAAAGTCCGAAGGCAAGAAAACATTTTTTTTTTCATTTTCTCTTTTCTTCTTCTTTTTCGTATACGGTCCTTATCCATCATCCCACGTGATACTTATGTAATGTGAATACGATTTTCGCACGAGTTTTATTGTGACGGCATGATCGGCTTTCCCGTAACCCTGAGAACGGCCAAAGACATGGATCGACCTATGGTCTGGATCGTGGACCATTTTGCCTCCACCCACGCATTCGCAATTCAGACCATGGATTTCTAATTCCGCGTCGACCAGATCGAAGATGTCCGAATGGAACTCGGCGATCGTGGAACCGCGGACGATGTATCTGAATTTCTTCGGGTTGTTCCCCTCGTAGACTTTACATAGCACGTACTTACTGAGACCCTGTTCGCCAATATCCACGATGGGAACCCCATCAAGTTTTGGAATCAAAGGATCGAGCCTACCAGGCATTTATGTCGAAATCAACTCAAACGGCCGCATCAGAAACAATAAAACAATCGTTTTGGGGGGAAGTTTTTTTTGTTTTTGGTTTATGTTTTTTTTTTCTTTCCAAAAAAGAAAAAAAAATAGAGGAAGTTGTTTTTAGAACATGCGCCGATGACGTTGGTACAAGAAAACAGCCACTGGTTGGCCCGATGTTACCCCTTCGTCCCTGACACCGAGCTCTTTTTCCTTTTCTTTTCATCACTTCTATTTTCTTCCTTCTTTTTACTGACTGATACAGCCAAACTACAAAATGGGCGAGAAAAGCATCACCATTTCTGATGAAGTGTTTACCAAAAAAGAAAAAAGATAGCAGACAAGAAAGAAGGAAAGAAAGAAAGAAAGAAAAAGGCGGGTTTCTCATAAACTGCGCAAAAAGTTTCGCTTACCTCCCTTCGTTTATCAGAGGGCATTCCATTCTTTGCCATTTGTAACAAATAAGTTGATGTCATGACCTAAAATTGGTTCGGCGTTTTACGGCATATCGACCGACGGTGAGTTATGCTATACCGAAACCGAACGCAGGTTGTATATACAACTAGCAAGAAGACACGGCGTTGCTCGGGATTGAATAAGGACCACTACTATCAACTTTTTCATTACTTTATTTCCTTTACCACCCCCCCCCCACCCAGTTTTGCACGAAGTCGGGAGAAGCTGATATGTTTTAAAACACTCTGAATTAGTGTCGTATGCATTGGTGCGCTTATTTACCGTACGGCCGGAAAAAAGTTATTTTATCTTTAATTTTAGAAGAGTCAAATAAGGGGGAGATAACTCTAGTTGGATGGATTTTACTAGAATAATTACATTATTCTAAGATAAAGTTTAAACAATGTGTACGTAAAAGGATGACAACGCATTCGGCACCAATGAAAAATAAAATTATGTGCTTATTTACAACAGGGTCCCTGGAAAAAATTATTTTCATGTAAAATCAGTATTTTGTACTTACTCAGGCATAGTTTCTCACTCACGGTACGCAAAAGAATTTAAGAATATCAAGTAGAACTTTAATTAGAACGATTTTTCTATTTCCATAAGGGCGATGTACAACGTCTATTCGCCGACATTTTGGGTGTGAGCGATCGATGGAATAGCCAAGGGCAATAACTCCGTTGTTATTGTTAGAATTTTAAAAAGAAAGAAACACATATGCAATAATAATAAAATATATATTTATTAAATAAAAAAAAATGAAAATTTAATAATTATTTTTTATTTCTTCACCGGGGTACTTTCCACGATATAATTTTATAGATTAATAAAATGTAGGTGCTTATTGCCCTTGGCTATTCCATTTAATAAAAATAGGATATTGAAGTTTTAAGGGAGTTATGCCCTCATAGTCTTTTTAGGGCTGCACTTAGAGATTCGGGAACATTTCCATTGTCTTCCTCGATAAATTTTACATAATGAACTTGCTTCTCTGGTACCCCCTCGACGTAAATTCACTAGACCAACCCGACAATCTGCCAAACCCCATCCATTCACTGTGGAGGTCCCCAGATGCCGAAGAGCTTTCTACTCCAAAAGCTTCTTTCCTCGTGCTGCTGGACTCTGGAACTCCCTCCCTGCTCTCTGATTTTCTGACATGCAGAAATTTAAAACTAATGTAAGCAGACATCTCGATGCACAGCTCCCAATTTAGGTTGACTCCCCCCCCCCCCCCCAAAAAAAAAACTTTCATCCTTTTTCGTACGTCTACAGTGGCGGACTGTCTTATTTGGGGTGAACTATGTTTTAAAAAAATACACTTTTAGATTTTATGTACATTCTTTAACCTTTCTTTCGATAGGGAACACACAAACATCACACACAAACAGACATTGAGTTTTATATATTTAGCTGGGAAAGCCAATTTTAGGTGAGAGTTTAAATCGAGAAGAAAATCAGGATGACAAACTTACTTGGGAGAGTCATTCGTCTGGTCAAATCTAACTGAAATAGAATAAGCAAACGGGATCACCATTCCTCACGAAATAAACGATGGCTTCACAACTAAAGAGACGTGTAGTTTTATTTAACAGAACAAAGATAATACATTGGGATGAGTGGATGTTTACAAGACGAAATAACGTATTTCTGGAGTCCCCGATTCACCTGGTAGAGAATGCAAGATTTACATCTTATCTGTTTGAAGTACAGGCTGGAACTGAAGATTTATGTTGGTCACATGATCTGGTTTTTTAGCAACAAGATGATTCATCGTGCATGAATCTCGTTACACGCAGACGTGCTATACGTGCACGTGGTGAAGAAGCGGCAATTACATAATCGCCAAGCCGAATCACAACTCACTGCAGTCATGTAGATCAATACAAAATAGTTCACTCATGTAACTGCTACATATATATAGATATGTAGCAGTTATCTCCCCCTCGCAAACATAATTGCACCAGTTTGCCAGTAGGTGTCGCTTTTCACTGTCATGTAGCGCTGGAAGACGACCACAGAGCTATCTGCCCTTACTGATTATATAAACTGGTGCACAACATCAGACAGGCATCTTTTCAGTACCGGCCACGGTAGTCATCGGAGACGCTGCTCGTCTCCTTGTCTGACCCACAAAATGACACGTGTTCAAATTCATAAACATGTATTTCTCTGTAAGAAATTTTTCTTCACACATGCATTCATATTTCTACAAAAACAATTTCTTTACTGAGCATATTTTTTCATGTGCGTTTCAATCATATGAACTATTTCAACTCCACATACATTATACACACATATATACACACATCATTCATTATTTCACATACACACTGTATACGTATTAATGTACTCTGTTTCATTGTCGTTACACGTGTGCAATAAACGCTTTATTTAAACACCCTATTGCCTGTGAATTATTATTTTGCCTTGCATGTGACATTGCTTGTATAAAGAACATGTAACCGGGATTTTCCCCTAGAATCCCGACAGATATTTACGTAAACAAATAGTCTGTAAATGATTTAACCCATGCATGGGAATCTGGCAGGTACTACCACTTCGAGAGAGAGTGGACCTCAAATTGGAGTTTCACCCATGGATGTAGTTTTTTGTCATATGCAGCACGTTTGGGGGAGAGGGGGGGGAGAGATTGAGTAGTTCTTAGGGTTGGGAAATAGGGTAGGCAGAATAAAAGTAAAAAAGGTCTGGGAACGATGGATTTTGGGGTGGTGTGATGGGGTAACGACCAAAGGATTTCCAACGGAGTTTAGTGTCATGCTCGGTTGAAATTCTGGTGCTTTCTTAGATTAGGACCCACACTAAAATCGACTTGGTGTCGGTACGTAAACCGCCGGAAAGTGGATTGTCTGCCGCTGTCTTGAATGTGGATTGTCTGCCGCTGTTTACTAAACTGGACAAGTACAACATTTTTTAAAGGCATCTCGCGAAAGAAAATGATACTAAAAAAACGGAAATTTAAATGTAAAAATGAAAGAGAGCTTTAAATACTAGATGCCTTTAAAAATAATTTTCGCACCTTCAGGGTTTTCATCGACAAACAGTAACACAGAGTGCTCACTGATAACATCTCCAAACAACAACAGGAAACAATATTTATTGTCTATACACAATTTTTTTTTTATCGCATAATGTTCTCGACATTAAAATACGCTTTAACCCGGTTTCGTGTGATACATCTTTATTTAATGACACAGTATTAAATTTCCCAAAAATTACAAATTCGGACAGAACTTATGGGATAAAAAGCATTTGATATAAGGGAAGTAACTCAAATTTAGTTGAGAAAGTTTTTATCGCTCTTCAGTTACCGGAAACCAGAAAAGAACACTATTCCATAACCAGCACATGGCCTATCTAACATTCTGACAGTTATTTGTTTTTTTATATAATTATTTTATTTGCTTCTTTGAAAAAAATATTTTCAATAGAAACGATGTCGGTTGGTCTTATGTCGCTATCTGGATTTTAACCATGTGTAAAATATTGTCAACCCGTTGTCTACATTTTAGTAAATAATAATTAGTAAGTACGTAATATATGTTTGTTGACGTTTAAGGGTTCATTATTTTTGTGATTCATTTTCAACTGTAAAGGGCGAGTTTCTTGCAGTTAAAACACCTGATGAAGTATGTTTTTCGGTTTTATTTATGAAGTTGCTGCGTTGCCGTCTACGGTTATATAGACAAACCTGCTTTTAGGCTAATGTTGCCGGCTGTCCCAGGCACGTGAAAAAGATACTAGCTTCTATAAGCTACTCTCTTTCTTTCTCCGTTCATTCTAATATCTTTTTTTCACGTGCTCGTACTAACTCCCACATAACCCTAAACGATGCTTCTACAGAATTTGAACCGAGCCAAACCGACTTTTTGTTGGATTAGGAGTTAAACCGTAGTTTATTGACCTGAACAGAATGCGATAAAACAAAAAGGTGCTGATATAGATCCTGACCCTGTGTTCGTGACGTTCGACTCGGAAGCGTTCGGCTGTCCTACGCAAACGCCCGAGAGTTGACGAGCTGATTTGTACCAGACGACAATTTTGATACGGTGCTGCGTCCTATGATAATGTTTTGCTTTTTTTTGTTGTTAGGGTTAGGAATTTTTTAAACAAAAAAGGAAATTAAACATATTTTCATGAATTTTTTTGGAAGAAACAACAGAAAAAAAACAAGCAAAACGTTGCGAATTACTGTTATCACGACATATGAAGTTATATTTTCAAGAAAGTAAAGAAACAACAAAGAAAATGAAACAAGCAAAACATAGCGAGGTTACTGTTATAAAATGAATACTGTATTTTTATTTTGATACGTTATATTTACAAGGAGTGTTTTTAAAGAAACAACAATGAAACATACTTTCATGGATTTTTTGAAGAAACAAAAAAAAAAGTACCGAAATTACTGTTATCACGACATATTTTTTAATTTTATTTATTTTTACTTGCTTACTGTTCCATGTTTTCTTTTGCGCTGAGAACAGCGGACGACGAGAATCGGCTCGTCAACACTCGGGCGTTTTCGTAGGAAAGTCGAACGTCACGAACACAGGATCAAAGTCTATATCAGTAACCCCCCCCCAAAAAAAATGTAGTAAAATTGTCTTTTCCCAATCAAAATGGCGGATAATAAATCCTCTGCAGTCTTCCGACTTGAGTAAGTAAACCCAAATAAATTGTTTGGGACTAATTTAAAATATACCTTTTAATTAGTTTAAAGGAAATTAGTCCAAAACAATTTATTTGGGTTTACTTATTCATTTGTGAGGTCGGTAAAAATAAAAAAGTTGAAGACGATTTATTGTCCGCCATTTTGGTTGGGAAACGAGAATATTACCAAAATTGTGTATAGGCGATAACTATTGTTTTATGTTGTTTTTGTTAAATATTAGTAAATGAGGAACCATTTCGAGTGCTTCTGCTGTTTCCCCACGGCATTAAAATATTTTTAAAAAATGTATAAACGTGTACTTAGGTGTTAGCTGAAAATAAGATTGTACAGAAAAAATTACGCAAATTCATCCAATATTTATTAAATTATAAGAAAAAGATGAAAAAAAAAAACGATCTTACGTTTCGTTAGACATTTTCACTTATGAAATAGACAAGAGAGATAACTCAAATTTTATTGATTGGTTTAACAAAAATGGCTACCGAATGATAAACTCGTTTTTTATTTTTAATTTAATAAATACTGGATGAATTTGCGTAATTTTTGGTGTATGGTGTACAGTCAACAAACAAGCCATAAAGACTACTGGAGTCTCTGAATCATTCATTTGATAAAAAAAAAAAATGCTAATCATTTTAATACTAACTGAACCAAGTTTGTTTTTTCTCCACTTAAAAAGAAAAACTTCCTTGGGAAGCGGAGTGATATATTGGTCTCAATATGTCCATTAATGTATTTTGTTTACCTCCTCTCCAAAAGGTTAGGCACAAGGTTAGGTGTGATTTTGAAAAGTCAGCCCATTAGGATTAGCTATCTAATTTGTATATTACTTTGCAAAAGGACATCTCATTAATTAACTTAGTTTTTATTTTTTCTTATTCAATGATGGTTTTTATTTTAACCAACACTATTCTATTTACAAATATTTTCTATATCGTGGACAAATGCTTAGCATTTGAGGTTAAAATAGTACTTCTGAGGGTTGCCATTTTTTGCACTGACAGTGAGATTAAAATGCCAACTTCCTATTTACGATAGATTAACAGCTTTCTAATACACTCAGTGATGTCTATGCAGTCGACATCCGAATGTTAACTAATTTGCATATTGCTTTGCAGAAAGAGCTCTCATTAATTAACTATTCATTTTTTTTCTTCATATCTGATGATTGTTTTAATTTTTATTATTACCCACAGTGCTACTTAAGAATATTTCGTGTATAAATGCTTAGCATTTTGGGTGAAAAGAGCCTTTCCGGTCCTTTCTGATCGATTTACTTGTGGGGGTTGTAATCCTTGGTTTTCATCAATTTCCCCGGGCAATGCTGGGACACAAGTTCAGCTAGTAGTTAATAAAACTTTTACCGGGCAATGCTGGGACACAAGTCCAGCTAGTAGTTAATAAAACTTTTACCGGGCAACGCTGGGACACAAGTCCAGCTAGTAGTTAACTAGTTATGTACAATAACTTCTCCGGAATGAGGACATAAGGCCAGTGTAGTTTCTTCCTTCTTTTATCCATCATCCCTAAAGATGGAAGCAGACTTCTATATAAATCTAGCAATACACATGAAAAAATTTAAATTGCTCAATAATGGCATAAATAGAAAGAGCTTGATGATCTAATAAAGAATCTAAAAAAATTTTTTAGTCTGACTAAAAATAAGGAAGTTATGACTATTTAAAAAATTAATGATTGATTTAAGCGTCTCTCACTCCATAATGTTATAGTTTTAATTCCTTTAAACAGTTCAAGCTTATTAAATATACAGTGGATATTTTCTTTTCTGTGAGGCTCATGTGTTGTTATTTAGATTGAAAGTTATATCTAAAAACATTTACTTCTTTTAAATTAAGGTTTATCACTATAGTAAAACCAAGATTAAAAAAATGTATTTAAAAAAAAATTATTTAAACTTCTGCTTTCAAATTTCAAAGAGTTGCAAAGTAATCTATTTCTATTTTAAACTATTAAAGATTAAAATAGCCAACTTTACAAAGAAACAGAAATGCATTCTAGTGGATTTATTTTTGTCATTAATTTATTTACTTTTGAATAGAATTTTTTAAATATTGTTTTATTTAAGCCATTGTAAATTTATTTCAATAAATAATCGATTAACAGTTGTCATGCTCAGCCTTCGTTGAGACTAGGGAAGAAGCATACATGTTACAATGATAAAAAAAATGATGAAATCCGAAAGTGGCTCGACTTCCCAGAGTTCTGATATATCAATAAAAGAACATGGGGGAAGGGGATTCTCCAGTTCCATTAGATTGAAAGTTATATCTAAAAACATTTACTTCTTTTAAATTAAGGTAACTAAACTTTTAAACTAAAGTAAAAATCAAGATAAAAAAAATAAATAAATGCGTTTGGTCACAGTATTTACACTAATTTTTCAGTAAAAAATGTTTATCTTTGTTAAAACACAACATTAAGTAATGATATTTGCCATATAAGTGTATTTTGTACAAGGAATCAGAATATGTCACTGAAAATCTCCAGAAATTAATGGTTTCCAAGTAATTAGCAGTAACTGCACATAAATATGTTGCAATACCTTAAAAAAATACCTTATTAAATCTATTATGACAAAAATTTTATATTTGTGTGTGTTTGAAAGCAGCAGCAGCTGTAACTGCTGGCTGCTGCTCATCTATCTAATACAAGTCTGGACGAGACATTTATTTGAAAGCAGTAGCTGTAACTTGGAATTTATTTAAAAGTATAACAAATGTTGCATAGCCGTCCCGGAATGGGCTGTGGCAGTTCTCGCTTAAACAATTGGTCATTTTTAACAACAAAAAGTATATGTTGCATACATTTTAATTTCTTGTGCCTTCTCTCTTTCCTCGTCACCTGGAGGGGTGTGTCTGGATGTCATCTGCTGTGTCTGCAACAAAAACCTTCATACCACTTTTCACGAGACAAACCATCTTTTAAACTTTTGATTCTTTTATTTCGGGCGTCAGTTATCCGTCGATGGAGATGCCCCTTGAGGGAGAGACCAAATTCCTACTTTATCGTAGTTACTTCCTAATTTAAGTCCTTAGCCATTCGAGGAGGCAGGGAAGAAGAAATCTCAAGCCTGTATTCTCTTAGGGAAATAAATTCCCATTTCTCATTTCGGACTACATAGAGAAATCGTCCGTTTGGCTCGCTTCCAAAACCCAGACTAGCAAAACTCTGTTTCCCACACAAAAGCCTGTGACGTCACAGAGCCCCTATGCGCAGGTGTACCTTGACCCTTGATCTGAGGTCTCGTCAACGTGGTGACCCTGTCAATGTCTTTGAGGTCCGACTGTGAAAACCAGTTTATTTTGCACTCGACTGTACAGGTCCACCCGCACTAAATTGCGCAAGCCAAACCAAACCAAACCAAACGATCTCCCACATACGTCCACTTTAATATGCGTCCAACCCCAAAGGGCCATTATCCAACACAAATACTGACCCAATGGGGCATGGGGGGTTTTAAAAATTTATTTCATCCTAAATTTTTTTTTTTTTTAATTAAATTTTTTTGTTTTAAACTTTTTGTACAGTTCGTCAATCATGGAGGAACTGAGTGAGAATTTTGCCTCTTCATTCCAAGTAACATTTGAGCCGAACACAACCGCTGCACCCCATCCGCGATTTAACCAATACAAGTACCGAAAGGATATCCTTGACCAGAATGAACGACGGCGAAGAATTCTTCGTTTCCAAAAAGAGTATGTATTTGATAATTTTCTTTTTTATTGTTATAAAAAACGTTCAACATCTATGCAGTATCTTTAGTTATAATTTTGGGGTTGGCTTCAGATACTAAGGGAAATAACTCTTTTATTACCAAGAAATATTAAACCCTATTAAATTTTTAAAATTCTTTTCTTTGAAATGAAGGCAACGATTTGATTATGTGAAAAATGTGCGAAGAATCGTGAGCAATGATTGGTCAGAAGATGATGGCGAGGAAGAGAATGAAAATGTCGAAGAGGAAGCCATGGAATATCAGACAGTCTTGAAAAAGCCTGGAAGATTTTATAAAAATCAGGTAAGTTCCAATATTTTTGTAGTGTTACCCTTGTCTTTTCGCTACCAACTGTTGGTGATGATTGACAATTCTTCCGCTATGAAAAATAAAAAAGATTAAGAAACATTTGGATGATGTACGTACCTGTGACGGAAATAAAATATTGTACACCAAAAATCTCGTAAATTGATCAAGTAGTTTTATTTACAAACGAAAATGAAATTTTATTTGTAAACAACGAGCGTCACTCTATGGACGCCATGTTGGAAAACTAAAGGAGATAACTCCAAAAATTAAAAGTTTTGCGAACTCCAACCGTGTACATAATGGTAATGCCTATAATTTCCCATGAATGATTTTCTTTTATAAAAAAAACTACTTGATCAATTTAGTGTATGATATTTTCTTTCTGTCACGTGTGCATACATCATACAAATGTTTCTTAATTTTTTATTTTTCATAGCAGAGGAATTGTCAACCAACTGTTTCGTAACATCACTCTCGTTTTGTTGTTAATCGATTACTTCCAGTGTATTACTGCTTTTTTATTTCTGATATATCAATAAAAGAACACGGGGAAGGGGATTCTCCAGTTCCAGACACCAGATATAGAGAGAAGAAACAAACAAACAAACAAGCGAGAAATAACACAAAACAACCAACTTGCGGTTTAAATACAATTATTTTATTTACATAAAAATAAAGCAAAGAAACATGCAATGAGCAAAACAAAAATGAGTTATAATATGGAGAAGGTAATCAAAACACTATTTCTATATGACGAGCAAAGATTGCATTCAAACATATGAAGAGAGTATGAGATAAAAATGGGGTTTGACTTACAGTATGTTGATGGGTGGCTCAAGACGTAATCCACAATAAGGTGTTAAAGTTCAATAAAGAAGAAATCATGCATCTCTTTCCTTCTGAATAAGAAAGTGAGTCGAGCGAGTATCGGGCACGGGTTTTTGAGTTTTAGATAAAGAGGTTGACGCTACACAATCCTCTGTCAGGGCATCGAGTTGTAATCCCAATGAACGTAAGACAATAATACTGACAGTTAACAACAGCTTCGGTTGAGTTCAGTTTTCACAGATTCAATCCATCTTAGTGGCAGTAAAATATTCCAAAAATGACTGAAGTCGTCAACAGTCAGGATTCATATCTTTGGCATTCCTTTTCTCTGGGGCGTTTATTCTTCTAGCCCAAATATTACACGTAAGACGAACTATTCCTCTCAACTAAGGACTATAAATGACCCACTCAAATGAAGGATATTCCCTTCCGCAGTCATCGCATGAAATGACCCAAAAAGGGTTGATGTGCCATTAAGCAATATCTTACCATACCCTTTCCTTCATCTTCGTCTCTTCTTTTTTCTTTTTCATCGACGTAGAGAGAGATCGGAACAGATTCAACAATCTCTCTCTCCCTCTCTCTCTCTCTCTTTCTTCTACCTGTTCTTAGGGTTTTTGTTGAAATCGGTCACACGATCAAATTCGGGGGAGAATGTGTAGACGTTTATCTGGTGATTGAATTTGGTGTTAAAGATTAACAGTAGTTTTAGCCAGGGTATGAACTATGTAATGTCGGAGTGGAAATAGATAGGGTAATGGGTAGAGTGGTTGACAAGAAACGGCATGCGTCTTTGCTCCTTTTGCCTAATTGTAAATAAAAAAAATGTGTAAGTCACATAGAGGCGAGAAACACAGGAGAAGTGATTACATAATTTTATTATTATAGAAATTTAAATTATGTTAATGTTTTGGACTTATTTTATTTACCTCTCCAGGAGGTCAGACGCAAGGTCAGGTGGTGAGTTGAAAAGCCAGTGAACTAGGATTACCTCACTCTGACCTACAAAAAATACATGAAAAGCCCCGTCGATATTCCTTGGTAGGAGCAACTCAGGTTATTTAGCAATAAACTACTCTCTTCTCAAAGAGAGTGGACCTCCTCAGACTGAGTAGGACCATACCTCGGCCCGACAGCAACAAAGTCATTGCCGGACGTATTGAGGACGAATCCTCGACTGGTATAATTTATTTCGGTCATTGTGTTATCCGGTCTTCCCCATGTGGCCTTTTGGCTAAGATCACAATGTAGTATCTGTTCTGATGGATGCTACACTCTGTAGACCGGTACTGTCTTGGCCTTCGGGCCTTCATTCCGCCCGTCTGAGTTATTGCAGTTCTAGGAGGTCCGCCCTCCCAGGCTTTGCCTTCTCACCCTTTAGGAAGGGATTAGTTTATTGCTAATCGCCTGAGGCGCCCTTTACTGGGGAATGCCGATAGGGCTATCCAAGCAGTTTTTGTAGGCCAGAGTGCTCTTCTAGGGCGCTGGCTTTTCAATCTCACTTTCCTGACCTTGTGTCACATCTTCACTCTCTGGGAGGGAGATAACTTTTTTTATTCTTCATGTGTTTTGGGGTTGTAATTTGTATATCTGGATGGTAAGGTTATTGAGGTTGTTCAGAAGTTTTTTTTTATCTTGGTGATGCCATTGGAGCACAGGATGGAGCAGGTATTAGTGTGATTGCACGAGTTAGAAGTGGACGGGGTGGATTAAGAATTGTATCAGCTCTGTTATATATTTTAAAAAGTTTATAACATTGATCACTCTATAAAATAAGCTTTGAGTAAGTACGATTTTATTTCCTGTGAAACAATGGAAGGTTTGGATTATTTGCATTATTCGGACTACTGTTCTCATCTTAGATCTTATTTCTCACAACGTTTCGGCCGATGTAACCTCCGACCTTCTTCAAACTCGCGAATTTGCACGGAATTTCAAACGGAACCTTTTATTTAACTGAGGATTGAACCTTCCTCCTCCAGAAGACTGATTATAACTTAGCACTTATATCCGTTGCGCTGCAGGTCTAAAATATTCCGAAACATAATGTTAGGTCTACTTGTTAACTTGGAGATTAGGGTTTAGGGTTAGAGTTTGGTTAGGGTTAAGATTAGGGGATGCTATGGAAAGTAAAGATCTGAGAATGAATGTTGCCAAGACCAAAGTGATGATTAGTGGCTGTCGTTTGTGGAACGGGAGTTATACACATTGGTGATGTGTTCAGAACAAGAGACTTCAATGATGTTGAAAGAATGAATGAGAGATTTTGAGTTAAGAACAACCGATGTAGCAGGGTTAGTTAGCAGGCCAAGGAAAACACAGAAGGAAGTGATAAGGATAGATTTGAGAGAAGGATAAATAAAGACCTGGCCATAGAAAGATTAGTTTAGAAATCAATTTCTGAAAGCCGTCCAACACGTCCAGCATGTAAAAAAATAGATTTGAAAACCAAATATTTAAAAATGTTTCCAGCTTAAATAGAAACAAAAAAAGTTGTCATTCAAAGTTATCTCCCCTTAACTGAGGCTTTTCCTGTAATCAGACCTTTTTTTTAGCTACCGAAGGTAGTCTATGTTGATGAAAAAGATTGTGTAAGCACTTCACGTGTGTGTGTTTCTCGCCTCTACGTGACTTACAGATTATTTTTTCACTTACATTATAGATAATTATCCCACCTATAGAATTATATTTGACAACTATATTTAGCATTAAATCACTAAAACAAACTAAACCCCATCAAACAAATGCTATTGATCTGTGGTTTGGGGGATTGTCAGAGTTTTTCCCTGGCTTGGGTGTGGTTCTCTCAGGATAATGTTTTCAAAGAGCAATGTATTGTGGGAATGTAAATAATTATCCTACCTATAGAATTATATTTGACAACTTTATTCGGCATTAAATAACCCATAGATGGTTGATATTCCATAAAACAAATCAAACCAAGGTACAATGAAGAAACTGTTAAAAAAAAAATCAAGTAGAGACTATAATGTACTTTTTAAAAGCAGTTGATCTATACACAAAAAAAGATTTATAAATGAAACTTGATTCGGCATTAATGAACTGAAAAAGGTTGATATACCAAAAACAAAAACTATACTGTCCAGATTTTATTTTCCTCTGAAGTCATTAGAACTAAGTCTGTCTTTAAGACACGCATTCATCATCATCTCCATGCAACGCATGTCCTCAACCCTCACTGGCCAGGTTTCACTTTCATACATCACAACACTGCATACACATGTCTGATAGACTCTACTCTAGGTCGACAATGGTAACGCTCTGGTGGTTAGTAATGGCAGAAGTTCTCTTGAACTTACTCCATCCATACATAATTCTGATAATCACATTAGCACCTGCACCACCCTGTGTTCCAATGGTATCACCAAGGTAGCAAAGCTTCTCAATCCAGATATACTTTCTTTACGTCTGAGTTAAATTCTGTAAATGATTTTGTCCGTTTTATTCTCTGGTCTCTGGTCTTCTTCGCGTGACTTTTGTTGTAGTTGAGGGAATTTTTACCTGAACTTTTTATTTAATCCCATGATCTTGTTTACGTCATCCGTTTATTTGGTTCTTAAATTATTTCACCATGGATTAAACTCACAACATTAAGGAAAAATTCATTGGGTATATATAGGTTGTTTAAGCAGTGTATAGAAATGCTCAAAGTAATTTTAGAATTAACAGCACATTTAGTGACAGCTTTAATGTTAAAGTAGGAGTACATCAAGGTTCTGCACCGAGTCTGTTGCTTTTCATTTGTGTTTTAGAAGAGAGGATTAAATATTCTAAATGTAAGATTTTGTATCATTATGATAATAAAATAAAGTAATTATTTTTTTCTTTCCGCTGATTAGCTGATGCTGTCCGAATGGCTTGTGGAAGTTCCGACAGATCTTGAAACTGAATGGCTACTTATGATCTGCCCAGTTGGAAAACGGTGCCTTGTCATTGCTACGCAGGTGATGTATTATTGGTTTCTTACTAATTTCTTATACTTTTTTCATAACTCTAATATAACTTTGATAAATATATTAATGACAGAAAAAAAGTTATGCTTTGCCAGTGTTCGCACTAATATTCACATAAAATCTCAATCGGTGAAGTTCAAAAAAAAAAAGAAATAAGAAAGAAAACGTCCCAAACTGGAAAGTTTTAAAAAGGAAAGAAAAAACACTTATCAATTGGCAGTTTAGTTTCATGCCTGATATCTAAATAATCCCGTTCATTTTTTTTTTTTACTTGAAATAAATCTTTATTTTTATTTCATCTTTTTTTTTTTAGGGGTTGACGTCTGTTTATACAAAAAGTGGTTACTTATTACACAAGTTTCCCACGATGCTTCCTGGAGGAAACAAGAACCGTGGATTCTCTTCTCAAGGTAAATTCTATCTCTGAGTATTTCTTAAATGGCTGGAAAATATAGCTGGATCTTTATAAGTTAGTTAAATAAATTATTCTAGTCGGATAAAATAATTTGTGAAACGAGTATATTTTTTTTTTTATTGCTAAACATGTACCAACGTTGCAACAAAAAAACTAACAAACTGGAATCAACCATTGATTTTGTAGGACGAAAGCTGGCTCTACTTTATGTATTAGACTGGCTTTACTTTATGTATTAGACTGGCTTTACTTTATGTATTAGACTGGCTTTACTTTATATATTAGACTGGCTTTACTTTATATATTAGACTGGCTTTACTTTATGTATTAGACTGGCTTTACTTAATGTATTAGACTGGCTTTACTTAATGTATTAGACTGGCTTTACTTAATGTATTAGACTGGCTTTACTTTATGTATTAGACTGGCTTTACTTTATGTATTAGACTGGCTTTACTTTATATATTAGACTGGCTTTACTTTATATATTAGACTGGCTTTACTTTATATATTAGACTGGCTTTACTTTATATATTAGACTGGCTTTACTTTATGTATTGGACTGGCTTTACTTTATGCAAATTGACTGCCAGCCAGAGCCATCTAGCTTGAGACACTAAACAGCCAATCTGCAAAGGGGAGATAACTCAATTGACAACTATTGACTGTTAATGCAATCTCAATTAACACAGAATTTCAGAGTTTGCTTCTCAAATAAAACAAAGTGATGCTTTACATGGTGCACGAACATGAACAAGAGGAGTTAGTGCCTGATACGATAATACTATGACAACAGAATAGATAGTCCTTCCCCCCCCCCCGCCCCCCAAAAAATAAGGAGAAGGTAATCCCTGGGAAGATGGTTTTATGGCCATCTAACTGATATCATATTACCCCCCTTCCTTCAAAGGAGGATGTTATATCTGGGAGGATGAATATTCTTTCAGGTGCATTCATGAATAATAACATTATATATTTTTAAGAGTTTTGAGCAAATAAAGGTAAAAAAATGTTAACGCTATTTTCAGCAATTTACGTCACTTATCGTCTAAAAAATAAATAATAATAATCGTCTAAAAAAAAAACAAGAAAAAAAACAAAACAAGAAAAACACACAGGATTTATCTCCCATAGAAAAAATAATTAATTGTCCTAAAACGCTAGAATGGCCTTGAAATGGGGGATTAATTTATATTTAACTGATCCCCACTCTAAATTCTAAAATAATTGTTTTTGTTTCTTTCTTTCTGCCAAGTTTTTCAGGGTGTTAACATGTAATTGCCTAAATAAAAAAAAGTTGAATCTCATATTTTGGGGAGGAAAGGGGGTGAGTTATCTACAATAATGCCAAAGAAATCTTGCAATATATTCATTTTTAAACAGTAAGTATTAGATTTTAGTTTCTTGTACATAAAATGTATTACAATTCAACTTTGAGTTTTCTAACTTCTTTCTTTTTAATGGATACATGGTATTTTTAAGGTATTGCAGCATATTTATATGCACTTAGTGCAGATTACTTGGAAACCATTAATTTCTGGAGGTGGCACATTCTGATTCTTTGTACAAAAATACACTTATATTTCATTGCTTAATCTTGTGTTTTAACAAAGATATAACATTTTTACTGAAAAATTAGTGTAAAAAATGTGACAAAACACATATGGTCTTTAAAGAGGGGAAAATATCCAATTGTGCGAGGCACAAAAATAGTCAGATTTTAAAAATTTAAAAAGATTCTTTCTTAGATCATCAAGCTCTTTCTATATATTATGCATTATTGAGATATTTTAAGCAATTTAAATTTTTTCATGTGTATTGCTAATTAAGGTTAAAAGCCATTGAGGGTAAGGATTAATAATATGGATAGATTGTTTAATGATGAAGAATATTATGAGAGGATAATAATGAATTAAATGAATAAAATTTTATTACTCATGAGCACGATTTATGACAAGTATTTATTGACATTGGATTTGTTATAGCTCAGAGGGAAGCAATCCAATGATAATGTGTTCTACAGATGGTAAGTTTTTGTAAATAAACTCTGTTCATTGAAATTCTGTTTGATGTTAGGCATATGGAGGAAGAAAGGAACGTTTTTTGGAGTTGTAGAAAGTACTTACTGTGAATGTTTTACAAGAAGGAACCTTTTGCCTCTTTGAAAACAACGTGTAATTTCCTATGGAACAAGTGTAATTCTTTAAGACTCTTTTCTACTTGTTATTCCCTTTGGGTTTCTTCATGTCTTTCTAACCTCATTTTATGTTCATCCTTGACAAACTGTTAATGTTATTGTTAGGCAACTGTTTCTCAGTTAGCTTTTCTTTTGTGTCTTATTTATTGGCGTTTTCCACTCACCTGACTCTCTGGCCTTGTGCCAGATCTTCCTGCGATGGGAAAGAAGTAAATATCAAGAATAATTATATATTTCATACACATGTGCAACTAAAAATGATAACTATAAAATAATTGTAATTTATATTGTGTTGCTGAATATGTTCAACTTATATCATTTTTTTTATTTGCAGCTGTGCATGTGCTTCTTTAGAATTAACCACTAATCTTCCTATTCTATTCTTTCAGAGACAACTATTCTTGATTGTTTATTTAGTGAGGTTGAAAAAGTCTATTATATCCTTGATATCATGAGTTGGAGTGGTTATCCTCTGTATGACAGTGAGGTGAGTTCAAGATTGTTTTTTGTTTTGTTTTTGTAAGACCACTTGTGTAGAATGATAGACGAGGGACTTGCAATTTGGCATGACTTACTGACAAAATCTTGAAACCATGAAAAATAAAGTCGAAAGATTTATTAAAATGAAGTGCAATTAGGAATTTTGGTAATGCAATTTCATGTTAAGATTTGGATTATGACGTAAGTCAATGGACAGTGGACAAGTAAAACAAATTAGCTTTTCAAAGTAGTTCAGATAAGTTATTAGAAAGTTGATAAACAAATGATTTTCAAAAATATTGAATCAGAATTAATATGAAAAATGTGTATGACATCGTGATAGCATATAGTTAAATAGACAATGTAGAGAAACAGACTTTAGAATGGCAGTGCAAGAGCAGAAGGCCGGACGAGTTTGCGTTAAGCCAACTACAGAGACAGCACCCTACCACATGTTTGCTGACGGATTGGGATGTATAGCAAGTTCACTAATGAAGGCACTAATGAATTTTCAGAGTAATTTTGTTGCATTTTGCTTATATCAATAAAGCAGAAAAAAAAACTTTTTAAAAAGATAATTGTACATGTTTTTCCTTTTGTATGATGTCTTGTGTATATTAACACTTAACTACAAATGACCAATCCATCAATGAAGCAATTAACCAAAGATGTAGCAGTAACATGTGGAACAAAGAAACGACAACTGTTCAACAAATTAACAGATAGTTGTTTGGATTTTTTCATCATTGTTATGATCCATAATAATAGTAATAAGGAAATAAGAGAAAACGCTTCGAGTTATTTACCCTTGGATTTCTAAGTGTTTGATGACAGTTATCTCCCTTTTGATAAAAAAAGAAAGTTTGTTGCTGTCTTATGAGCTAGCACCTGAATTAAAAAGTGTAAAAGGTTCAGAAAACAAAACAATGGAGCAAAAGAGATGCTTCAAAATAACTTTTCTAGTTTCACAAAATAATGTTTGCTTTACTCAAGAAATTTTACGTAAGAATAGGCATAGACATTTAGCAGCAAAAATTGTAGACGTTTATGAGTTTTGTCGAATCTCTGAGACTTTTGGGCCATAAATTGAAGATAAAGGCCATTTTTCTTTTACTTTAGGGTGGCAACTTGTCATATCAAGGGAGATAACTTATCTCAACTTATTCTTTTTAAATTTTATGTTTCTTTAGTTTCACTACGGCATGTTAGAAAATAGCAAAAGAAATGTATAACCTTGGCATCAGTACTTTCCGGCGGTTTACGTAAACATCTGGAAACTACCGACACAAAGTCGATTTTAGCATGCGTCCTAATCTAAGAAAGCACCTTGCAGAATCAATATTTCATTCAGGTTTGTTAGTTATAAAATACCAAAAACTACTTTTTTCAAAAAAAGGGATGTAACTCTGTATTCGTCAATACAGAGTTACTTTTAGTACTTAAATATTTAAAAAATAATTCTGATAATTAGAATTTAGTACTTAAATATTTCAAAAATAATACTGATAATTAGAATTTAGTACTTAAATATTTCAAAAATAATTCTCATAATTAGAATTTAGTACTTAAATAGTTAAAAAATAATTCTGATAATTTAAGGTTGTATAATCTTAATTTAAACAGAAAACTTAGTGCAAAATTCTGTTTAATAATTTAGCTGCAGGTGTGTGAAATAATGTTAATTATTATTATTATTGCCGGTACTCTTATAGAGAACGCACCTCGTTTCAGTTATTTTGTGTCATGAATGTTCGGGAAGGTTACGGAAGTGCCAGAGAGTTGACGAGACGAAAACTGCCAATTCAAAGTAAAAATAAATATATATAAATATAAAACGAACAAACCATATCTAAATAACTGTTATTATTAATTAGATGTTAATTTTTTGTTTGTTAAAAAGGAACCATTGTTAATCAAATGTTTTTAAATACCGAAAAGTTTCAAAAGATGATTTTTTTTTATTTATATAACAAACTAGCAGGGGTACCCGGCGTTGCTCGGAGCTCTCCCTCCTCCTCTCCGCAAGCAAAATAGGATATTGAGCACTTTTCTCCCGGAAAACGCCGAGTATTTAGAAAATCAAGACGGCCTCCAGAACACTATTAAAATCACTCTTACCGATCCCCCCTCCTTTTCATCTGCACAATAGTCCGAAGAGAAACACTACAGTAGCTCTATCTAGGACATTTAGCACTTTTCTCCTGGACAACGCCGAAGCCTCTGGGTCCTATATTGAAGAAGCCCCCCCCCCCTCCGGTGCTGGGTCCTATTCTGTAGAAGAACCCTCGGTGCTGGGTCCTATACTGTAGAAGCGTCCCGGTAGCTATACTGCAGAAGCACCCCGTCCCTGTACTGCAGAAGCCTCCTGGTCCTATACTGTAGAAGCACCCCAGGGGCTGGGTCCTATACTGTAGAAGCCCCTCGGTCCGTATACTGCAGAAGCACACCCGGTCTCTATACTGCAGAAGCCTCTGGGTCATATATTGTAGAAGCACCCCCAGTGCTGGGTCCTATACTGCATAAGCACCCATGGTCCCTATTCTGCAGAAGCACCCGGGTCCTATATTGTAGAAGCACCCCCGGTGCTGGGTCCTATACTGTAGACCCCCCCCCCCCCCCCGGTGCCTATACTGCAGAAGCACCCCCCGCCCCCGGTCCCTACTTCAGAAACCTCCGGGTCCTATATTTTATCAGCACCCCCGCAGGATGAAGATGTTGATAATTCCCTCCCAACCACCCGCCCCCCCCCTCCAATTCTTCAAACATACACACAACTGCCCTTTATATATTTTTTTCATTTTTTTTTTCAATGTTGTTTTTGTTTTCAACATTTTCTCATTTAGGGTTAGGGTTAGTCTTTTGCTAGAAGTGACCATTGCTGACAGAACTCAATGAGTCCTTCGGGAGATTCAACGCGCTGGCACAGATCGAGAAATTCTTTTTTTTTAACGCACTGCAGATTGTAGTTTGAAATTTTTTTTGCAAAAATCAGAAAACAAATGGTGGATTAATTTGCGCTTTCACTGCTTGAAAAATAGGTAAAAACTAATTTATAAAATTTGGGAGCTAACCGCTTCAATAGGCAATTTTTTCTTTTTATCAGTTTAATTAAAAAAAATATTTTATTCAAAAAAACTAGTCCATAAAATTTAAGAGCGCTTCACCACTGAAGGCAATTTTCTGTTTTTATCAGTTTTTTTAATGTTTATTAATTTATATTTATTTTTAATTTAAAAAAAATATTTTATTAAAAATGTTATTTTTCAGACCGAATTCCGTTTTTATTGGCTACATTCCAAATTTGTTGAATCGCATGAACACTTTGAAAATCATCCAAAATCTCAGGTTGGTAAAATTGAATTAAAATATCGAAAAGTATCGGTATAGTTGTAGCCATATTGGATGTGGATGTGTGAAAATAATGTTAAAAGCGGAATTTTTCCAAATAAGGCTAGAGAAGTTGATGAGGAGAATTAAAGTTCAGTATGTTGCGTCACAGACAGGAAGTCAACACTTAGGTAAGCTGATAAAATCTTTCTCTTATTTCTGAACTGCAAAATGGAGTTCTCATGTGTTAGATAGTGGGGAGGTGCCAGAGAGAGAGAGAGCCCCAAGAGGTGGGAGGACGCTCTGAAAATTGAAGGGGAGTGAAAGCGGAAGTTGAAAATGATGTCACTTCAGCTCGGAGCTGATTCTGCCTCGGCCCGCTAACCACCCAAAAGGAGTCAGAGAGGGAGGGAGGTTGACAACACAGATAACAAAAAGTGAAAAGGTATCTCTCGAAGTAAAATCCTTCATTCTCTCTCTCCCATACAAACCATTCAGTGTCTGACTCTTGTTTTATGTTTAAATAAAACTTTAAGGAGCAATAACCCACATGTTTTAGACAACTGCTCCTTCTCTATGAGGGATGGGTTGGGGGAAGATCCACGAGATATACAAATGTTCTGTAATCAAAACTCGAAATGATTGTGTACTGTTGTTATTAATAACTGTTAAAAAAAACAAAAAACAAGTGCAACAAAAAGAGAAAGATAGCAACATCACTATGATGCCTACTACTGTTATGTGTTATTTACACAACACAACTCCAATTGTTTATGTGATGAAACGTTCATCCGAATGATTTGCTGGAGACAGTTATTTGTGTTCTAAGTCCCTAACTCTGCCAACATGAAAAAAAAATTCAGAAAAAAGCTTTGATGTATGTACTGCATATAGTGTACACCAAAAAATCACGTAAATTGGTCAAGTATTTTTTTTTTTTTGACAAAAGAAAATCAAATTTTATGGGTAAACAACGATAGAGCGACCTCTATCGACATATGGTTTAGGAGTTATCTCCCTTGTCTCGCAACCACAATTCCAATCCTCTTTTACCCATAAAATTTGATATTCTTTTGTAAAAAAAAACAACCTGATCAATTTACATGAATTTTAGTGTACGATATATGCTTTCCGTCACGGGTACATACGTAATAAATCTTTTTCTTAATTTTTTTTTTTTCATGTCGGCAAAGCACCAGACTTATTTTATTCAATAAGGAAATAAAATTAGTCTCTTCAAATTCTTTCTCCAATTTGAATTATTTATTAATTTTGTCAATAATAACTTTTGGCCGCAACATTATTTGATTTGTTTCTTCTATTATATATATATATATATATATATTTATACATACATATGAACCCTCATCCAGCGCTCTTAGTAGTCACGGCTACTACTTTTCCTTATCAACCCCATCATGTCAACCCAATATTTCGATGTTCTTGCATGACATTTTTCTTAAAATTATCAGCCTGAGGAAGTCTTACAATAAAGACGAAACGTTGATGAATATATAAAAAAAAATATCTCTTGGGTTTTCCTTTTTCATTTCCCATATATATATGGGAAAAAAAGAAGAAACAATGTTTCAGACAAATAAAAATGGAATAAAGGATAAGCAACTAGCAAAAATAAACTCAAAAACACATATTGAATAGTTCTACCAAAATATTTCGATCGTTTATGATCATCCTCGGTAAGTAGCAGAATTAAAGTTCTGCTACTTACTGAGGATGATCGTATTATTAGGTAGAACTATTCAATATGTGTTTTTGGAGTTTATTTTTGCTAGTTATTGATTTGCTTATCCTTTATTCCATTTTTATTTTTATATATATATATAACATAAAGTCTTGTATTTATACAAACATTATTGGCTACATATGTTCATACATGTTTCAACTGGGATTTTTGCAAAATCCATCATCTGCGCTAAGTTCAGTTCACAATATATATATATATATATATATATATATAAATAATACTGTATAGTATAGAAAATCAAAAAGTTGAAAGTAGCAAAAAATTTATTCTCCAATTTTGTCAATAACTTTTAGAATTAATATATGAGCTCCTTTTTTCTTTTAAAATTTTTTTTACATTACTTACTAACCCCAACCATAAAACGCTAACCTTTTCCCCTTTGGAATTTATTTGTATTCTTCTCCCTTTCAATGTTCAGCTGAGAAAGTCTTGTGCTTATTCTCTTCCACTTTTTTAGTGTCGAGGTCACAACGGTTTTAATCCTGAAAAGAGAGAAAATATTCTCGAAATTTCTCTTTGTACCTGCTGCTAAGTAGAGATTGGAGATAAAAAATGATTGTGAAGCTTCACTTTTTTATAAATTTCTTTTAAAATAACATTTTGTTTTAAATTAATTTCTTTGTTTTTCTTTTTTTAGTTGAATTTTATTTATTATTTGTTTTGTAATTGATTTTTTTTGATTAAATTTTATTTTTTAGTATTAAATTTTATTTATTTTTGGTATTAAAATATTCTTTATTTTTTTTATATTTTTAAATTGTTTTTTGTTTAAATTTTATTTATTTGTTTTTGGTATTTAATTTTGTTTTTTTTAATTTTTATAATTAATTTTTTGTTGTAATTCTTTTTATAATTAAATTTTTTTTTGCAATTTATTTTATTTTATTGAATTTTTTTGTAATTCTTTTTATAATTTCTTTTTTGTAATTCTTTTTATAATTTTTTATTGTAATTCTTTTTATAATTTTTTTGTAACTTATTTATTTTATATATTTTTTCGTAATTTATAAAGAATAAATCATAATTAATTTTTTTTGTAATTTATTCTTTTTATAATTTAATTTTTTTTAATTAATTTTTTTTGTAATTCTTTTTATAATTAAATTTTTGTTATGTAATTTTTTTATTCTTTTTATAATTAATTTTTTTTTTTCAGTACAAGTTTATTGCATTACCAAACTTTTCGTGCACAAAAGAAATCATCACAAATTCGCTCGCGATGGCTAATTTTCCGGTAAGAATTTTCTTTCTTCTCAGTTTGATGAGGTATGGAAGTGAAACTGGCCAGTGAGGGTTGAGGACATGAGTTGCATGGAGAAATGATATCAGAATGATATAATGGATGTGTAATGTGAGTCTTAATAACAGGCTTAGATCTGATGACTTCAGAGGAAGATCAAATCTGGACAGTATAGAGAGGTGTGTGAAGAACAGGAGTCTTCGAATGATATGGTAATGTTAAAAGAATGGATAAGAGTTCTTGGGTTAATAGATGTAGAACAGTTGAGGTAGAAGAGTGTAAGTTCACAGAAAACATGGGAGGATGTGATACTTGAGAGAAAGAGGGATAAATAAAGACCTTTAAAAAGAAAAAAAAAATTATTAATGAATCTCCACTTCAATGCGAAAAGCAATTGGAGCTTAGTTTGGAAGTCAATTTCTAAAAGCCATCCAACACATGCCAGCATGTAAAACCAATGTTAAACCAAATATGATAATGATCAAAGCTTTATATATTAGATTTGATCGTCCAGTGTGGTGGGTGAGGCTGAATGGCTGTGTAAGCTGAAATCAAAATCATTTGAATCAAGCGCTTTCTGTTCTGAATGAAAAATTTATTCCTTAAATGATGATTTATCACTGGGCAGTTGATCCTTTATTTTGGGTCGTAGATAAAGCAGACACAGTGACTGAGGGTGTAGATATTAGAAGCTGCGACCTGCTCTATAAATGACTTATTTGGGAGAAGCAGCTTACCCACAAAAAATTTAAGAAATATGTTCTGGAAACACGCATGAGGCATTGCAGAACAGATTAGCATGTAAAGCTTTTGGGGGAAAATCAACTTTACCTTATTATATAGATGTTTCTTTGTTGTTATATATATTATTTTTTTTTTTTTTTAATATATTCCTACTTTGTTGATAGGATCTGATTTTTAAAAGATGTTTAGTTCTTTTTCAATAAAATATTTTTTTAAACATTTTCATTTTTTTTTAAACAGTTTCATGTTTCTTTAAACATTTTCATTTTTTTAAACATTTTCATTTTCTTTTTTTAAAACCTTTTCATTTTCTTTTTTTTTAAACATTTTCAGTATTTATTTTAAACATTTTGAATTTACAAAAAACAAAACCTTTTCCATTCTGTTTGAATGGGGAAGGTTCTGCACTCTGAGTGCTTTAATTTTTCCTGATGTAGAAATAAAGATTTTGGATTCGTTTGTAATTGTATTCTGTTTTACATTTCAGGTTGATGGCGTGTTGTTTTACCACAAAAGGACCCACTACACATTTGGTTCGACTCCCCTCGTTCTCTGGCTGAAGCCGTACATGCTACCTGAACTGTTAGAGATCCCCGTTTCGGAAACCATGTTGGCCAACAAGCCAGCGTTATATTCGACTTATGCAGAACACCTTGCTCTTGTCAAGAAGGATAAAAAGAACTTTTCCCATGACAAACAGGAAGCAGAAAACCTGATGGAGATGGGCCCTCCCGCGAAGCAAAAACGCAATCGTGGCAAAAAGAAAAAAAAACGAAAATCTCACGGGGGTCAGATGGACGTTGTAGATGATACAACTGAAACCGGGAAAGTAGAAGAGACGGAACAACTTGATGAAATGGAAGAGACTGTCCCTTGCACTTGATGTCTTTTTGTACAATAGCTATTTTATTTATTGTTAAATTACTATTCTTTTGTTTTAAAACAAAATTCATTTCAAAGTAAAAAAAAAATTGTTTTTTTTTAATATTAAACATCCCTTGAAGCAGTTTTGTATAAAATGAGTGATTTTCCAAGAAAATGATTTTAAAAAGAAAATTAAAAAAAAAAAATTAAAATAAAAAATTTTAAACAAAAGATGTTTTTTAAATTAATTAAACATCCCTTGAAGCAGTTTTGTATAAAATGAGTGATTTTCCAAGAAAATGATTTTACAAAGAAAATTTTAAAAAGAAAATTAAAATAAAAAATTTTAAACAAAAGATGTTTTTTAAATTAGTAAAAAAAATAAAATAAATTTTAAACATCCCTTGAAGCAGTTTTGTATAAAATGAGTAGTTTTCCAAGAAAATGATTTTAAAAAGAAAATTTTACACAACAGATGTTTTTTAAATTAGTAAAAAAAAAAATTCTTATTTAATAATTAAACATTATGAATGATTTTCCAAGAAAATGATTTAAAAAAAAAAACAAAAGATGTTTTTTAAATTATTAAAAAAAAAAAAATTTTTTATATTAAACATTACTTGAAGCAGTTTTTTGTATAAAATGAGTGATTTTCCAAGAAAATGATTTTAAAAAGAAACTTTTAAACAAAATATTTTTTTAAATTAGTAAAAACACAAACAATTTTTTTTTCTTTTGTTAGTTCTTACCTTCACCACTTTGTAAGGGAAAACATTTTCTAAATTCGTAGATATTAGATGCCAATGAAGCAAGAACCCTTGAATTTCAATTTCCTTAAGCTTAAGCCTTAAATTTTAGACATTTTCTAGAATCAAAATCATGTAATTGATTTTGATCAAAATTAGAATAAGGATTCTAGACATCAGGTTTAGTATCATTATAACTTGATTATAATTTTAGTAAGGAGGCATTAAAGTCGTACAAAACTGTTCTGTTTATGGAATTAATTTTATCCGTCCTGCGACAGGTATTCCTTTAGTTCAATATATATATATATATATATATATATATATATATATTTGTTTTGCTTATTATCTATGTACGTATACGTTTCGTCCTTTAATTGGGGACTTGTCAGCAAAGAGATATAACCATTCACTACTAGTCGCGTGATTCGAAACCTCGGGCTACAAGTATTTTACAACTCAAATCCGACATCTAGAACCATAGCTAAATAAACAGTGATTTTTAACACTTATTTCGGCAGCTTGACGTCATAAGAGCGTTCAACTTAATGAAAGGAACGATGCATTTATAGCTAGCGACGTCATGCTGTGTTAATACTACACTTACAGTGCTCATCTAGGGGTTTTTCTAGGGGCTACAAATAATAAGTATTTGTTTTGTTTATTATCTATGTACGTATGCGTTTCGTCCTTTAATTGGGACTCGTCAGCATAGAGATATAACCATACATACATATATATATATATATTAATAATAATAATAGAATTAACGATAAGTGAAGTATCGTAAAGTGATCTATCGTGATAAAGTAAAGCTCAATACGTTGAGTATTGATTTACTCCTCTCCAGGAGTTAGGCACAAGGTCAGTTTTTATCTTACTCCCACAAGTAAGATGTGATCCAAGGTCGGGTCAGGAAAGTGGGGTTTAAAAATTGCCTGGGCAGCCCCGTTGGCATTCCCCGGTAGGGGTGCCTCAGGCAGTAAGCTCCTCCCCAAAGAGGGGAGGCGAAGCCTGGGAGGGTGGACCTCCTAGAACTGCACAGGACAGACCCATAGACCAGCGTAAATCAAGCCCCGAAGGACAAGTTTGATCTTAGCCAAAAGGTCAAGGAAAGATGAAGATAAAAAATTGCATTTTTATTACATCGAAAGTTCAGATGCAAGGAGTTACACTAATCCTTAAACCATGGGTTTTCAAAGATGAAACTCTTCTTGTCAGAAGGTTAACTTTCGGTAATATGGTATTTTTCTCCAAATCAACAAACTTTTGCTATTTTACTATCTGCACCATAGCATCCCCTTTTGTCTACGGCAATGGCTACTCAATACTGCTACCATTCTCCCTCTCGGACATTTATTTCTTTATCCCCAACCTTTTCTGTTATTTCTTCTTCAATTTTCAAAGTGAAATAGAACAGGTAATATTTATTTATTATACAGGGTGTTTCAAAAGTCTTGGGAACATAACGATTTTTAATAACTCAAAAACTATTAGGAGTTGAAAAATGAAATTGGTACCGTTGGAAAGGTTAAAGTTTCAAGTTTTGTGAGGAATCTTCAAAGTTGCTCAATATGAGCACCATTCGTCACACGGCAGACATCTAGTCGATAGTCCATTTCCTGCCAAACGCGTTCCAGCATCTTGACGTCAATGGTTCCCACAACTGCCGTTACTCGAGCCTTTAGTTCGTCAATATCTCTTGGAAGGGGCGGCACATAGACTTGTTGCTTGACAAAGCCCCAAAGGAAAAAGTCACACGGGGTAAGATCTGGAGACCTAGGAGGCCAGGGCATGAGAACGTCATCACCTCGCCCAAATCTCCCAATCCATCTACCAGGCAGCCTTGTGTTAAGAAACTGCCTTACTCTAAGACTCCAGTGTGGTGGTGCACCATCTTGTTGAAAAATGAAGTCATCAGATTCTGCTTGTTCCAACTGAGCCATTAACCAGTCTTCCAGCATGTTGAGATAGGATTCACCAGTGATAGTTGCCTCTTCAAAGAAGAACGGTCCATAGACACCTTTCTTGGAAATTGCACAAAACACGTTCACTTTTGGTGAATCTCGCTCGTGCTCAAGAAGTTCATGAGGATTCTCAGTACCCCATATGCGAGTGTTATGCTTGTTAACTTTGCCATTCAGATGGAAGGTCGCCTCATCGCTAAAAACAAGCCGGTCATCAAAGCCGTTATCTTCCAACTTCTCTTGCATTGCAATGCAAAAGTCACGGCGAAGTGGCTTATCAGTGTCCTTCAACTTTTGGACCAACTTGAGCTTGTAAGGTACCATTTGCAGTCGTTTCCTTAAGACACGCCAGACAGTTGCTGGAGCAAGCTGAAGTTCCCTGCTGGCTCTTCTCACTGATTTACGGGGGCTCCGCTGAAAGGCTGTCCGAACTTGCTCAACTGCATCTTCTGAAGTTGAAGGGCGACCTGTTCGCTTACTTGGGCACAAACACCCATCTTTCACAAATTTAGCATGCCATCTGACAATGGATTTCCTTTCAGGGGCTTCTTTTTTAAATTTCCTGCGAAATGCACGCTGAACACATGTCCACGATTCAGTCTTTGCAAATTGGAGGACGCAAAATGCCTTGTCTTGTTTAGAGAACGCCATTACTGCACCTGGAAAGATAACACGAAAATCATTAGTATGACCAAAAACTTGATTAAGCAAGCTTTAAAATGGCACCAGTTTCATTTTTCTACCTGGAATAGTTCATGAGATATACGTATTTGTAATGTTCCCAAGACTTTTGAAACACCCTGTAAATACCACATTACCGAATTTTATCCTCTGACGAGAAGAGTTTTATCTTTGAAAAACCATGGTTTAAGGATTAGTGTAACTCCTTGCATCTGTATCAATTTTATGCAATTTTTTATCTTCATCTTTCCTTCTTTAATATATATATATATATATATATATATATATATATGTACACACACATAAAAATGATGTGCCAACTCCTATAAAAAGATATATATTATATACTAGAAAAAGGATGTGACCATTTGGGTCACCCATTGCACTTGGATCAAATTGTTTGAATCAATAAAAAGGTGATCAGCAATTAACCAACTCCACTCCCGAAAGAGAAGATAATGCCTGGGAGGAGAGCCTCCTAGGACTGAACCGAGCGATACTTAATTCAGACAAAATGACCAGGATCCTTACAAACTAGATAGACGTTAGAATCAGAATGCGCCAAAGATTCTTTGTCTGATATGAAAAGAAGAGCCCCCCTCCCCAAATCACTTTACTTAAGTGTCCCCCCCCCCCCCGGCAGCAAGATGTTAGACAAGGTCAATTTAATGTAGGGGCGACTCAGGCGACAGGTAAAATATCAAATACCCTCCAGAAGCATTTCCCATAGGTTCAAATCAAACCATAATCTCATTCCATCAAAGAAGGATCTGCCAAAAGACAAAACAGTCCCTAGTTTGCCAGAATGGTGCCAAGAATTCCCTCGGGTGATATGCAAAAAAAGTAGGTGTGCAACTGCTAGTTAAATAAAAAAAAAATGAAAAAGCAAATCCGAAATGAGTCTTTCTGTTCGTTATAACATCCTCTCGCTTTCTCTTTCTCTCTCCAGCTATGGGTTAAATAGTATTAATACTTGTGATGATATTTCCTATTGTTTTTAATGGACTATTACAATTCTTTTTTTCTTTGACTTCTAATAAACAGAGAGAGAGAGAGAGAGAGAGAGAGTGGGGATAGAAACTGTATGAAATAAGAGCAGTGAGAGAGGGTGAAAAGAATAGACAGAAATTTAGTAAGAATCAGTGAGTTAATTGCAAGACTAACTCAATTCCAAAACTGAGGAAAATTTTAGCATGTATTTTGTCTGATGAAAATATATATGAAAAAAACCCTTCAGAAAACAAACATTGCTAAACTGAGCTTCAGTATATTAACAAACAAAAAACTACCCACATCCGGTGACTATTAATCTAGCTCTGAGTATTCTTTTTAAATGTATAACTCATATTACATATCTTTAATATAAATCTATTGTAATTTAAAAAAAACTAATAGTTTTAATTTAAATTACCTCCCTTGAAAATAATGTTTTAAGAAAGCTTATGATAATTTATCCTCTATTTTTTTTTATTAAATCAGATACCACTCAGAAGGATATAGAGTACTGTTGTTATATTTGGGCTGGTGAATCTCTGTCCCATTTGAGGGTTCTTGATAAGGTTCAGAAACCTCTTTTTTCTTCTCTGCACCCTCTCTCTCACAGATGTGATGTTGCTCGTCTCAATCTTTTCTATTATGGCATGTGTTCTTCAGAATTATGTGATCTATTCCCCTCTTCTTTTGTTCCAGCTCGTTTGACTCGTTGGTCTAGTAGTCTCCATCAATTCGTTGTTTTGATACCTCATTTTTAATACAGCTTTCTATTTCAGTAGCTTCTTTCCAAGAACTGCAGGCTTGTGGAACTCTTTTCCTACTGACTGTTTTCCTCCTACCTATAGCCTTGGTCTTTTCAAGACTAAGGCCAATGGGCATCTCCTGTCTTTGCGATAATCATCTTTCGTTCTTGTTAGCTCCTTACTTTGTTGCTTTTTCCATAATTTATTAAAAAAAAATCACTTTACTGTTTATATCGACAAGACTATTGTATATATATATATATATATATATATAAGACAATAGGACAATAAAATTACAAATGAATAACACCAAACAATAATTTATTATTAACTGTTTAAAAAATAAAAAATTAGGCATTCAAATAGCTGTGTTTGAGTCTTTGCTTTCTATAATTTATACAGTATTTCAAAAGACTATGCTGTATTATTTATATTAGAGCTGTGAACGTTGACGCTGTTGAGTGTAAGGCTGCTTTACGTCGTTGTCTGGATAGCTATATTTGGGAAATATAAATACTGGAAGGAGAAACCCTAAAATCGACTCATGAGATTTGCGAAGGAGTTTAACAGCTATTTAGCCGACTCGACCTGCCTAGAGGTAGTATGAGCCGTTAACTGTGATCGCATGGTTGCGTAACACAAATAGGTCACAAATTGCTAAGTAAACCCCAATTATAATTCCTTAATAATATTTCCCTCAAAATGATTTGTGACCCGAATAGCAATATTGATCCCAATAAGATATGAATTAAAACCCCTTAATTAATCAAGGCCCTTAAATTATAAACGTACCATACCATGTGAGGATCCCAAATAAATATGGCCCCACGCGTTGGAATGATATGCCGCAATAAAGGCATCTCTTACCCCTTTGTTCGGGGCACCTCTGTCATAGTTCAACATATTTGATAACCATTTAATAAAGTAAGCTGAGATCATTTAATAAGCGTTTTTTTTTTTTTCTGGAGAAACTGCAGTTTTTCTGTCACCATTTGCTGGACCAACGTAGTACTGGATTTTTTTCTTCATAAAAACCACTCTCCTTCCGAGAGCGTCGAAGTGAAAGATAGCAATTTATGCTTGGCGACGCGGGTTTTCTTCAAAACGCTGAGATGATCCCATTTTCACTTATTCAGCGTCAAGTGATCTCAGATGGACATTCATCTGAGATGTCAGTAGAAACAATAGACGATTTTTGATGTCGCGCAAATGTAGCGAGAACACTCCCAAACGCAATGGCGACAAAACTTTAATTAAAGCAAAAGAGATTATTACGAGAAAGGCGCTTTCAAACCGAACGAGCCTATTCTATGTTATCGAACGAGAATGATACCCATAAAAAATGACAGGATTATTTATGGATTGATAATAAAGAAAAACGTAAAACGTAAAACGGGGATACGAAACATCAAAGGTGGTACACAATATAATATACATATATATATATATAAGAAAATAAAATGATAGAAATAAAAATGAGATAAAATACAATATTTATTAATTCATCAAGTATTCAAACAAGGAATAATTTTTTTCTTTTCCTTAATCCATGGATTAAAAAAAAGAAGCTTTTATCACCAGAGGAAAAAATCAGCAAAAATTATATATATATATATATATATATATTTGTCACTCCTCGTAAAATAAGTAGAGCACTCTAAATAGTAGTATCGTAGTGAATAGTCATATCTCTATGCTGATGAGTCCTGATTGAAAAGGGACGAAACGTATACGTACATAGATAATAAACAATAGCAAATATTTTATATACATATATATATATACAGAAAAAACACGTTTTAAAAATAATTAATTACCAGCTAATTAAATTCGACCTATCGTTTTGTCTTTCAATTTCTACTCTCTCTCTCTCTCTCTCTTTCTCTCTCAATATAAAATCGCTAGATTACATATTCATAATACAAGCAATGTCACATGCAAGGCAAAATAATAATTCACAGGCAATAGGTTGTTTAATAAAGCGTTTATTAAATGTGTGTAACGACAATGAAACAGAGTACATACTATACGTATACAGTCCAGTGTGTATGTGGAATGATGAATGCTATGTGTATATATGTATGTATGTATAATGTGTGTGGAGTTGAAATAGTTCATATGATCGAAAAGCACAAGGGAAAATATGTTCAATAAATAAATTGTGTACGTGAAAATAAAATGTTTTGGAGAAGAAATTGTCTCTGTAGGAATATTAATGCGTGTGTGAAGAAAAATCTCTTACTTTTAAACATGTTTATGAATTTGAACACGTGTGATTTTGTGGGTCAGTCAAGGAGACGAACAGCGTTTCCGATGACTACCGTCTGCCATGGCCGGAACTGAAAAAGAGCTCTGTCTGACATTGTGCACCGGTTAGGGCAGATAACTCTGGTCGTCGTCTTCCAGCGCCACCTGGCGAGAGAGAAGACGTGTTTCTTCGTTGGTGAAGGCTGATTGGTCCTCGTGTGACCCAACCACCCCACAGGGGCTGCTCTCCGTGAGAAAAAAGATATGTTAATGTTGTATTACTGCTACACTGTTACTCCCCATTTCGAATCATAGACTCGCCCAGATGACTCGACAGATGACGTCTTTATATTTTTTTGTTTTGTTTTTTTAAGCTTTGAGTTCATGTCTGATATCCCTAGAGCTTGTTATTTTTTAGTTTTATTTCCAGGGAGTTAATATTGGTTAATGTTTTGAAATGAAGATTATTTACCTCCTCCTCCTTCTCCCCTCCTCTCCCTCCTTCCTCCTCATACTCCTCTCCCCCATCCTCTTTCTCTTCCTCCTCCCCCATCCTCTTTCTCCTCCTCCTCATCATCATCATCATCCTCATCCTCATCCTTATCCTCCTCTTCTCTCCTCCTCCTCATCCTCCTTCCCCTCCTCCTCCTCCTCCTCCTCCTCCTCCTCCTCCTCATCATCATCATCATCATCATCATCATCATCATCCGGTTTTGGTATTTTAATGCGAGTGCCCCGAATTCAGGGTGGGGTAACACCAGGCAATGTCTCACGCCTGCTCTCCATGTTACAAGCAGTCAAGTCACTTCATACGCACTCAAGCCAGGTTTTCCTTGGTCTTCCATGTACTCTCGTGCTTGGTGTATCCAAGTATGTTATTGAGTTGATGCAAGAGATGGTACGCTGTATATATGGTCAAAGATAAGGTGGCCTTTGTAAGGCATCCCAAATCCCACCAATCCAAAAAGCTTATATATATATATATGCTAATTAGACGCATCTTAAGATTATTTACCTATATCATCATCATCATCATCATCATCATCATTTGGTTTTGGTATTTAAGATGTTGCGAGTGTCCTGGACTTCTGTGCGGGCAACACCAGGCAACGTCTCACACCTGCTCTCTATGCGGTCCGATGCCAAATATTTTTCCATATTTTTACGTCAAATTTTTTTAACAATTTTCCTTTCCAAAATTTTTCTAATTATATTTTAATAAATTTTCTTTTCGAATCTTTTTTTTTTTAGAAAAGCTTGCGATGCGATCCATAAGGTTAATACCAGTCATGTGGCAAGCAGTCAAGACACTTTGTATGAATGCAAGCCTGATGTTCGTCGGTCTTCCACGCACCCTCGTGCCTGGGGTATCCATGCGTGTTATTGAGTGGCAGCAGGAAGTGGCACGTTGTACATGGCAAATCCACCTGAGACGCCGAGTGTGTAAGGTATTCACAATCTCACCAATACCAAAAAGCTTCTGATAGGAAGGACATGGCTGAGAGGATTCTCTCCTCTGGTTTGCTGCCGCTTATCCACCTGATCTGATGTTGCTAAAGTTTTTCTTCATTTCTTTTAGTTTCAGGGAGCAAATATTTGTTTATCTTTTAAAAATGAAAGATTATTTATCTGATGTCGCTAAAGTTTTTCTTGTTTTATTTTTATTTTCAGAAAATCTATATTTGTTTATGTTTTTGAACAAATACGTAGACTAACTCTCTCCTCTTTCTCTCTCTCCTTTCTCCCTCTCTCCTTTCTCTCTCTCCCTCTCTCCTTTCTCTCTCTCTCTCTCCTTTCTCTATCTTTCTAACTCCTTCCTCTCTCAGAATACATACCTCTTAAAAAGTAATAAATGGATCAAAATATCTAATCTCTCTTCCTTAAATATTATAGGATTTTACAGGACATTCATAGATTGATCAGTGGTTGTCTCCTCTTGTCTCTTTAAGGGTCGCATGGATTGGCCAAAAGGTAAACCAATCACGGCTCTCTTATGGGTCACGTGAGCCTGCCTATATAAACTCAAACACTCTGGGCTCAAATCCCCTTTTCTCGATTCAGATACATTTATACCAGTCGAGGATACGTCCTCGACGATCAGTCCGACAAAGGGTGGGGCGTTGTGGTGTTGCATAGCCCCTCTCCTGTTTGGACCGCGGCAGTACGTGTTTCGTATACTCGTCGGGTAGAGGGTTGGTCGTGTCGTCCAGTGAGTGGTCGTCTAGTGGATGAATTCTTTCTTCTCTGCCGTCGTCTGTTGTCTGCAATAAAAGCCATGTTCTGCATTCCGATGACAAACTCTTCTGTTGAATTTAATTCATTTATTCAAGCGTTGTTATTTCATCTGGGGGAAATTCACCACGCCGAGAGAGATGGTAGAGAGCAAATCCTACTTTATCGCAGTTAGTTATTAATGTTTTCCTAGAGAGAGGGGTGGGGGAAAGGATTTTCGCGCTTGTCTTCCCTGAAGGGAAATATTGTGAATCGCACATCCTTTCAGTTTGCTTTCCGAAATAGACTGACTAAAAACTCGCTTCTCACGAGAACGAGTGACGTCACAGATCCCTTTGTTTCCCATGCAGGGCCCGCAAAGTCACAGAGCCTCTCGCAGGTGTAGACTGACCCTTGATCTGAGGTCTCGTCACACGTAACCTTGTCACGTCTGCCAGCTCCGACTGTGAGAACAAGCCCTGTTCTGCAATCGACTGCCCCGCGTTAATTCGTGCAAGTCAAACCCGATCTCCAACAGATACGTCCATTCCCATAGGGCCATTATCTAACAGTGGCATCTTATTGCCATGCTCTGTCGGGCTGAGGTATTTGTGCTGGGTTGTCCTAGGAGGTCTATCCTCCCAGGCTTTACCTTCTATCTTTGAGCAAATCGCTTGATGCACCCCTACTGGGGAATGCTGTTGGGCTACTCAGGCATTTTTTGCAGGGCCAGAGTGCACTACCTCTTGTTCTCTGGTCTACCATCTCCCCCTTTTGGCCTTGCGTCACATCTTTCCACGGTGTTTCCCGGTTTCCCTATTATTGTTTGACAATTGTATGACAACAATTGTATGACAACAATTGTATGACAACAATTCTATGACAACAATTGTATGACAACAATTCTATGACAAGAACAACAACAAGTGCAGGTTCTGCCACACAGAAGTAAAGAGTGTGAGCCACCTCATATCCAGTTGTTAGGTTCTGCTGGGGGACGATTACTATACAATTACATTCCATTTAATTTATTCTCAAATGTAACAAGTGTAAATGTAAAGTGTAAAGTAAATCTAAAAAATTATCATAAAAAATTATCTAAAAAAATATCTATAAGCTATTATATATTATAAAAAATTATATTACAAAAAATATATAAAAAATATTATAAAAATAATTCTATTATATAAAAAAAAGTATTATAAAAAATATTAAATTATTATTAAAGTGTAATTAAATTATTGAAAGGGATTGAAAATTATTGAAAAATATTGTAATTAAATTATTAAATTATTAAATTATTATTAAATTATTATCATTATCAATATTATTCAAAAAAATTATTATATAAAAAAAAATTCTATTATATTCTAAAAAATCATGAAAAATATCTAAAAAATTATCTAAAAATTATTTATCTGATTAAAGTAAAATGTAAAGTGTAAATCCATTAGACTCAGTTCTGCTGGGGGACGGCTACAATGCGACACAATGGAGTCTGTAAATATCTCCACTGTCTGTAAAAAAAATGGAATATCCAGTGTAGCAGCAAGTCCTGGGAACAAATACCAGAAAGAACAGTTCGAAATAAGCTATTCACTATCTGCTATGATTATGCAATCCCTACAGCTACATACTTAAAAAACGGAGCTGTTAAACCTGACAATGGGACAAAAGGGAGAAAGTAACAACCCTAGTTGAAGTCAGTGTCCCTAATGATGCTGGCTTAAACAGAGCTGAGATGGAAAAGATAACAAACTACCAAGGTCTTATGTACGACATGAAAAGAAACTGGAATCTAAGGAAGATTTTCATCATTCCAGTAATTATAGGAGCAACCAGACTCATAAAAAAGAATTTCAAAAACTACTTGACGAATATACCCGATGAACCAAGTGCAAGAGAGATACAAACAATTGCACTTAAAGGGACGGTTAGCATCTTTAAAGGATCTCTCAGTTGGAGTCTCTGAAAATGCGGGTGAATGTCTGGCATCTGATAGGATGCCCCAACCCACACAAAAACAAAAAGATAAGAAAATTGAAACCCTCCCCCCAAAAAAACAAACAACAAAAGCCTGCAGAAGGCAGTCGCAAGAAAGAAGCCATTCTTTCCAAAGAAAGAGCCCGATTTGTTGGAGCCAAGCGTGTGCACCTGTTACCCAACACGTATTCGCCAGAAGCTCATTCTGTATATTTACCATTTTCTGTTGTACATCATTCTTCATTACTTGTCAAAGTAAAATTGTTCAATAAATATACACAGCTTTTATTCCTTCTCTTCAACATCTGTCGCTCCCAATTCAACTTTCTTCGAGTATAATTCCTATTTTTTCACGTGCGAGAATTGAGCTTTCTTTAGCGGATGAAAATATCCTCAATATAGCTACATCCATGGCAGACAAGTTTGCACAAGTTGACAATGAACAAAAAGACAACACAGTCACAGATGAACAGGAAATAATAACACCGTGTAATTTACACAGTTTTCAACTAGCATTGGATTCACCTGTTAAATTACTACGGAGATTATTTTACAGGCGTTGTAATTTAGATTCTACTTTTAACAGAGTGAAAAGCCGTGTAATGATAGGTTCTGCCGGAAAACTTTTATTTGTATTAAGTTTGGGAATCTTTTAGATAAGGATTGATAATTTGGATTATTTGGACTATTCTTCTCATCTTGGATGTTATTCTCACAACGCTTCGGTCAATGTAAACTCGAGACCCGTGGTGTAACGGATAAAGTGCTAAGTAATAATCAGTTCTAAGTGACAGTGTTCTGGAGGTTGAAGGAATGCAATACTGAATTACTTATGACTTCTATCCGATCATGGCTGACGGAACAAGAGCAAACTACCCCCGTGGATTAAATGAAATGTTCCGTTCGAAATTACGTACAGATAGAAGGTCGGAGGTTACATCGGTCGAAACGTTGTGAGAATAACATCTAAGATGAGAAGAGTAGTCCGAATAAGCCAGATAATACAAATGTTATTTATGTCATAGACTCGTGGGACTTGTGTCCCGGTGTTGTCTAGGGAACTAAGAATCACAAATCCTCAGAAGTTAATTGACTCACTCCTCTGCGATCGAGCATTTTATTGATTTCTTTTCAATGGGTAAAACTAATTCGAGCTCCCGGCACTTGACAATGTTTACATTGAGATATCACTTACATTCAGTCAGTGTCGTATGATAGCGCCGACTGTCAGCTCGACGGTCGAGTTTCAATCCTGGCTTGAGGCACTAACTGGTCTAGCCGCACCGAAGAGCTGTGATACAGCGAAACAGTCTGTATGTGGATGACTACATACACACACACACACACATATATATATATATATATATATATGGCACGTGATTACAATAAAAAGATATTGTATATACTTTCGGTAAAATAGAAAGTATCCACTTTATCATGACCGCCATATCTTAAATCAGAAATTGCGAACCGGTGTTAATTAAAATAAATTCCCAATTTCACTTATTTATAAAAAATAGTTTCAATTTATTATTTCTTAATTGTTTTTTTTTACTTTTTAATATTTGGTTAATAATTAATAATTAAACTATTTAAAAAAATATTTTCAAAACTAAGAATCACAAATCCCCAGAACCGGAAATTACCGGAAAAAAATCTTTTTTACCCTAAATATTAAACTTTTTTTATTTACGATATGAAAACATATTTGTAAACAGTTATTTTGTTGAAGGGGATGTTGAGGATACTCACTGACTTGTTTGCTTGGCTGCGGTCTATGTATGCATGTTAGAGACTTTGTTTTTAATTTACAATGTAGAAATGGAGGTACTTCTGCAGTTTACGGACTGTGCTTACATAATAACGTTATTATTTAGAAACCCATTTTTAAAGCAAAAAATACCTTAAAAATTGAATTTTACTTGAAAATCCTACCTAAAAAATAGCAGGGTCCGTAAACTGCAGAAGTACCGAAATGGATCGCAATCTCCAGAAGTAAATTGTAAATTAAACTGAAAGACCCCTTACATTAAAAAAATGCCAAGTTTCAATCCAGGATATAAAAAATATGTTATAATAAAAAAAAATCATTGAAGGAATAGTTAATTAATGAGATGTTCTTTTGCAAAGCAATATGCAACTTAGTTTACCTTAGAGACATTCATCACATACACATGAATACATTAGAAAAATATTGTTCTTCTATTTTGAATATGAATTTGGCGTTTTATCTCACCGTCAGTGCAAGAATTGGTCCAACTTTATATCATAGATTAACTTCCGTATGATTTTTGTTTGGGAGTTTTGCCATTCTTCATTGCATCGATAGACTTATCGATTTAGGAATTCGTTTATTAGGAATTCGTTGATAAGTTTTGATTTGTCCGAACTTTATTTGTCTGTGTTTATATCAAGAGTTGATTTTTTGTCTTCGGTTTTCGTTTGTATCATTTTCTAATCATCCGAAATCAATCCACTTTCCATTTCCTGTCTCATTTCGACTTTTAGCGTCAACCTCACCGATTCAATTGTCACTGGTTTTAGCAATTTAACGCCCCCTCCCCCTCTCTCTCACAGAATGATTATAGACGCGGATTGTGGGCTCCGCGTGCCGGGTTCAAGTTCTGTCGGGCCTACTGCATCACTTTCACTAATACCCTTAGTAAAGGCATGAATCCATATATCCGCTCTCCAGCTATGGATTAAATAATAGGGTAGACTAGACTCTCAAGCCTTGTCTGTGCAACTAGTCTAGAAGTAAAACTCCAAAATAACACATCAGTGTTTCCTTGCTTATTCCGGAATTGTTTCCAGTTATCATGGACGCATTGCCACTGGACGCAAGCAATGCCGTGTCAGAAAAGGTGTGGTTGGAGATTGCAAAACCTTTTATTGTGACCCTAAAAGGCCGATAATAATTAAGGCAACACAATAGTACATTTACAAGAGTGTATCTACAGAAGTACAGAAAAAAGATTCTTTCCCACAAAAGAGACGTTGCTAGTCTTTCTCTATTCTATCCTTATTTCAAATATCTGCCCCCTCCCCATCACTGTAAAATGTTCTGTTGTGACCTTGAAGGGCCGATAATAATTAAGACAACATGGTGATATATTTGCAAGAGTGTATCTACAGAAGTACAGAAATAGTATGTTACAGAAAGTTTGCGTCCGATACTGTGTCTATGGCTGCCAATGATGACTGCCGCAACACTTAGTCATAGCTCTATTCATAGTCTCTGGAAGTGTCCATCTACACCCGAAATACGGTAGATCAACATCACATCATAACACCTTTTCTTTACTATAGACTCCCCGCGTAGGGACCCTTACAGGGACTATCTATTGCTTCTCCAGACTTAAAAAGAGTGTTTGGTATTTAGAGGAGAAAAATCCGTGTTATTCACATAATGATAAAGGAATTTCAATCTATTTCATTAACAACATTCAATAACTGGCCCGATAGAGAGAAAGTTCGTGATAAACACCATTATTTTTCAATGGATAGTCATCTATCAACAGATAATGACATAGATTTTTAAAATTATTTGTTGTTAATTTTCGTAACAAATTTATACACTTGGGCAACACCGTGTAGGAATAGCTAATGTGTGTGTGTGTGTGTGTGTGTATGAAAGAGAGACATATTTAGAGAAGAGAAATACGACAGAATTTTATGAAATAGAATTAAAAGATAAAACGAAGGAATCTGAAAGTAACACGATGGATTCAACACGGGGCATGTGTGGATTGATGTTTCGTCTAAGAGGACATTTATTTAGGCTGAAGTTGGGGTTTGGTGGAGGTTTGTAAGTAAGCAAGGTATGCTTTTTGATTTGGGTGGGAAAAAGATGGATACAGGAGTGTGTGTGTGTGGGTGTGGTTAATGTAAGTGAGACCGGAAACAGGTGTAAGTTTAATCGTTGTCGATAAAATAGAGGTTTCCGATGATATATTCTTGGCAAGAACAATATATTAAAAAGAAAGTCGGTGCGTTGTTTGAGGTTATTTCTAGAGTTTGCAATTACTCATCCTTCGACATGTCATTCTACCCATTAACACACACAATAAGTACATATATTCTGCATTAACAGAATATGGCTTTAGAACCGTACAAGTAACTATGGAAACTTCAACGACCGAGTTGATAGTAGTCAGCTCTATCCGTTAGGCCAACGGGAGAAGCGCTCGTAAATTATATCTACAATGTCTATTGATATAAAAAATAACCGCCCGCTTCCACCGTGCTCAATTTATTTATTTACAAAGAGCTTCGCATTACGCTAAGAAGCAGCAGGAGACATCACCCAATAACAGTGCTCGCCCCAAGAATGGGGCTTATATATATATATATATATATATATATATATATATATATATATATATATATATATATATATATATATATATATATAGTATGAAAAGTCACACATGGAAGGGTTGATGAAATCGCAATAATAAGGAGAATATTTTGAAAAATATTTTGAAAAAATATTTTGAAAACCTGGACAACGCATTTAATTATGTTTTTCAAAATAAATTATTGATTTACTTTAAAAACTTGAGTACTTTCGGTGATATACAACCTTGTCAAAAGTATAAGCATATTTTTCCCTCTTCTTTCTTTGTTTAATCCTCCTTGATTGAGACATATTTATCGCAGTCAAGTACACAATGACGGTTAGATGCGGTGAGAATTCAACCTGAAGAGTGTGGCGGAATTAGAATGAAAGCTCTGAATTTTTAGAGAGGGAGACACATTTTGTTGTAGGAGTGGCTGTATCGTCGCGATCCCTGTCAAGTAATATTTACCTACAAATTCTACCAAACACTTTGAAGTGATCCGAAAAACGAGCGATGTCCATAAGCTCAACAAATGTCAATAAAAAACGATTAAAATCAAGAAAAATGTTAGAATGTAATTGCAATTAAATAAGGAACTTGTAAAAAGTTGGGGAAGATGTCAGATCGCCATTTTTGTAGTCGGAGTCGTAGGTATCCATCCTACTGACCTTGTTTTGATATGAAGAAAAGGGTCACCAAGTTTTGGTTAAAAGGACAAACTTCTTCAATTTAAATCAATTTTATTCAAACAGTTTTATTAATACAAAGAACAGTCCGAAAAGTGTTATGGAAGAATGAATACAAAATAAGTTGAGGCCGCCAACGTATATGTACTATAGGCATGGGATTGAGCCAGGGAGTTTCATCTCGTCTAGTCACACCATAGCTGGAGACGAGGAGAGTAATATGCCGTCTCAACTAGGACTCTTTTTAAGCGGAAGTTCACCTTCTACGCAAACGGTATTCTTATCAAATCACATATATATCACTCCGCGAGTGAGAACATGCAAGTATATCAGATCGCCACTTTTGTAGTAGGGGCCGCTGCGTAGGTATCCATTCTACTGACCTTGTTTGATATGAAGAAAAGAGTCACCAATTGTTGGCTAAAAGGACAAACTTATTCTCTACAATTTAAATCAATTTTATTCAAACAGTTTCATCAACATGAAAATGGTCCGGAACAAGAATATAAAATAGGTTCAGTCCGCCGACGCACATGAATTATAGAAATGGAACTGGGTCCATGAGTTTCATCCCGTCTAGCTAGGCCATTGCCAGAGACGAGTCCTGCCGCATTGACATCTCCAAAGGAACTGTTTATAATTCGCGGGAAACAGGGTTTGGTGGAAACGAAAGTTGCCCCCCCCCTACGCGAACAGTGTTCTTATCGTCCAACGTATATATTCTTCCGCGAGTGCGAACATTCAAGTGTATTCTTACCGAACCACGTACTAATCACTCCGCGAGTGAAAACATGCAAATGCAAAAAATAAATCGTAATTATGTAACTGCTATAAACTGTAAATCGACATCCACTGAAATCTTAAGTTCAAAAAGATTTAATGGACAGATAAATTAGATGTTTTAATTACTTTTACAAAAGAATCGAACCTGAAGACTAAAAAAAATATTTACCTCCTCTCCAGGAGGATAGCCACAAGGTCAAGCATGTTTTTTTTTTAATGAAAATGTTTCTGTGGAATGAACTGGATTCGAACCTGACTCACCCAGGACTTTAGTCTGCGTCGTTAACCACTTAGCCACCCCCCGAACCTGAACAGTATTGTAGTTTGTAGAAGTAATTAAAAAAAGAATGATTTTAGCAGTCGGGGAACCAGACATGACCACAAAGAAAGAACCCGTAAGTGAAGACAGTACCCACAACCCTACCCTAACCCTAACCCTAACCCATAAGATTCAAAAGTAAAAAAAAATCTTCACCATTTATTGAAAAACTTAATGGACCGATAAACTGGTTGTTTTAATTACTTAACGGCCTCAATAAACTTGCAGTCAACATAGTTTCATTTTATAGCTAAGTCCCGCAAACAAGATTAAAGAACTTTATAGAGTGACATTGTACAAGGAATTCAATGGTGCCATCATGCCCCACAACGGCAGAGTTAGACGCAAGGTCGGTTTTTCTATGTGGGAGGGGTATTCAGCTTACGAAAGTAACCTGTTTCTCTGATGTTTTCCTATTACCGTTCTTCTCTTTGTAATAAACTTTCTTTAATCAACTAATCAACATCGGCATCCGAGTGGTTTTGTACCCACAGACAAGCAAGAACATGGGTTCGACGACGATGAAACGGCTGGTTAATGGTTTATACACGCATAAAAGTTATGCGTACAAAGAAAGAAACCGGAAGTGGATATATTATTCATAAGATGCAAAAGTTAAAGAAGCTGTTTTTTCGTAAGTCAAGATTTGGCGTATTAAAGTTTGTGATTTAAGCCGTCCGTTAATTTGGTAACATCTTGATAGTTTTACTTAAACTGACCACAACTGTTTATACTTCAATTAGTCTCGATCCACTCACGGTCGAATAGAAAAGTGAAAAGGAAACGATTCTTTCAAGTGAATTATTGACGCCATTTTGATTAATGGCGTTGAAGTAAAAGTATGCCGACGCAGACAAGAGCTTTATCACCCATTGAACAATTCCTTATTGATAATTTTACGTCAATGGCGATGAGTTTGCGGAGGCGTTTTTGTTGAAAAAAAAAACTTTTATTTTGCCGCTATTTTTCCCCGCACTGCAAAATCTGTGAATATGCAAACAGCACTTTCTATTTAAAAAGTGTTTGAAGATGAAATAACGAGAACTTAAGGTATTCTGAAAATGCGTCCATTCAGTCTGTGCTATTTCAAACTTGAGCGTGACAGACCAACGAAAATGTTATTTACAACTTCAGCGTGACAGACGAAGGAAAATGTTATTTCAAACTTAAGCGTAACAGACCAACGAAAATGCAATTTCAAACCTAAGCGTGACAGACGACTGAAAATGCTGTTTTAAACATAAGCGTGACAGACTAACGAAAATACTATTTCAAACTTAAACGTAACAGAGCAACAAAAATATTATTTCAAACTTGAGCGTGACAGACGAACAAAAATGTTATTTATGAACTTAAGCGTGACAGACCGACGAAGTGACGCACATAGGCTATCATGTAGACGCGAGGACACATCCAAATATACTACGAGTAAAAAAGTGACCCGTTGAGTCAGCCGTTGTTTAAATGAGTATAAAGTGAATTCGCAAAGCCAGTTAAACTGAAAAATAATAAAAAGACAAAAAAGCCACTTAAACTGAAAAATAATAAAAAGACAAAATCCAAAAGTAGTCTCACCCATTCTCTCTCTCTCTCTCTCTCTCTCTCTCTCTCTCTCTCTGTATCTCTATATCTATTTCTCTCTTTCTCTCTCTCTCTCTCCTTTTCTCTGTCTTTGTCTGCATGTCTGTCTGTAGGTCTGTCTGTAGGTCTGTCTTTCTTTCTGCCTCTTTTTCTCTGTCTCTCTGCATGTCTCTGCCCCTTTCTCCCTGTCATCTCTCTCTCTCTCTCTCTCTCTCTCTCTCTGTCTTTATCTATCTGTCCGTCTATTTATCCCTAACTATGTCTGTCTGTCTTTCCGGTGACGACGACTTGAAATCGTATTAATACCATTTTTCCCCTTCGCTAATTTTCGAATGTTGTTTAGCTTCGTTTAATTATTAGTTTAATTATTTACTATTAATTACTATTTACTATTTATTAACTATTTACTATTAATTACTATTACTATTACTATTTACAATTAATTACTATTACTATTAATTAACTATTTACTATTAATTACTATTTATTAGTTATTAACTATTTACTATTAATAATTATTATTATTACTATTACTATTATTATTATTTACTATTAATGAACTATTTACTATTTATTACTATTACTATTACCATTTACTATTAATTACTATTACCATTTACTATTAATTACTATTTACTATTAATTAGTATTTACTATTAATTACTATTACTATTATTATTTACTAGCGGGGATACCCGGCGTTGTGTGCATAATTCTTTATAACAAAACTTCTATATCTCTCTAGTCATCTCTTTATCTTTATATCTTTTCTCTCCCTAACCGCCTCTTTCTCCTTTGCCAAGCCCATTCTTATCTTTTATTTTCTATGTTTAATTTCTTCTCCTCCTCTGGGTCAAAGTATGCAAAAGCCTCAGCAGGCCCTGTAAAAGCCTGGGAGGGCCGCTGCCTAAGGTCTGCAAAAGTCTTGCAGACTTGCTTCTGCAGGTGTGAAAAAGCTTCATAACAGAAGGACTGCCGGCGCCATAAGAAACAAAATAAAACCTTGTATCAACATACCTGTTTGTCTTGTCCAAGCATATTACTCTTAATGATGTGTTAAAACCACCTGAGCTTTTAGTTTTAAAGTTATTGTGCTTAATATATACATAGCTGTTATATTTAGGGTAATGAGCACCTACAGATTCACCAGATACCACTTGCAAACTTTACACTGTTATATCTATCATATCAAACATATGTGGATTCAGTATATATCTTTTATTAATTAAGCACTGTTGGATTAAACATAAGACTTAATCAGAATAAAATGATATTATAACACATACCTGCCCTATCTAGAGTATTGAGTATATCTAGATTCAGCAGCTACTATATTTCAAGTGACCTACTGCATAATTGAATGTAACTGCTCCATCTAGGATACTGAACAGTATTTAATTCAGCATATAACATTTACCAAGTGTAGAATTATTTTATTGCTCCCGAGTGTGTTTCAATTGATCGACAGAGGACATGAACAAAAAACCCCCAAAAAACAGTAGTCAAAGTATGCTTAAAATATTTTCTATTTTTCCTAATACTCTATACCTCAACATCCTGGAACACATTTGGTATAAGAGAGTTTGTCAACAACTTTCAAGCAAGAATAACATGAATAAAACGAAAACAATTGTATATTTCAATATTAATTTTTATTTCAATATGTTTCTTTTGAGAATTTGTAATTATATTAAAAGATCATTTCTATCCGCCCCACTTGATGATATCAAGCATAGAAATAGTTTTTTTAAATGTGATGATTTAGTAAAATCAAAATTTCAATTGTCCACACTTTTGATTATTGTAGACTTACCTTTACATAAAAGAATGGAAAAATTAAGTTAAAACTACAGTTACAACCTCAAAATCACAAGGGTTATTGTGTTGTTGTAAGCAGGCAAATTAACTGAATTGAAACATGTAATTTGAGAAATGTTGTTCAATTTAATGAGTTACGATAACCAAAATTGAGTGGTAAAATATTTGCATCATTAATAAAGAAGTTTATTTCTACTCTAAATATGCAAGTAATGAAACGTTTATTTTAATTTCTCAGTAGTGACTTGTTATCATCACGAATCCACCCCAAAGAGTGTTATTTCTTTGGCGATTTTTAGGAATAGGTATCCGAAACTTTGCAGCCATGACGTAGTTGTGATGTAAGCAATTCTGACTATGAACTGAATCTACACAATATCAACCGAACAAAACTGAAATTGCAAAATAAAAGTAATAGTTAGTTTAGGATTAAGGTTAAAGGAAAAAGCAATAAACGTTTGGTTAATAGTGTGTAAATTGTTTGGTGAAGTACATAAAGGTTAGCTTGTAGGTAATGTTCACTAAAACTTGACATTAATGACATAAGTACTGACATATTCATGAATGCCTATTCTGAAAAACTACCCTTGCTAATTTTGAAAAAGGACTCCCCGGATCCCCTGCGCAACCCTAAAAGAAAAACTGTAAAATACTTTATTCTTCAGAAATGTGGTACACAATGCTATTGCGAATAATTAGTTGTTCATTTGTGATGATCAGTGATTCTTATCTGACAGATTCGGACACGAATTATACTGATGAATATGTATTTATTTGCGCGTACGTGGCTAACGCTGAACTATAATATCTTTTCACCATAAAACTCTATTTTTGCCAAGATACTTGCCCCAGAGTCAACGTCTATCCCAAGCGGAACAAACGTCCGACTCCCATGTTGACTGATTCGAAAAGACAGCCTCTGGGCAAGCAGGCGGTGTAGAGGCACGACATTTACCCCGTGCGCATGTCTTCCGGAAGAGGACGATGCTGAATACAAAATGTCCCCTTCCTGAATTATGACCGGCCAACATGTGAAACTCCTACGTTTACAAATAATTTGTTTCAATTTATAGTTTCAGGACCAAACGATAACGCAGTAATAAAACTTAACTTTTAAAATCATATTTTAAACAACAAAAATGTAAAAAGCAAACAAATGACATAGTTAAAAAAAAGAAAGTGAAACAAAATGAAAAATGATTCCCGGGCAACGCCGGATATGAAAAGCTAGTGGTAAATAAAAATATAATTAAATGTGCATTTACAAAGGTTACGTAGAGGCGAGGAACACACACCCAGTCATACAATATATTTTTGATAGTTTTATTAATACAGAGATTAGTATTATTTACCTCCTCTTCAGGAGGTTAGACACAAGGCCAGTTTTATCTTACTCCCAGATGTGACCAAGGTCGGAGAAAGTGGGGCTTGAAAAGCCAGCGCCCGAGAATGTGAGCACTCTGGCCATTAAAAATTGCCTGGGCAGCCCCGTCGGCATTCCCCGGAAGGGGCGCCTCAGGCAGTAAATAATAAACTTACTCTTCCCCAAAGAGGGGAGGCAAAGTTCTATTTGAAAAGATATCGAGCCATTGCAATACTGGCTGTCTTGATTCGGCTCTGTTCGGATTTTGAGCTTATTTTCACAAGAGAGAAAGAGAGACAGTTGTAATTGTAGTATAATTTAATATATATATATATATACACACACACACACACACACACACACACACACACACACACATATATATATATATATATATATATATATATATATATATATATATATTTAAAAACTCAAGAGAGAGAACTGAGTATAACTTCGCACAATAACTCCCCTTTAATTTGTTTCGTGTAGTAAGGGAAACTATTTCTACTCTAACAGTTTTCTTAGTCGGAATAAGTATTTTCAGACATAATAAAATATATTCGTGCCAATAACATAGTGAAAGGAAAAATAAAAAAATAGGCTAGTCCGAATCAAGTATCGATATGTCAGACAGATTGCTATTTGGGTCTGACTTTGAAATATGCCGAGGTAACATCATAGTTTAGAAGGTGTTTTTGAAAATATTTTCTGTTCTGCTTTTGAATTGATTTTCATGAGCGAGAGAGAGAGAGAGAGAGAGAGGCAGAGAGAGAAGGAGAGAGAGAAGGGCAGAGAGAGAGAGAGAAAGAGAGAGAGAGGCAGAGAGAGAGAGAGGGAGAGAGAAAGAGAGAGAAAGAGAACGAGAGAAGGGCAGAGAGAGAGAGAGAGAAAGAGAGAGAGGGAGAAAGAGAGAAAGAGAGAGAGAGAAAGAGAGAGAGAGTGAGGGAGAATTGGAATTGAGGTATTTTGTGTCGAATATTCCCATAAATGTTATTAAAATGTAGCAGCAGTTGGAAAGGAAATAAACTGTCCAAACGAGGCAAATTATTGCTGACAATATTACATCATTATAAGATTCAGAGAAAACCTCTTACACAATCCAAGTTCAAATACAGCGACCCCCTCCCATTACACCTTTAAAGAACCCCCAAGGACACGCACATGATAAAAGCAAAATTTACGTTGACAATATTTCACCAACTCCTTTCCCGTCACACGTCACTCATTTTGCCGCTCAAATTCAAAACTTGTTCGTCTTTCTACAGCGACGGCGCGAAATCTTCCCGCCAAATCTGACGTCCATATATCGAACAATGGCGCTGCTTGTGGTTTTTAAGGTAAAAATCGAGAAACCACGTGAGTCTGGTTGCCCATCGTGGTTCAATTCATCGATCTTCACTCCCACCCATCGTTTATGTAGTTGATATTAGTTTTCGGATTTTACGCGCCTTCCCCGCCCCATTTCCGTTCTCATCTCTTTCTTTTGTTGACGAACGGCGTTGATGGATCATTTCTCGGGTCCTTGCAAAAGCACAGAAAACAAATCCATACATCGAATAAATCCGGCTGTATGAATGCTTTGAAAACGTGGCAAGATATCGGACATCGAACGACCCATATTTGATTTTTGCCCGGCCAGTTCCATTCCGTATATAAAGTGACAAAGGATTTCTTTGAAAAACTTAAATTGTCACACTAGTGACGTCGATAACATCGATAAAGAGCAATCAACAACAATGAATGATAGTATATACATATATACACACACACACACACACACACACACACACACACATATATATATATATATATATATATATATATATATATATATATTGAGATATTTTCCAACAAACAAAAGGTTTCGTATCTAGCAAAGTTGGTAGTTATTTCAAAGATTACAGCTGTTTCCCCATAGTCAATGCAATCAGTACATTTGTAATAGCGAAGTTAGAATCTCATAGACAAATGAATCTTCAGATTTACAGAAAATCCGACGGAGCTATTTCCCACAGAGTTATTTCTCCTTAAAAAAACACACACACACAAATTCTACAAATAACAACAAAAACACCTTGTGTTTTCATACACGGTATAAATGAAAAAGTTTTTTTTTTAATTTATCGGTGCAATAAACATCGGTAAACTCCTATTCGGCCAGTACTTCGATACTTCGATCACCAAGCGCTCCGGCCCTTCGCGTTTCTGAAACCGACGTCTTTCAAGTCTCGTTTGCACTGCGGAACCTTCTCCTTTTTAACAGTTATCAAGTCGCTTTTTTCTTTCTTTCTCGACGTCCCACCCATAATGGATTAGTCCACGATTCATTTTTGCCACTCTTACATTTATACAATTTCATCAATTAAAAACACATGTCAAAATATAAACACCACCCTGGCATTTAGAGATAATAATGATAGTAATGGAAGTATATAAGGTAAATGAAAACTCATTTTATAAGAATATAGGGTACTCATATCGATCTTGACCCAGTTTTCGCGAGTTTCTGGTCGGAAGCGTTCGGCTGTGCTACGCAAACGCCCGAGAGATGACGAGCCGATTTGTACCAGACGACAATTTTGATACGGTGCTGCGTCCTATGATTTTAATGTTTTGCTTGTTTTTTTGTTGTTGTTAGGGTTAGGGTTTAGGGTTAGGGTTAAAAATATTTATTTGACAACAGTAATTTCGCTCTGTTTTGCTTGTTTTATTTGTTTTGTTGTTTAAAAAATTTCTTGCAAATATAACTAAAAATTATAGGACGCAGCACCGTATCAAAATAACAAAAAATATTTATTTGATAACAGTAACTTCGCTATGTTTTGCTTGTTTTTTGTTGTTGTTGTTTCTTTTAGAAAATTTCTTGAAAATATATCTTAAAATCATAGGACGCAGCACCGTATCAAAATTGTCGTCTGGTACAAATCGGCTCATCATCTCTCGGGCGTTTGCGTAGCACAGCCGAACGCTTCCGACCAGAAACTCGCGAAAACTGGGTCAAGATCGATATAAGTACCCTATATTCTTATAAAATGAGTTTTCATTTACCTTATACTTCCATTACTATCATTATTATCTCTAAATGCCAGGGTGGCGATTATTTCGTTGTGTCAACACATGCGTGGATTGACAGCTTATACTGAAGTACTTCCTAAAAGTATCGTCAGGCCTTTATTTTTTCAGAGCGGTTTCGCCATCTTTCCAAACACAGCGCCTGTTATTCCTAAATGGTCACCCATCTGATACTAACCAGGCTCAATGTTGCTTAACCTCAATGATCTAACGGGAACCGGTGTGTCAACGTTATCATGCCGTTCGGTATAAATCATTTCTGTTGATCTTTCTCTTAATCACCTCTGACATGACTGTCAGTCTAAACCGGAAGTGTTTTTTTTATACAACTAACAAAGAGTAATTGGCTAAAGGCGTTGAATAAGAAGATAGCTGTTAGCAGTTTTGTCTACTCGCTTAATTTTCTCGAATTCAATGGCGCAGAAAATGCAACCATCGGGAAGAGATCTTAATTAAGTATCGATAAAAAGCAAATTGATCGCGTTTTTTCCACGCGATTTCCTTCCAGGCGATTTTTTGTAAGGTTCGCGTTTTTCTTTTCTTTTTTTCTTCTTATTTCTCGAGCCCCTCCCCCACTCGAACCAAAAAAATAACCCCCAAAACAAAACAAACATTATTTATATTTTTGTCGAAATTTCATTAACTGTATTTTCTTATAAAAACAAACCAATATTGCTTCTTCCAGTCCAGGAAGAGTTCAATAACAATTAACTCCCCTCCTCTTCCTCCTCCTCCTCCTTCTCCTCCTCTTCCTTCTTCTTCTTCTTCTTCTTCTTCTTCTTCTTCTTCTTCTTCTTCTTCTTCTTCTTCTTCTTTTTCTTCTCCTTTTTCTTAAAAATATTGAATGACCGTCTGCCAAACTAAACCGAGCCAATGTAGGATGTTTAAACTCAAGTGCGTTAAGGAACAAAGTGATGATTGTAAGGACGAGTAATATGCAAGCATACCCATGCTAAACAAATTTAGATGAGCAAAACACCAGAAGAACTCACGAATCACTTCAGGTTGAGTGTGCCTTGTTTATAAAACAATAGGACGTGAAAAGATAAACAATAGGATGTGAAAAGATAAACAATAGGACGTGAAAAGATAAACAACGGAACGCGAAAAACAAACGGACGAACCCAACTAAATAAATTTTTGGATTATTTGGATTATTTGGACACCTATTTAAAAAAAATTTTGGTTGTTATTTTCACAGAGTTTCGGCCGATCTAACCTCCGACCTTTTCAGGTGCACTTTTTTCAACTTGTGAAGCTTTACATCGAACTCGTGAACTTATACGGAATTTGAAACTAAACCCTTTATTTAATCCACGGGTGTAGCTTGTCCCATCAGCCATGACCGGGTAGAAGTATTAATTATCATATTGTTCTTAATTATTATCGCCTGTAGTAATAATCACGTTGACATCCCGGTTCCCGTTAGATCACCGAAGTTAAGCGACGTTGAGCCTGGCCAGTACTAAATGGGTGATCATTCGGGAACACCAGGTGATGTATGTGGCCTGGAGATGACATGGGCTCCACCAGATTATATCATACCCACTGAAAAGTTGACAGATAAAATATCTGCATGCTTCTCCAACGGCGTCCCTTGTCGTTATGAGATATGGAGTGAAGTTATGGTAGTAAGAATTGAACCTTCAACCCCCAGGAGGCTCATTAAGAAACTGATTGTTAATTAACACCTTTATCCGGTGCGCAACGTGTCTGTGTGAACAATTCTAGTATGCATTTTGGGAGCTCCGTTCTGGTTGCCACTAATATACGTGGGGGAGGGGGAAGGAAAGGCGACACGAATACTCTTTTTACATTAGTGGACTATACGTCGATTCACCGGTCACCTCATCCTTGCTAGCTTCATATACGCAGAAAAAAAAAACCTTCGTAAAGGGCAGCTTTAAGTTCGCATCTATGTTGCCTACGTTCAGTTGATTCTTGTTGCTTAATTGGAGGTATAGCGCAAAAGCACGTCCTTCTAAGGTTAAAAAACTTGCAATGTTAGGAACCTGTTTCAGTTTTGCGATCAGCTTAACCATCACAAACTAAACTATCAAATCATTAACCCTAACCCTAACCCTTCACAAACCATACTATCAAATCATAAACCCTAACCCCAACTCTTTACAAACCATACTATCAAATCATTAACCATAACCCTAACCCTAACCGTCCCAAACCATACTATTAAATCATTAACCCTAACCCTAACTCTAACCCTTACCCTAACCCTTCACAAACCGTACTATCAAATCATTAGCGTCAAACGGGTTTATCATTTTGTTATTCATCAAACGTTTACGTGTTACGAGCGACGTCTTTGAATAGAAAATTTTGAGTGACACTTTTAAGGGTCAGATGTTTTTTAGTCATTTGTTACGTGCCCTGTGATTAGATGAAACACAATTAATCATAGGCGACTATTTAGAACCTGTGCTGCACCGCACATGTGCGCGTCTTTCAAGCAGCATATCCGGCATGTCTTGCTGTGTGTAGCTGGCGCACATGGCCGACTCAGAGTTCCCGTATTTGAAGCCTTTTGAATTCACACGGGTTAGGTTTAGGGTTAGGGTTATGGAACTATAAGAACTGTCCACAAGAAGAAACTTAAAAGCTAAGTCCGCAAAACTACCACATTTTTTTTGCTGCGGACTTTCTTCTTCTTTCATTCTTTTTTTCTTATCTTTTTAAGTTATATAAAACAATTGATATATTTTTGTTCCTTCTTTCTTGCCACGTCACTTGTTCTGGGAGCTTTTATTTTTATACAGCGGACCTGAAAGTTCGTCCCATATTTGGACGTGTAAACATCTATGTTAATCCTATAATTAATGATGATAATTGTGATGATTATGACAATAGTTCGCTCCAAACACTTGCTCACACCTGAGGCTATTCTCTATCTCTACAAATCTACAATCAGACCATGTATGGCGTACTGTTGTCATATTTGAACTATTTGTCCTATTTGAAGGTTCCTGATAAGGTGCAGAAATATATCTGTAATCTGATTGGTCCCACCCTTTCTTCTTCTCTGCACCCTCTCTCTCACAGACGTGATGTTGCTAGTCTCAGTCTTTTTTTTATATAAATACTATTATGGCCTGTCTGATCTATTGCCTGTTTCCTTTGTTCCAGCTTGTTTGACTCGTTGGTCTAGTGGTCTCTGTCAGTTCGCTGTTTTGATACCTCATTATGATACAGCTTTCTGTTACAGTAGCTTATTTTCAAGACCTGAAGGCTTGTGGAACTCTCTTATTGCTGACTGTTTTCCTCCTACCTATAGCCTTGGTATTTTCAAAACTAAGGTCAATAGACATCTCCTGTCTTTGCGATAATCATCTTTCGTTCTTGTTAGCTCCTTTCATCAAGTGGTTTCATGCCTTGCCTGGGTCGATCCCTCCCCCCCCCCCCAATAAAATAAAAAAAGAGGAATTTTCATTGTCTGTTTAACTACCATCATCACCGGCATAATCTTTACAGACACTAAAACTTAATTTATCAGCCTCGTTATTTGTTAGGCCACAAAGCAATAGACTGCCATTTACTTTAAAACGGCCAGGCCGGAATCTTTGTCAAACAATAGAGGAAAAAAAAGGATAACACAAGAATCAGGTCTCACGGTGACCGTTAGTGTTGAATAAAAAGTAGGAGGAAAGCGGGTGGAGTTGGTGGGAGGTAAAAACTAGAGCCCCACCCCCCGAAAGGAAAGTGATTAGCTGATTAATGATTGGCTGTTACTCAAAAAGAAAAAGGGGAAAAAACAAAAACAAACCATATAAATGTCACACGTGGACCGATGATTGAAAACGTGGGGATTAAATTTTCTCCTTTGGAAGTTTTGTATAAGGTTACTTCCCATTTATTTGGACGTGCATCATTTTTAATGTTTAATTGAAAAAATATGCCAACAAGAGAATTGTATATTTAAGAATGCAAGAACTATTGAGAAGACAATAATAGATACTTATAATCGTAATTAAACAAACGATATTAGCGAAATCTCTCTATCTCTCTCTCTCTCTCTCTCTCTCTCTCTCTCTATATATATATATATATATATATATATATATATATATATATATATAATGTCTATATATATCTATTATTGATCTCTCTCTTTCTCATCTATCTATCTATCTATCGATCGATCGATCGATCGATCAATATATGAATCTATCTATCTATTTCTCTATCTCTCTCTAATTCTCTCTTTGTATATATATATATATATATATATATATATATATATATATATATATATATGTCTATCTATATATCTATTGATCTCTCTTTCTCTATCTATCTATCTATCTATCTATCGATCTATCTATCTATCTATTTATCTGTTATTTATTTATGTATTTGTATATTTATGGTTTTGTATCAATTTGTTGACTTGTTAGCTGTTTTTTTTATTGAGGAGGATATATATTCGGGTTTCGAATCCTGAGTTCGGATGTGTCTTATTGAAGAGCCTAAAAGAGCGCGAAACTCGTATCTAGAGCTTCCAGTTCATGGCTTTCATGGTTTGTGTGGGCTGCGGTGTTGTATGATTGTGGAAATAGTTATATAGTTTCTCACATTAAATCTAACCTCTCTCTTTCTCTCTCTCTATAAATATATACATATATATTATATATATATATATATAGTCACGTATGTCTAACCTTATATATATATATATATATATATATATATATATATATATATATATATATATATATATATATATATATATATATAAGATTATTTAAATTTAGCGTTAACTCAAATCAAAATATCCACTTTAACTTTATTAAAAGCCACAAGCTTTTCTGGCATCTTTGAAAGATGAAAACTCCATTTTTCCTTCCAGCAGATGTTACACCAAATCGCTTCGGCGTTGTCTGATTGTGGAAATAGTTTATAGTGTTATATAATGACGGACGTAACTTGTGGGATTATAAAAACCTTTATGAGATAATGGCCCTGGAGAGATGGACGCATCTGTGGAAGTCGGGTTTCACTTGCGCGAATTAACGCGGGGCAGTCGAGTGCAGAACAAGGCTGGTTCTCACCGTCGGAGCTGGCAGACATGACAAGGTTACCAAGTGATGAGACCTGAGTTCAGAGGGTCAGTCTGCAGCTGTGAAGGGCTGGCCCTGCGTGGGAAACGAAGGGACCTGTGACGTCACTTGCTCTCGCGAGAAGCGAATTTGAGTCAGTCTGGTTACAGAGGGCGAACTGTTAATGTGAAACAGTGGTTTCAGCGACGGAGTCTGCACCCCGGGGTGCACTGGAATGCATCGGGGAGATCAGGCCCCGCGTAGAGACAAGTGGAAGTCTGGGAGCTAGTACATATTTTTGACTGACCAGACCTTAATCGCCGTTGGCGCCAGAAAGTCTGAAATTGGTTCTCGTGTTGACGTGGCGATCGAGCCCGCCCGAGAAATGACAATTTCCATGTGTCTGGCGGGCCCCGTTAATCGTAAATACTGGGGGAGACATCAACAGGGAAAAGCAAGCGTGCCAGGCTCTATGTGTGCGGGCGCGGGCGGCGGAGATAGGATCGCCGATCGGGCTGTCACTTTTGATTGTGGCCAGAGCCTCCTCTTCCCGATGATTGTTTGATCTAGATAACGTCGGAGAGAGGCGAACCCGTACCACCCCACTTCGGGGGAGGGGTGGGGACACAGAAGAAGGGATGGGGTAAAGAAAGAGGGTAAGTCAGCATCGCGCGTACCACACGACGAGAAGAGAGAGAGAGAGAGAGAGAGAGAGAGAGTATGAGTTATACGTTTTTCGTCTTTGTTATTTTGAGATGAGAAGGTGTTCACAGTGAGATCTAAGGATTGGTCGAGAACGGACGTCTCCGTCGGGCTAGGGGATCACCAGACGAGATGCTGCGCGAACAGCTTCTTGTCTGGGAGGTGTTAACAATAGTGTCCCCCCCCCCACCGTTTTCAATAGACAAGTCACAACTTAATTAAGGATTAACACTCGTAAAGGGAGTTTCACACACACACACACACACAGAGAAGGAAGATAAGATAGTTAGAAAAAAGCCATTATCGAAGAATAGACTTTGGGTTAAAAACCCACCGTTCATTTTTATTAAATAATTATTGTTGTGAAAAGACCTAGCCGTTTGTCGAGTTATTCTGTTATCGAGTTGTCCTGCTAAGTAATCTTGCCTTCACAGAATCACGAAGTCGTCATTCATCAGACCCGGGGGAGATTCGAGCCATCTTTCTTTTTACAGCCACTACAGACGAAATCACGAGCCAAAGAAAAGGTGTTCACAGTCAGGAAGGATTCCTGCACCGGGACGGTTCTCATTACATTACATTTGATGCCGTCACGGGTAGAAGAGTAAGAGGCGTGGGGTCCCCGTTACAATGGTGCCGCGACCTAGGATCATGGTACTGCGAGGAGTGCCTGGCAACCTCGGGAGAAGAAGAGAACAAAGCCAACCACGGCCACAAAGAAAACAATTTTTTTTCCGGCAAAACACCTTGGAAAAAGAAAAAATAGACAGACAAATTTAAAAAAAACCCACGGGCACAACGGACGATTTTTTTTTTTACCGGCAGAGGGAAAAGTTTGACGGACATCGACACCCGTGTTTGAAAAAAAAAAGAAAGATAGAAAAAGAAAAAGAAAAGAGAGAAACAGTTTAACGGGCATGTACACCCGTGGTTGAAAAAGAGAATAAAAAAAAGGAGGAAGGAAAAGAAAAGAGAGAAACAGTTTAACGGGCATGTACACCCGTGTTTGAAAAAAAAAGAGAAAGATAGAAAAAGAGATAGACTGAAAGAAAAAACGTTTTTTAGACTTTGAGATCGGTCTGGGACCGCGAACTTTTAGTCAATTGATTGAAAGGCCCAGACGGACTCGAAAAATAACAAGCAACCAACCCAGAGACGAGGGACCACAGGAGCAGCAGAGGAGAGGGGTAAGTGACTCGTTGATTTCTCTTGTTCGCTTGCTCGGTTTTGTCGGTGTGTCGATTGTTGTCCAAGCTTTGCACACAGTTTGGGTAGTTCTGTTGTTAGGGGTGGTAAGCTAGAACGCAAGGGGAATGGGTTCGGAGGAGGACCTAGTAAATAGTATGACAGATATGGGGGGAGATGAGACCAGAAAACTAGAGAGACCGATTGGAGGAATACGCGTGCCTTCCTTCAGAGGCCATTCCGCCGATCTAAGAGAGTGGTTTGGCGGTAATCGAAAAGAAAAGTTTTATTTACGGCTTAGAAAATCACGAGATGGTGCTGCTCGCTCTAGAGGGAGCGAGGGGCCCAGTGTCGAGATTCATTGAGGGGAGGTATGTAGAGAACCCGGGGATCACTTGGACGGAGCTCCGCGAGCAGCTAGTGAGGCAATACGCCAGCGAGCGAACCGCGATTGAGGCCGTACGCAAGTTGACCCGGCTAAGGTTAAACAACGGCGAGGGACTCGACGAGTTAGTCGAACGAATCCAGGGATTGGCGGTTCAGGCCTTCCCGGATGGGGCGATCCGAAATACGGGTCCCATCCAGGCAATCCTGGTGGATGCCCTCGTAGACGGGTTAGGTGCTAGAGAGACCCAGAGGGAGGTACTGAGGGGTCACCCGCTCACACTAGCGGAGGCCCAGAGATTAGCGAGAGACAGTATAAGACTAGGGGAACGTGTAGATAGAGGCAATGGCGAGGAAATGCCTGGGAGAAGGAAAACGGTGGGGGGCAGGGCGAGCCCGGGGCCCCGAATGGAGAGAGGGGGCGGAGAAGATTGGGAGGCAGACTCCGATCGTAGAAGGGAGGCATGGGACCTTCAAAATGAGTACGATAGGCCCGCACCGGCCAGGCAGGTATCAGTCCGCTGGACCTGCAGGGGCGAGGGGCATAGAGCAGCAGAGTGTCCCACAAGTTATGGGCGCCCGCGCAGCACGTTTAGACCGAACTGCACTAGGTGTGGTCGGTTCGGACATGAGAGTCGGTGGTGCACAGCAGCATAGATCGGAGGTGAGGAATTAGGATTCCGAACCTTAGTGTGCCACCTGACACTGGGGTAAAGAACCAGGGAAGCGCCCAGAGGCCACCCCACAGAGTATAAAAAGTAGGGTGGCCACCAGAATGATAAGTTTAGTGAAAGATAGCGAATTTAAATGGGAAGAAGACGGGCTTGGGTTTTGTTCGCCGGTTTATGAGAAACCGCAAGAAGCAATGAACCCCCCCGTAGAGAGAGATCGAATTAAACGCGACTGCTAGGTCGGTTGACCAGTCCAGCGAGTGGGAGGAGAGCGGCAAAATACCCCCCTGCCCAGCTCCAGAAGAGACTGAGAGAAAATCGGTTAGCCAAAAAGGTAGAGGAATTACCTATGAAGTTACGGTAGAATGGGGAGAAGACGGGCTTGGGTTTTGTTCGCCGGTTTATGAGAAACCGCAAGAAGCAATGAACCCCCCCGTAGAGAGAGATCGAATTAAACACGACTGCTATGTCGGTTGACCAGTCCAGCGAGTGGGAGGATAGCGGCAAAATACCCCCCTGCCCAGCTCCAGAAGAGACTGAGAGAAAATCGGTTAGCCAAAAAGGTAGAGGAATTACCTATGAAGTTACGGTAGAATGGGAAGAAGACGGGCTTGGGTTTTGTTCGCCGGTTTATGAGAAACCGCAAGAAGCAATGAACCCCCCCGTAGAGAGAGATCGAATTAAACGCGACTGCTAGGTCGGTTGACGAGTCCAGCGAGTGGGAGGAGAGCGGCAAAATACCCCCCTGCCCAGCTCCAGAAGGGACTGAGAGAAAATCGGTTAGCCAAAAAGGTAGAGGAATTACCTATGAAGTTACGGTAGAGGGGAGCAGACGCCCCACCACAGAATAGTAGGAAAGCCAAGCCAAAGATAGTCAAGGACCTGGGGGAGAGGCCGAGGTTGTGCTGTGTCGCATTCGTTGGCCCCACCGCGCGCAGGGAGGGCCCCCATGCGTGTGCGGTGCTGGTGGTTGTGGCGCGGACAGTTGTCCTGGATGCCCTCCCCCCCGAGATAAAACGGACATATAAGGATAGAAAGAGATGCATAACTGGGACCGATGGAGGGTCGTCGTGGTTAGATCCAAATGATCGATCACAAGTAGTAATATACCTGCAGCTGGATGGGCTGTTGCCGAACGACCAGGCAGATATATAGTGAGTTGTAAAAGCAAAAGAAGGTTGAAGTAATCGACAGATGTTCGAACCACCGTGAATATGACAGATTGTGGTGCGCCTTACGAAAGGGCACAGAAGTAATGATAAGCGAAGAGAAGGATATGAGATCCTATCTAAGATAGATAGTGTTGATACAGACGAAGCAGAAGAAATCAGTGGCCCCCCGTTGCTGGGAGAGGCACTCGATGAGCAATTAGGGACAGTGTCGGGAAGCGATGAGAGAATGATTATGAAGAAATTGGAAGTTATAGGGAAGAACCAAAAGGGTTACTGTCGCATGCAGCCAGAGAAGGCGCATCGATATCGAATGTCACCGGGCCGAAGTGAGCCAAGAAGGTGTTAGTCTGAGAGAATTGTTTTTCCCAGAGAAGGGAACGAAGAGAATCCGGCCGAGGTGGCCGACGCAATGATAGTGACGGTATGCGAACCAGACAGGTCCGTACCAAGAGAATTTCAGTTGTTGATACTGACGAGTGAGTGCACAGGTGCACAGTTGGATATGCAATCGCTAAGACACTTGTCGCCGAATATAATCATCTCGGCAGATTAAAGCCGAATTACCAAATCGTTTGCGATTACCGGTCGACCCCATCGAACAGTTATGAAAGTATTATAATGTGTTAAAATGCGTTGCATAACCAGAAGGTAACAAGCTGTTAGCTTTAGAGAGATTGAGGGTTCGATTAACCCCGTCAGGAAGGGAAAATTCACGTTAAAAGGTAGAACTAGACACGGGCACGATAGGGCTTGGTCGATGTTAGTGAGAATTGTGCACATAAATAATAGGGTTAGCTTTTGCAGAAAAGACAAAGGGCGCGAGAAAGACATAGGGAGAAATTGGACGGCGCGAGCACACCGACGGCCGAGTGCATGAGCGAGGGAGGGTTACCCTTGAGTACACTTCACCCAGATCGCGAGCGGGAGCAGGAATCGCTGCCCGTGTCGGAAATCCAGGTGGATGACCAGTGAAGAAGTAGAGATTGATTCCGAGGAGAGGGTGATGGTGACGTAATTTGTAAGGGGCGTTGCGAGCTCCAATCTGTATTAACAAACTTTTAATTGCATGCATCATAATTCATTTTGTCACCTACCCACCTCCCAACACAGAAACAACAAAATGCATACGCACATACACACATACATACGTAGTCCTGATGTTTTAATAGACTGGAAAGAGAAAAAGAAGGACAGACCAAAAGAAAACAGAACAGAAAAAGAAAACTTTTGTTCCATTTTTTTAGCTACAGTTTTTTTTTAATTTTTGATTATTATTGTTTTGATTGTATTACCCGTTGTTCTCTCTGTGTGTGGGGAAGGGTAACGGTCTGGGAGATGTCAATTGCAACCAAGTGACACGAAATAAGGGTGGACGGATGTGAAACAGTGATTTCATCCGACGTATCTGCCCCCACGTAGAGAAAGGTGACGGTCTGGGAGGTGTCAATTTCGACCAATTGACACGAAATAAGGATTGGGCGGATGTGAAACAGTGGTTTCAGCGACGGAGTCTGCACCCCGGGGTGCACTGGAATGCATCGGGGAGATCAGGCCCCGCGTAGAGACAAGTGGAAGTCTGGGAGCTAGTACATATTTTTGACTGACCAGACCTTAATCGCCGTTGGCGCCAGAAAGTCTGAAATTGGTTCTCGTGTTGACGTGGCGATCGAGCCCGCCCGAGAAATGACAATTTCCATGTGTCTGGCGGGCCCCGTTAATCGTAAATACTGGGGGAGACATCAACAGGGAAAAGCAAGCGTGCCAGGCTCTATGTGTGCGGGCGCGGGCGGCGGAGATAGGATCGCCGATCGGGCTGTCACTTTTGATTGTGGCCAGAGCCTCCTCTTCCCGATGATTGTTTGATCTAGATAACGTCGGAGAGAGGCGAACCCGTACCACCCCACTTCGGGGGAGGGGTGGGGACACAGAAGAAGGGATGGGGTAAAGAAAGAGGGTAAGTCAGCATCGCGCGTACCACACGACGAGAAGAGAGAGAGAGAGAGAGAGAGAGAGAGAGAGAGTATGAGTTATACGTTTTTCGTCTTTGTTATTTTGAGATGAGAAGGTGTTCACAGTGAGATCTAAGGATTGGTCGAGAACGGACGTCTCCGTCGGGCTAGGGGATCACCAGACGAGATGCTGCGCGAACAGCTTCTTGTCTGGGAGGTGTTAACAATAGTGTCCCCCCCCCACCGTTTTCAATAGACAAGTCACAACTTAATTAAGGATTAACACTCGTAAAGGGAGTTTCACACACACACACATACAGAGAGAAGGAAGATAAGATAGTTAGAAAAAAGCCATTATCGAAGAATAGACTTTGGGTTAAAAACCCACCGTTCATTTTTATTAAATAATTATTGTTGTGAAAAGACCTAGCCGTTTGTCGAGTTATTCTGTTATCGAGTTGTCCTGCTAAGTAATCTTGCCTTCACAGAATCACGAAGTCGTCATTCATCAGACCCGGGGGAGATTCGAGCCATCTTTCTTTTTACAGCCACTACAGACGAAATCACGAGCCAAAGAAAAGGTGTTCACAGTCAGGAAGGATTCCTGCACCGGGACGGTTCTCATTACATTACATTTGATGCCGTCACGGGTAGAAGAGTAAGAGGCGTGGGGTCCCCGTTACATTAAGACGTGTGATTTCAATGTAGGAATACGGAAGATTTCCCTAATGGGACAAGCGCAAGAATCCTTCCCCCACTCTCTCTAGGAATAGTTAGGAAAACATTAATAATCTAACTACGATATTCGTAAATCTCTCTCTCTCTCAACGATGGCAAAACACCTCCACGGCAATAGAAACTGTCGTCGAATAAAAAAATAATTAATATGAAAAGATTGTTGTCTTATGAA
>OY744540.1:427500-460000 GCA_963556195.1 Sepiola atlantica | reverse complement strand
GAGATTGTTTGAATTTACCTTCATTTCTTCCTGCAATCTTCGTACTTTACGGAAATTAGGACCCTGGGCGACGCAAGTTTTTTTTTTTTCATTTTTACTCAGCTATGCATCGAGAACTCTGACCGACGGTGAACGTCGCTACTGCCAACTGGAAAAAGAAGCCCTAGCTATTGTGTGGGCTTGCGAAAAATTCCATTTTTATCTGTATGGAAAAAATTTCCTGCTAATGACTGATCATCAAGCCTTAACAACTATTTTTAATCCCAAAGGCAACCCCTCCGCACGAATATTGCGCTGGATCCTACGCTTACAACAATATGACTATACTATCAAACATATCAACGGTAGGAATAATCCAGCAGACATACTCTCTCGACAACCGATGAAATATCAAAAAACAGTATCACCAGAAGAAGAGATTGCCGAAGGGTTTATCAACGCCATCGTAGCAAACAGCACGCCTAAATCAATCACGTTATCAGAGATAATGGAAGAATCTCAACGGGACTTAACTCTCAAAGCAGTGGAAAAGGCGATACAACAAGGCGACTGGAGTAAAGAGTCAACCCAACCCTACAAACATGTGAAGAATGAGCTGACAGCCAAACGGGGTATAATTACGCGAGGATCCAGAATCATTATACCAAAAAACTTGCAGAAGCGAATCCTAAAGTTGGCACATGACACACACTTGGGTATAGTGAAAACAAAAGCGCTGCTTAGGACTAAGGTATGGTGGCCTAATATAGACAAGGACATAGAGACCACTATAAGCCGATGTATCCCGTGTACAACCCAAGACCCGAAGAGTAACCATCGTCCAGTACATATGGCCGAGATGAAAGGTCCATGGGAAGTCCTCCACGTCGACATATGTGGACCTTTCCCTAGCGGGGATTATGTTATTGGGATGGTTGATGCAGGCTCAAGATGGCCGGAAGCATTCATTACGAAAACCACGAGAGCCAGTACAGTTGTATCAACGATCCAAAACTGCTTCTATACACACGGCATCCCCACCATCATCGTTTCAGATAACGGACCCCAATTCATATCATCCGATTTTAAGCAATTCTGTGAACAATGGGGTATCCAACATCGGAAGATAACACCTTATCATCCCCAAACTAATGGGGAAATTGAGCGGTTCTTTGGAACTATGTTGAAAGCGATTAGAGCAATGAACACTGAAGGAAGGGACTGGAGGAAACATCTAGGAGAATTCCTGATGTATTATCGAAACAGCCCTCATGCCATGACGGGGGAAACACCTGCCTCTCTTCTCTTGGGTCGGGAGGTGAACATCAACCTGCCAGGACTACAAAAAAGACCTGAAAGCCAGGCCTGGAGAGCAGCTCGGCAAAAAGACAAGAAAGAAAAATACAAATTAAAGGATCGCACAGATCAGAAAAATAAAGCCAAACCATCTTACATAGAAACAGGAGAAAGTGTACTCCTAAAACAAAGTAGATATAATAAGCTAACCCCAGCTTATCATCCAACACCATGGACAGTAGAAGAGCGCAAGGGGGAATCCGCGATTATAAGGCAAGGAGATAAACGGGTGCTAAGACACACGTCACAACTAAAAAGAATCCCCCAAAACACGACCCGTCAACAAGGGGAGGATGATGAGTTCCCTTTCAGTGATGAGTTAAGGAAACTGGAAGAAGAGGAACAGACACAAAGAAGCGACGAAGAAATGGACCTCCCGATCGCACTCAGACGAGCAAGACGACACATAAGAAAACCCCGGAGATATGCAAGTAGCAGTTCAGGGGACGAGGGAAGCGATCCGAATACAGAGGAGGAGGTAGATGTGACGCCGGATGTGACGTCACGGGCGGGACTACAAATAGACCCGAGGAATTAGGTTCAGGAACTCATTTCGTAGACAGCAAAGTCACCAATTATCAAGACTCGGGGATGGGGATTAAAAAGGTGGTGCTTCTGTATTATTGGGGCAGATGAAATTTACATCTCTAATTTAGAAGAGTCTGTTGAAAGGGGAGATAATTCAAACTGTTTTTGTTGTTGTTTTAACCATAACCTATAAGGAAAATCAAGAGAGAGAGAGAGAGAGGGAGAGAAAGAAAGAGAGAGAGAAAGAAAGAGAGAGTGAGAAAGAAAGAGAGAGAGAAAGAGAGAGTGAGAGAAAGAGAGAGAGAGAAAGAAAGAAAGAGGAAGAGAGAGAGAGAATGAAAGAGAGAGAGAGAAAGAGAGAAAGAAAGATATATACATATATATATATATATATATATATATATATATATATATAGAGAGAGAGAGAGATAGAGAGAGAGATAGAGGGAGATAGATAGAGATAGAGAGATAGAGATTGAGAGAGATAGAGAGAGATAGAGAGAAAGAAAAAGGGAGAGAAAGAGAAAGAGAAAGAGAGAAGAGAGAGAGAGAAGAGAGAGAAAGAGAGAGATAAAGAAGGAGAGAGAGATAAAGAAGGAGAGAGAGAGAGAGAGAGAAAGAGAGAGAAAGAAAGAGAGAGAAAGAAAGAGAGAGAAAGAAAGAGAGAAAAGAGAGAGATAGAGAAAGAGAGAGCGAGAAAGAGAGATAGAGACAGGGGAGAGAGAGAAAGAGAGATAGGGAGAGAGAGAAAGAAAGAGAGAGAGAGAGAAAGAGATAGAGATAGAGATAGAGAAAGAGAGAGAGAGATAAAGAAAGAGAAGAAAGAGAGATAGAGACAGAGAGAGAGAGAGGGGGATTTCTTAGTTGTGGTAGTAGCTTGGCGAGTTTTAGAGGGCAAGGATTGAAGCTCAGTCAATAATCTAACATGAACATAACGGTACAAAAGAGAAAAGTTAGCAACATCTCTTCTGTGTGAAAGAGGCTGTAGGGACAAGAACAGATACCACCCATCAGGTTGCGAAGTCGATGTTGTACTGTGTCAACATAGGAAAGAGTGTTCCGAGCGCCCCTCACTCCCGATGTGACAGCAATACCCCATCTGTAAGCAAGACTGAGGCTAGAGAAACATAGCTTATATATAAATATTTCAGAAACACCGATTAAAAATAACTAACAAATAACTCGAATTTATTAAACTTTACCTGCCACATACCCCAAAATACCTATTTAATATAATATTCAACGGAGATTTGTAAAACTGCAACTTGTTTCACATCTGCAAGGAGTCTTTTGGCAAGTGTGAGTAGGTATTAGTATGATGTTGCATCAGTACACCCACTAAATAGGTAATCAGTATCTTCGATGTTAATTTGTTTCAAACCAATATAAAAAAATTAAGCATTTAAATGTTAAGTTTACTTACCATGTAAAAAAACTATATATATATATATGTAAACGTAGGAGTTTCACATGTTGGCCGGTCATAATTCAGGAAGAGGACATTTTGTATTCAGCCCCGTCCTCTTCCGGAAGACATGCGCACGGGGTAACTGTCGTGCCTCTACACCGCCTGCTTGCCTAGAGGCGGTCTTTTCGAATCAGTCAACATGGAAGTCGGACGTTTGTTCCGCTTGGGATAGACGTTGGCTAAGGGGCAAGTAGCTTGGCAAAAATATAGGTTTACAGTGAAAAGATGTTATAGTTCAGCGTTGGCCACGTGCACGCAAATAAATACATATTCATCAGTATAATTCGTGTCTGAGATCTTTGCTCCAGTTTGCTTGAAGTTACAATATATGTACGGAAAAGTTAAAATTAACCCGTAAATCTGTTTTGTTACGAATATGACACATTCCAACAAAATACCTATTTAATATTCAACGGAAATGTGTCAAACTGCAACTTGTTTCACATCTGCAACGAGCATGTTGACAAGTGTGCGTAGGTATTAGTTTGATATTGCATCAGCACACCCACTAAATAGGTAATCAGTATCTTCAATGTTACGGGCGAGTGTCATCGGTGTCATCTGTCTAATTAAAAAGTTTTAAATTTTAAATCTGGTCATTATAATGGTAAGTAAAAATTATTCTATGATTCTCAAGTGTATTATGATTATTTAGATGCATATATTGTAGTGTTTTGTTATACATGTAAAATTTTATGCCACTTTTCTGTTCAATAAATATTTTTTATTTCCAAAAATCATTTATAGTTCTTTATATTACCTCCATGAAACGTTTTTCACTTTTTTTAAAACCAGTATAAAAAATAAAGCATTTATGGGTTAATTTATAAATATACAGATACTACACTTTTCTCCTAGCTAAAAGGCCAAGGAATAAGAAAGATGAGGAGGTTTCTCGAGGCTTTAGGGGGTATGCCCAACAGCGTGGGCGTGATCGGTGCTCTTGTCGGTCAGAATCGCAGTCCATATTAGTGGGCCGCTTTCATAAGTTTTTGTTCAATAAATTTTTTTTTCCAAAAATCATTTATACTACATTATATTACGCCCCCCTCCCTATGAAACCAATATAAAAAAATAAAGCTTGTAAGGGGTTATATTAAAAATGTCGGTATTTATCTACCTCCCACAGCGGTAAGATGTGACACAAGGTTGGAAAGTGGGATTTGATAAGTCAGAGCTCTAGAGGAATAAGAGCACTATGCCCATCAAAAAATGCCCGTCGGCATTCCCCGGTAGGGGCGCCTCAGGCGATTAGCAATAAACTACCCCCTTCTGAAAGGGTGAGAAGGCAAAGCCTGGGAGGGTGGACCTCCTAGAACTGCACAGGACAAACCTACAGACTGGCGGAATCAAGGGCCAAGACGGTACCGGGCTATAGGGTGTAGTATTTATCGGAACAGATACTACACTGTGATCTTAGCCAAAAGGCCAAGAATTTATTTAGGCTGGTGCATTCCTCGGAAACATTCATTTCTATATTAAATGAAAATTACATCCCTCGGAATGCACCAGTTGTGGAAGGGGAAAAAGTGGGGGTCGGGGTTTTTTGTGACATTTAAAGCCAACGCCTGTCAGCATTCCCCGGTAGGGACGCCTTAGGGGATAGCAATAAATTGACCATTCTCAAAATGTGAGAAGGTACAGCCTGGGAGTGTGGACCTCCTAGAACTGCACAGGACAAACTCACAAACTGGCGGAATCAAGACCCGAAGGCCAAGACGACATCGGAACAGATACTACACTTTGATCTTGGCCAAAAGGCCAAGAAGTCAAAATTAGATTAAGGGTAACGTTAATGCTAAAATATACATTAAAGACTATTATCAAATAAGAGTGAACTATTGAACGGTTCAAAGCGAATCGAACCAAGTATCAGTTTTATTTTTTTAGCGCTAGAAGGTGCGGACATACAGATAACTGTTCTCCTTAGGTGTGTTTATAATAGATGAATGTTCGCATAAATCATTCCGCGGATGTCCTTTTGATTCCAGGAAGGGTCGGCGTATTGATCGGTGTGGACAGGGGAGACGCAAGGGTCGCGCAGAGGTGTGGTAGTGATAGACGAGCGAGCAGCAATACGGATGGAAACAACCGGTAGGTCTGGAAAAGAAATGTCGCCGTTCCGATCTGTGTTATCAGATAGGTTAGGTCATATATCAACCTTTTTCGCCTCTTCTTTTCTAGTGGGAATTGTTTTAATCGCTAAATATATATATATATATATATATATATATATATATAAATGCTGACAGTTGTAATGTGTATGTGAATTTTTCTTTCTATATTCTCTCTCTTTCTCTCTCTCTCTCTCTCTCTCTCTCTCTCTCTCTCTCTATATATATATATATATATATATATATATTATTTGTCGCCCCCAATCTAGGCTGGACACTGTAGTGAGTAGTATTAACACAGCATTATATTAGATTTAATGCATGTTCCTTCTATAGTTGGACACTCTTGACGACAGGTTTAGACTCTAGTTTATTTATCAGGTTCATAGTGGCCGAGTGGGTTAAAGCGTCAGAATTTGGGTTATAATATGACTCGCGTTCCAGGGTTTTTAATCGTGTAACCGGTGTTAATAATTATCTCTACACTGACGATTCCCCAAAAGATTAAACGTATATGTATGTAGATAAAACAAATATATATATATATATATATATATATATATATATATATATATATATATATATATATATATATATATATATATATTGACTTTTTTAATGGATATATATGAATATTTCATTCATTTGTGTATTTCTGAACTACGATATAATAATCTAAGCTGATTTTATACCTTTAGTATTTCTAGTCTTTCCTTATAGTTTTAAGGGTGTGTCTGGTTATCAGACTGTCTATTATATTCCTTTGTCTTGTGTTAGACTATTAGACTTCATTTATTTTATATACATATATATATATATATATATATATATATATATATATATATATATATATATATATATATATATATATATATATATATATATATATATATATATATATTGGTGATATTTATTTACACTAGGTTTTGAGATAATCCGGGAAATTTCAAGCGCACGAATCTGCCATCGGTTGGTAAAAATACTATTTCTGACCAGTATTCTGATGGCTGTTTTTCTGTTTTACACAGTGTTAGGTCGAACTATCATTGCCCCATCTATTCCTACTCTATTCAGGATCACTAGGTAAATAATTTAATAGTGAACATTTTTTACCTCATGCACCGGTTTTCGATCATATTTCAAGCGATTTCATTGGCTTAAATGTTTGATTACCCAATTGCGAAAAATAAAGTGTATACATAAACAAATAGTGCGTCGATACACACAATTACCTTTTAATAAACTACTTAAAATAAAATAAAAGCTACAAAACATACGAATTAAAGTAAAAAATAAATCCCGGGCAACGTAAAGTAGGTACAGTTAGTTTTGAATAAAGTTACAAGAAGAGTTTGTAAAGAGATGTCTTTGTCAATTTATTAATAAGTTATGCTTGGCCAAATTTGAAGTGAAATATGTCAAAACTACAAAAAGTGCAGATAAAACCTTTTTTTTAAAAATAATTTCTAGTGACGATATGAAGATTTTCGAAATCGCAAAAGACGAAAGACAGCCCGCTGGTAATAAATGGTATTAAAAAATAGCACTTTTATTACACAGCGTCTATTCTTGAAAGTATGGAAGATTGTAGATTTTGAGAACGAGAAGAAAGAAGGGAAAGATGAAAGCAGAGTGAAAATGTGGTTAATAAAAAGGTAAAAGTATACGAACGGAAATGACCTTGCAGGAAGACTAAAAAAAAGAAGAAAACGAAGAACAGACGAAAGCGTATAAAACGAACGAGAAGAAAAAGAAACGAAAGAAGAATGTTTTATGGCAATGAGAATAGCAGTCGATGATACGTCATCGACACTAAGTCTAACAGAGGGTGGGCCGTTGTATTTTCTTCTGGTCCTTCTCTGTCGATCTTAGTTATAGTTCTGTTCAGCTTTACCTTCTCTCTGAGAAGATTTGTTTGTTTATTTCTAATCGCATGAGACGCTCCTACCGGGGAATGCCGACAGGGCTGCTTGAGCATTTTTGTAGGCCAGAGCGTGCTAATCCTAGTGCACTGTCTTTTCAAACTCACACCTGACCTTGTGTCTAACCTCTTAGAAAGGAGCTAAATAAAATACTAGGTGTGTTTGAAAAGTCACGGGACTGGTATCACGCAGAATGTATTTCAGCCTCAAACAACAAACTACATGGTTTCCACCTTCAAAGTATTACACTCCTTGAGTCTAATGAACTAACCCACCCTTCTCTGGTGCACTTTTTATTCAGAAATGGAAGGATTCTTATGTGAAGCCCCCCGACACAGACGTTTACGGCCCTCTAAATACTACCATTGCCTTTAAAACGTGATGATACGCCTAAGTTAGTGAAAAATAGGAAAGTCATGTGGATCAAGATCAGGCGAATACGGAGGTTGTTCCAGTACATACATATTTTTCTCTGATGCTTGCAATGTTGTGATCAGGTTCATTGTCATGGTGAAGAAGAGGGTGTGTAAATAAAAGCATACGAAAAAAATGCAATGGTTGCAGAAAGCTACGATTACATTTATATTCCCCGAGGATATAATGTTTGATGAGAGAATACAGGCTGCTAATCAGTCTTTTTCCCATAGCTCACACAACACCCAGAAAAAAACCCGTTACTTTTCAGATCAACCTTGTAGTTAGAGAACGAAAAGAAAGGAAAGTATAGTAAAAAAAGGTGGAAGCAAAACAAAACAAACAAAAAAATGAGGGATGTGAAGAGGGCCGTGTTTGAATAGAAAAGTTTGAGTGACACTTTAAGGGTCAGAGGTGACCCCAGACAGAAGTTGATGAAACCACGTGATTTCCAGATGTAGATTTCTGTCTCTTGGCTGGCGAGACTTCAAGCAAGAAAAGACGTGTCTGGGGTGCCGACCCCAATGGGCAGCAGGCGCGCACAATGTAACAAGATGCCACGGGACGAGCTATCTATCTATCTATCTATCTATCTATCTATCTATCTATCTATCTATCTATCTCTAACCTGTCTCTCTGATGTTTTCTGTGACTGTTCGTAATAAACCTTTTTTTCGAACATAAGCTGAGTTCCCGAATAACACCAAATATGAATTTATTATGAACTGTTTAAAAAAATAGTCGTACTGGTACAGCTTTTGAACCGGACAAAAACCGACTAAGCTAGGGTTATCTTAGGGTTAGGATAGGGTTAGTTTAGGGTTAGTTTATGGTTAGGTTAGGGTTAGGTTAAGGTTAGGGTAAACAAAAAAGAACTGTTCGAATTTGTCCAGTACAAAAGCTGTACCAGTACGAAAATAGTTATGCAAAAATAAGCATACAAATAGATATGTTTGTGCAAATGGCTATGTTGTATTATTGATTTAAATGACAGTAACCCGTTTTGATGATAATATAGGTGTGATTATTAAAAAAAAACTTTCGCATTTATTTATTTAGATATTTATACTCGAGCGTATGTACAGGTGCGTGGGTGTGTAAAAGAACCATCAAAAAAAAAAAAACAGAACAAAACATAAAACAAAAAAAAAACAAAAAAAAAACAGAAGAAACTTTCTCCAGACGAACGAAAGAAAACAATGGGTGGGTGTGGAGAAGCAATGGCATGTTCCTGGCAGGAGAGGTGCAACCACACCGTTCATTATGCATTCAAAAGACACCGTTGATAGACAATCAGAGCCCCTCCTCCTTCTTACAGTCAGACGTGCAGGCGGTTGCAATCGGGTAAGATGGGGAAAGGGGGTTGGAGGTAAAGTGACAGGCAGCGGTTGGGGGTCAGTGGGTCGGGATATATTCAACGGCGAAACAAAGGTAAGTAAAAAGGTCATGGCACGGCGTGTGGTTGCCTCTCTCGAAGATCCGACGGCGATACCCGGACAAGGAATCCAGCTGGTTTTCCTACTTTGACATAATGATTCCGGTCATGTAAAAATGTAACAGGCAGGCCAAGAGAGAAAAGTAGCAATATTTTATATATATATATATATATATATATATATATATATATATATATATATATATATTATTATTATTATTATTATTATTATTATTATTATTATTATTATTATTATTATTATTATTATTATCTATCTATCTATCTATCTATCTATCTATCTATCTATCTATCTATCTCTCTCTCTCTCTCTCTCTCTCTCTCTCTCTCTCTCTCTATATATATATATATATATATATATATATATATATATATATATATATATATATATATTAACCCATGCTTTACAGAGCATTCATTACTTGCACCGGACTTATATACAAGCATTCTAATTACATCGGAGAGAATCACCAGTCTTCGGCGGTGCTGTTGACTTCCACCGTGAAGAAAAAAATATATACAGTCTGTTTTCATGATTAAGGTTTGTTAAATCGAAAATTCCTATTGATAATATATATATATATATATATATATATATATATATATATATATATATATATATATATATAAAAAGATTAATAAATTTTATTTATTGTTATAAATTCACGCGTCTGTTAACAGGTTTCTCAATTTTTAAATATATCTTTTAACGACGCTTTCAATAATGTAGTAACACTTATATGATATATATATATATATATATATATATATATATATATATATATATATATATGCTGCTCAGAAGGTTTCTTAGGAAAAAATGATATCAAATATCGTCATGTTTACAATTTTTGCCTCGAAAGAAAAGTTAAAAATAACATTTCCAAGATGAGGTCAAATAATAAAAAAACTGTCAGCGCGATGGTGTTCTTAAAAACTACTTGTTGACACTGCATTACTTAGCGTTTCTGTAAAACGGCATATTGCTTTAATGAATCCAAACTGATTCCTTTTTTTTTCACTATTTTAAATCTTGAAAACACTAATAAGAATATTATTATTAAACCCTTTTTCTAATACATTTTTTACTTGGATATTTTTATTAGTATTGTGTTCTAATATATTTAAGTTATTTTATGAATCTGACCGATAATCGCCCCTTCGTAACCCCAGATGAATTGAAAGAAAATGTCAATGGTGTTATTTCATTCCTTGAAAAATGTAACTCTTATTGAAACTCATTTGAATGTTTTAACTGATAACATATCGATTTCTATAAAAGACGAAATAAACATTGACTTATATATATATATATATATATATATATATATATACATATATATATATATATATATATATATATATATATATATATATATATATATATATATATATATATATATATATTGTTGACAACCCATGTCTAGATATCCTTTGGTAGATCCTTTCAATAGTCCTTATCAGGATCTTAGTTTCGGAGGGGAATTGGCTGATGAATTTGCCATAGTTTGGATTTGTCTCCCAAGTACTTTCGGACCCATCTGCGTCCATCTTCGGGGGAATGAGGTTAATCAGGTATAGACAATGTGTTAGTATTTATAGAAGGTTTTTGGCGGGAATTATGTACGAAGTACGAAACTATATATGGAGCTATAAACATTTTAGAATATCATTACTGATATTAAAGTTAATTCTATTAATTAGGTTTTTTTGGTTTTATATATAGGGCTTCTAATATATGAAGTTTTTGTTTGTTAGTACTAAATTCTAAGATTTTGGTATTTTCTACTAAGAGTTTTCTGAATTCCGATCGGGGGCAGGAGTGGTCGTTAGTTAAGTGTTGGGCTATTGCGCTAGTATCAGACAAATGCATCGTCAATCTTCTCGACAAAGTCGTGGTAGTCAAACCTATGTATATGTCTTTTTCTTGGTTGTCGGAGATACAGTCTCCCAAAGGACATTTAAACTCATAAAATCTAATGTGAGATACTACATAATTATTTCCACAATCAGACAACGCCGTAGCCCACACAAAACCATGAAACCCACAGATCGGAAGCCATCGACTCACTCTCCTATTTGGTCAATTTCTTAGAGACCCATACCCCAGCTCCTCTTGGCAGATACAGCCTTGGTAGGCAATGGTTTCTGTACATTGCTCCTCGTTTTAGTGTCTAGTCTGTTAATTAATGTTTTTATGGCCAATTAATAATGCCAAAGCTGTATGTTATCATTGGCATGCTCGTTAGTTAATGGCAGTTTTTTGTTTGTCAGCTGTGTTTTGCAATTTTTTCTAACACGGCGTACATATTCTCTGCCATTTAAAAAAATCTCATCTTGGCATGTTGAATTGTTTTATTCTATGTCAAAGTATTTGTATTGTTTCTGCTCTTCAAGGTTTTTGATGTCAGTAACTTTATCAAAATGTATGTTTTCGTTCGAATCTTCTCCAAGCTCTGATGCAATACATGGCACATTTGTCGAGGCCAAACTTCATTCGAATATCTTTGGAAGCAGGTGGTTGACTCTTTTATTTGAGAGTGAGAGAGAGAGAGAGAGAGAGTGAGAAAGAGAGAGAGAGAGAAAGAGAGAGCACTGTCGTTAAGTGATGTCGTTGCTGCTTCTTAGTAGTAAATATACAAATTGAGCACTATAAAGCGACGGTCAATGTTCATATAAATAGACAATGTAGATAGCATAGCAGTAAGAGCTACGGAATATCAGTTAGATAGTTGAAGGTTCGATCCCTGGCTTGTGAGTGGTGGTATTCTTGTGAAATTGTCTGTCTGTGGATGACATATATATATATATATATATATATATATATATATATATATATATATATATATATATATATATATATATATATATATGATATATTTATATATATATATATATATATATATATATATATATATATATATATATATATATATATATATATATATATATAATGTGTTTTATTGGTGATGGTAGCTTTTGCTGCCATTCTATCTATGTTTCACTTCCTAAGTGATACATATTAATGCAGAATATTGCATTTTTAGTCGCTCTTAACTTTATAGAACGTATTTTCGTTGATATATATATATATATATATATATATATATATATATATATATATATATATATATATTAATGTTATATACGTACATAAAAGTAATCCATGGACATGTGTTTCTGGCTCTCAGTCGTCATCAGCATATAGTAAATACATTAATATATATATATATATATATATATATATATATATATATATATATATATATATATATATATATATATATATATAGTTAACTCTATATATATGCACTCCCCTAAATGTTCAAATTTACAAAAAAATATGTTACTTACCGTGTTGCCTAGAATATATATTCCAAAATTTATTAGTATAGGAGATGAGATAATCCTGCACATAGCAATATATACACATACCCAACTTTATATATAGAGATAAGATATATAGACTAATAAATAACGATGAATAATATTCAGAAAGGTATTATTGTGCATCTAAATTTTTAATTAGGTTTTATTCTCAAGAATACCATGGAACACTCCCTCGCAACAGGCACATGGGGAACAATTAAAAGCAAGAAAGAACGGCCGTGTTATCCAAGCGAACCTATAATTCGTCGAAATACCATGGCCGTTATACACAACGCCGGGATTCAAGAGATTTATGAAGAACGTTAATATATTTTCTATCAGGACTAAAAGTATCTTCCATCAATCAAAACCAGCGCGCCATTATTTCACTTTTCGTTGGTCATTAAACTTTAAACGTTGTCTCGTTTTGAGATGCGTCCCATTGTCTACTTGAGACGGGTCGGTCTTTCAGGCTTCGATTTGAAATAGCAACTTCATCGTTATACGCGCAGATTGGATGTGTGGAAATTTGGCAATAATATTCCAACGTGATAGTAAAATAAGATAGGAAACATCAAAATTATTTATATATTAATCAACGTTTTGTCTTTATTTCAAGACTTCCTTTGGATACTTGATTTAAAGAAATGAAATACAATTACAATATTTGAAATATTTGGTGCGTTTGTGATGTTAAAATAATTTTTTTTCGAACGAACCATGGCCGTTAGAATTAAACATGTGTAATACGTTGATGACATGGTATGAGTATTTTATTTAATTTCGTTTTCAACCGACACATAGTCGTTAGAATTCAAAAAATGTGGTGCGATGTTGACGTGAAAAGAATTTGTTGTTGTTTTTTCGAACGAATCATAGTTTTTAGAATTCAAAATGTGTGATGCGTTTATGAAATAGATGAGTGGCTTTCTGTTATTTATCGATATTATGTACAAAGTTTTGTTGAGAATGTGGTGTAAAATAGCTAACCTGTATCTAAATTCAAGTTCTGTACTTGTATTTTATTTCTTCAAATCAATCATCCCGAAGAAGTCTTGAAATAAAGACGAAATGTTGATGAATAATTTTGATTTTTCCTTTTTCACACACACACACACACACACACACACACACACACACACACACACACACACACACACACATATATATACATATATATCCAAACAAGCGTTGTTGAACGTCACGGAACTTTCTCGTTTGTAAATCTTCTTCGTGAGGTTCTCAAACCGTTGAGCTATCCTTCTGGTTTAAGGTGGCAGTCTGTAGAGTATTTCACCGATTGTTCTTAATTCGGCCATTTTTTTCGAGCGCTTTCGACTTTCTTAGTCGTCTTCAAGATTAGGTTTTTTAAAATACAAAGTCGAAAGCGCTCGAAAAAAATGGCCGAATCGGTGAAATACGGACTGTCACCTGAAACCGGAAGGATAGCTCGACGGTTTGAGAACCTCACGAATAAGATTTACAAACGAGAAAGTTCCGTGACGTTCAACAACGCTTGTTTAGATAATGACTTGCTGCCTAAGTATATATATATATATATATATATATATATATGATGAATATTAAATTTGACTAAATAACTTTTGTGTAAAATGAAAGATATAAAAAATTAAAAGAAATAACTCGTCGAAGTACAGAAATAAAGAAGTTGTTAATACAATGAAAATTTTGTACATGTCTCTGTAAATAAAAATAATCATATATATATATATATATATATATATATATATATATATATATATATATATATATATATATATATATATATATTTAGGTAGCAAGTCGTTATTTATACAAATTTCGTTAAAGACCACGGAGCTCTCTCGTTTTGCAATCTTTCTCGTTAATCCTTTGACGCGGCGAGCAATTTTGTGGTTCTCGGGTGTTAATTGGTATAATGTGGCACCGAGCGCTGTGTCGTGGGCCATCACTCAAGCGCTTTCGATCTCTTGACCGTTTTCAGGAGGTTGTGTCGTTAATATCAGCTATTTTATAATTTTTATTTATTCATCCATATACTTATTCATTTACAATATATTTTAATTGTTAAATACAAATGCTATTTTATTGATTGTGGTTTGTATTTTTTGATGTGTAAGACTTTGAATATTTCAGTCGGTTTGTGCAATTATATATATATATATATATATATATATATATATATATATATATATATATATTTATATACGTTGCTGTATATGACAGAATATTTTTGTTTAATTAATCTTTTTTTCATATTCTCGATGTTTCGGATAATCGTCTTGTATTCCTGTCTAATTGTATGCTCGGTAGGTGATTTGTTCCATTTTTGTTCGCGAGTACTTTCGACTGACTCTCATAATCGTCTTCAGGTGGAGGGTTTGACTTGCATATTCATGACTGCTGAGTTCGAGTTGTGTGGTAAATTTATAACGTTTTAAAAGAACGTATGTTTGATGAGATTTCGTATTTGGAACGTGATCACGTGTTAGGCGCATGGCTAATTAAAATTTACAATATTTAAAATTTATAATTTACCGTATTTAAAAAGGTGTCAAACGTAGAGTTTTTCTATTATAGTGAATTTCCAACCTAGGCGCATTTAAATATTTTGAGTTGATTCGTATATAATGACCCGAGGCGCAGTGGATATAGTACTAAGTTAAATTCAGTTATAAATGATAGTCATCTAGGTTCAATCCTCGGTCCGAGCGACATGAAGAATTGCGAATTACTAAAGACTTCTCCCAGTCATGGCTGACGGAACAAGACCATGCAACCTCCGTGGATTAAATAAAGGGTTTCGTTCGAAATTCTGTCCAGATTCCCGAGTTCGACTGAAATATTCCCGAGTTCGAAGAGATACACCTGAAGAAGGCCGGAGTTTACAGCGGTCGAAACGTTGTGATGATAACACTTAAGATGAGAAATGTAGTTCGAATAACCGAAATTATACAAAGACACTTTGTTTTTTTGTTTTTTTCTTCATTGTCGTCCCGCCGTAGACATCCGACTTCTCCCAAGTTTATTGAAGACTGTTTGTAAATGTCTTGTTCTTTGTAGTTATTAGATTCAATATTTCTATATTTAGAAGCATCGGTTGATATGAGAAATCACTTAAAAACCACTTCTAATGTAGAAATATTGAATCCAATAACAATACACACGTGGCCAGCGTTTCTCTACAAAGAACATTTAGTATTTCGGTCAAGTTGGTGTATATACATTCCGTGGATTTCTTGTTCTATTCCTTTTTTTGCGAATACTTTCGATTTGATTCATTAAATCATCATCAGGCGAGGTGTACAACTATTGTTCTTTTACTGTTTAGTTTTTAACGGCTAGTGATTTACGACTTTAAAATGAGCGTCTGTAGTGATGAGATGTTGCATGCGAACGTGATTTCGTGCACTCCGCATACATAATTCAAAAGAATGATATCTAATGATATAGTATGTGTTACTGTTAATTACTACGCTAGACACTTTAACATTTTGCGACTAGTTTTCTAATTAATGTTATTAATTGTGGGGTGTCTAGTTTTAATATAAATATCTTGGCTTCAAGGATTTTATTTTTTATGTTGCTATCGTTTTTGTGTTATTAACTAAAATGCGTCTGTATTGAGAAAGAGGCAGTCATGTTTTTTAAGTGTTGGCAAATTGAGATAGTGTCGGGAAGTGCATGGTGAGTCTACGGAAAAGTGTTGTTGTAGTTGAACCTATGTAATGATTAGTTTTTTTTTATTATTATTGTCGGATACATTCTCACAAAGGGCTTGGAAACTGATATATATAACCTATTTTTCTACTGCGTTTTAGGCGTGAAAAGAGTTATTGTTAACTACAAGGTTTGCTGTTTAACATTTTTATAATAAGTAATGAATCTAATGTTATTACAGTTAATGGAGTATATATATATACTTAATTTTTTAATTGGATGAAAAAGCTCACAAAAAGATCTAAAATATAATACACTCGGATGTAGAAAAATTGTTTCCACCTCGCTAATATCCAAGATTCTTCCCTTAACAGAATTGAATCCTCTAAGAAAACCGATTATCGTAAATAAATGCGGTATATTTCCCCTGCATTATAACAGCTATCAAGTTGACCGAGACAGCTAGGATGTCGGACTTTCAAATTCGGTGTTGACTGAAAGTCCGTTGTTCGAATATCGAGCTCGATTAATTATTCGTATGAAGCCACACTGATGGGTCTTCAAAAGACGAAAACGTGACTGTGGATTATATATATATATATATATATATATATATATATATATATATATATATATATATATATATATATATATATATATATATATATATATATAAAGAAGGAAAGATGAAGATAAAAAATTGCATAAAATTACATAAAATTGATACAAATTTTATTACATCGAAAGTTCAGATGCAAGGAGTTACACTAATCCTTAAACCATATTTTTTTCAAAATTCGATAATGTGATATTTATAATAAGTAAATATTACCTGTTCCATTTCACTTTGAAAATTGAAGAAGAAATAACAGGAAAGGTTGGGGATAAATAAATAAATGGCCGAGAGGGAGAATGGTAGCAGTATTGAGTAGCCATTGTCGAAGACAAAAGGGGACGCTATGGTGCAGATAGCAAAATAGCAAAAGTTTGTGGATTTGGAGAAAAGTTTGTAGATTTGGAGAAAGTTTTTTAAAAACGTTTTACAGGGTTTCAAATAAAAGGCAAAGGGTTCAAAAATATCTCATTTGGTCCGTAGGGATTTGTGTCTCCGTTTTGTGTATAGTTCCGTAGAATTACAAGTAAAAATCCGTGGAGTGATATTGTAAGTATCCAATTCGGCGGATCCGAGGCGAAGATTGTCTGTTAAAAGACGCTATGTGGCAAGGTTCATATCTGCCTTCAAACACCTGGCTTCCGGACAGAGAGTTGTCATATATTATCTTAAATATTCGGCTTTTGGTAGGAAACTCAGTCGACTAAAGAGAACAGAACTGGATCCACCGAAAGCAGTGGGATTGAACTTTACTTTATAACGATAGATCACTTTAACGATACTTCACTTATCGTTAATTCTATTATATATATATATATATATATACAGGGTGGCGCAAAAATCACGCATTAGTTTGCGGGATTGTTTGGCGAGCGCTTAATTAGCAGATTTTCTGATTTTAACTGACCTTCACCGTCACCGGATTTAACAGCCCCTGACCTCTCCCTTTGGGGTTATCTTAAGGAAAAGGTATATGTGAACAAGCCTACAACGATTCAAGAGCTTAAAAACAATATCAGACATTAAATCCAAGAACTAGAGCCAGTTATTATAAGGAGTGCAATGGAAAATGTCCTAACTAGAGCACGTTTTTGTGAGGCCGAAAATGGTGGCCATTTAAAGGATATTATTTTTATAAACTACTGCAACAGAATTACCAAGTAAATGTATTATTTATCAGAAAAGCCTACTTTCTATCGCCTAAACAAACTAATGCGTGACTTTTGCGCCACCCTGTATATATATATATATATATATATATATATATATATATATATATATATATATATATATATATATATGTAAAAATAAAAATGGAATAAAGAATAAGCAATTCAACAACTAACAAAAATAAACTCAAAAACTCATCTTGTAAAGTTCCACCGAGATATTTCAGCCGTAGATACGACCATTTTCGATCAGTTAATATATATATACACACACGATTGTACACCTTCCGTAAAAAGTATACTTCGACAGTGTTCGCACTAATATTCACATAAAATCTTGGAATTACATCAGTCATTTAATTTTTCATATATAAATTATTATTTCTGATTACCTAAAGAAAAGAAAACACACCTACCGTTGATTTTTTTAGTTAGAGTTCCGAATTCATTTCAGGCGGCAGGGTTTGATTGTTTTGTTTTTTTTGTTTTACGGCATATTCAACCCTCCTCGGATTATTTAATGCCGAATCCGGTCATTTTGGTGAAAGTTTTTATGCTTGAAGTTATTAATATGTTTACGTATTTATTTATGGTGTTTGGTTGAGTGAAAGGGGAGGAAGGAGGAAGAAAGAGGAAGGGGAGGGAGGGAGGGAAATTGTTGTTTTTGGTTTTGGATATTGCAGAACATGATTGAGTTTTGCAAAGAGAAAAAAAATAATAAAACATCAATGTTTTGTGTAGTTGAGGCCAGGAAGCTTATATCTTCAGACAGCCTGTTCTGGTAGCAGGCGGCGGGGGTTGTCTGACTTGCTATTTGATTTCTCGCTTCCCCTAAAGACTTGGAATAGTTTCATCCAGCACATTTTTTTACGCGCGAGACATTTATATATAAAAATATAAATATTAAACTAGAATGAGGCTTTTCTTTTCTTTTTCAATTTTCGGAATAGTCCATTTGGTATTTTAGAAGAAAAACCCAAACTATTATAACATTTGCCTTAATGAAAAGATACTCCCTAAATATACACATTTTAAGTATAAATATATATATATACAAATCAATACACATTCGTCTTTATTATAAAGTGGAGATAGAGAGAGATAAGATATATATATATATATATATATATATATATATATATATATATATATATATATATATATATATATATATATATATATATATATATATAGATAGATAGAGAGAGAGAGAGAGAAGAAAAAGGGTTAATGAAATATTACAGTTTTTTTATCAACCAATCATGATCATTTATTAAATCTCTTTTCGACGTCTGAAAAACTGCAGATTCACGGTTTCCCATCACCCAAACTAATTCAATCATAAAATCAACATTTTTTTTCGTACCTATACGTTAGAAAACCTACTTTTAACAACTTTACCGAAGATGAGGTTTCTTACAAGAAAAGATGCTGATTAGAAACGCCCATTCCCCCCACCCCAATTCGAACAAACCGATGGTTTCCCGTGAAGACTTGAATTCAGTTTGTACTTTTTTTTATGTAAGGCGAGAAGCACAACAATCTATCGGCCACTGTTTGCATACATGATTCATCATCCGTCGTATGTAATCTAATCTTCCATATACACTTTTTTAGTGCATTTTATATATTGCCTTCGTCACGATTTTCCCCTGACAAGGTTGACAGCGATAGTAACAGCTTTGGTTAATCATTACTATTATCGTCATAAATTATTATAAATTATTATCGGGTAATCATTACTATTACCGTTACCGATTACTCATCATACCGTAATCATTACTATTATTAATGAGTACTAATTTCTATTACCGTCGTAAATTATTATAATTATTATTACCGTTGAAAAATCTTAGATAAATAGAGATTTTGCCCATCGTTCGTCAATCACAATTTTTTTCAAACGTAATAAGATAAATTGGGAAATTTGTCTCATTTCGAAGCATCGTAGATGTTAACTACTTTTAGAAATTGTCAATGTTGCATTATAGTAAATAATAAATTCCTCATAAGTAAAGCGGAAAATGGCATAACCGGAAATCGAAACAGAAACCTTGAGATCTTCAGTCTGAGGTTCTACCAACTGACCTATTTAGAGTTTCTAAAAACATTACCGTAACAAAATAATTATAGCTTTGGCGTGATGTATCAAAACACGAATTGAAACATATCGATAACAACATGTTTTTTTAATAAATCCGTTTTATGTATATATATATATATTTTTTTTAATGATATTTCATCCCAAACAAGGCGGGTCGCCACTGTAGACGTAAGGGGCTACTGAGAATTAGGGTGTAGGTTTTGGCTGTCATCCTAAGTTGGGAGCTGTGCAGCGAGATGTCTGTTTACATTAGTTTTAAACCTCTGAATGCCAGTACAGTCGGGGAAACAGGGAGCAGGGAGGGAGTGCCAGAGGCCGGCAACACGAGGAAAGAAGCTGCTGGCATAGAAGGTTCTCTGGCATCTGGGGACCTCCATAGTAAATGGATGGGACCTAGCTGATTGTCGGGTTGTTCTAGTGTATTTGCGTCGAGGGGGCGCTAGAGCAGCTAGTTCATCGGTGCACAATCCATTGAAGTATTTGTAAAACACGCACAAGGATGCAACATTGCGGCGATGAGATAGGGGCTGGAGCTTTGTGGATAGTGAAGGACCTATTATGCTGGCGATTCTTTTTTGGACCTTGTCTGAAAGGGAGAGACTAGTGGATGATGTACCGGCCCAGATGTGACAACAATACTCGTTGTCATTTCTATTTAATATATGCATCTAATAATTCTATTATATATATCTGGTTTAACAGGCGTGCCAACTTCTGTTCATTCCTTTTGTGATCCAATCTTTCTATTAGTCGAACGATAGATCTTGTACTATTAACCATGGAGTGTAGGAAATCTCCATATTTGACGCAAACGTTTTTGACCATCATTGGTCGTCTTCAGGCGGATGATTGATCAATGCAAAATAAAATTGGTGAATTTATTAAGAAGACGTTTCCATGTGATTAAAAGCATTAAAAACATTCAACAGAATTTCAACACGCCTTCGCACTCCTCATAACGAGCATGGTTGATGTTGGGCTTTTTAAATTGAATGAACAATGCTTCCATTAAGGGGAAGCGAATACCGCAAAATGACACAGCAAGGATGGATGTACTACCGGTTAAGATATTTCTAAAATTATCTTTGGAGATGTTATGTGCTGTAAGGTGTTTGTAAATGGACCTTTGAGGGGAGGTCAGGCGGCAAGTTAATCGACGTGAAATACTGGTTCTAGTCATGCCAATATACGTGCTGTTGGCAGAGACACATTTTCCGATAGGACATTTAAACACGTATATGGCATTACTAGTTTTTAGTAAGCCATTGTCGTTAGGATTATTTTTTATTAGTAAATTGCTAGTTTTAAACCTTTTGTAGTAAATAACAAATCTAATTTTAAAGTCGTTATCTACAGGGGATATATATTTATGTATAATATTTTTAATGATTTTTTCATCTACTTTATAGTTGGATTGCATCTGGTTGCAATAGAACAAGTTTATATTATTATTAGTAATGTTATTGTTAGTGTATGACAAATTCTTTATTGCATTAACTAACAAAAATGTTTGCTAGTTAGTAATAAAACAATTTATTTTTCTTTACCTACTAACCTATTTGCGTTATAAATTTAATAATTGATATTTTAAAAAAAAGTTTGAAGCTAATTCACTTTACCGTAAATAGTGATTGAGTAAAATAATCCGCGGTAGCCATTTTGATTCTGAACAGGAACTATAAATACATAACCAGAGCGGAAACAAGTAAGGCCGAAAATGCATTACTTGCTCCCGTTCCGGTGATGTACTTAGCGCCTCTCAAAATTGCTACCGCATATTATTTTGGTCAATGAATATTTACGATACTGTACTTAAAACCTATTTTAAATATTAATTATTATTTTTTAACGCAAATGAGTAGGTAAAGCAAAATACATTATTTTTTAACTAATTTCCAAATGGTATTTCTTTTAAAATAATTTATGTCGGTAATAGTAATTATCATTCACCTTTGTATTACTACTTTTGTAATATTGTGGCTTCGTATTTAGCGGGTTATTTACCTCCCCAGGAGGTTAGGCACAAGGCCAGTTTTATCTTACTCACACAAAGTAAGATCTGACCCAAGGTCGGTTCGGGAAAGTAAGACTTGAAAAGCCAGCGCCAGAGAAGGTGAGCACTCTGGCCATTAAAAGTTGCCTAGGCAGCCCCGTCGGCATTCCCCCGTAGGGGCGCCTCAGTCAGTAAGCAATAAACTTACTCCTCCCCAAAGAGGGGAGGCAAAGCCTGGGAGGGTGGACATCCTAGAACTGCACAGGACCGTCCCATAGACCGGCGTAAATCAAGCCCCGAAGGCCAAGACAATACCGGTCTATGGGGTACAGTATCCATCGGAACAGATACTACACTTTGATCTTAGCCCAAAACTCCATCAGCTGAGTCCATCACTATCTATATTTCCCTCTAGCTTGCTCGACACAATACAGTGCAATATATGGAATATAATAAAAACTATACATCGTTATCAACATTTTAGGTCTTTTGGCCAAGATCAAAGTGTAGTATCTGTTCTGATTGGGGGCTTGATTTACGCCGGTCTATGGGTCTGTCTAGACTTTGCCTCCCCTCTTTGGGGAGGAGTAAGTTTATTGCTTACTGTCTGAGGCGCCCCTACCGGGGAATGCCGACGGGGCTGCCCAGGCAATTTTTAAATGGCCAGAGTGCTCACCTCTCGAGCGCTGGCTTTTAACCCCACTTGCTCGACCCGATCTTGGGTCATATCTTACTTGTGGGAGTAAGATAAAACTGGCCTTGTGCCTAACTCCGCGAGGAGTAAATAAACATTTTAGGTCTTTTGGCCAAGATCAAAGTGTAGTATCTGTTCTGATTGGGGGCTTGATTTACGCCGGTCTATGGGTCTGTCTAGACTTTGCCTCCCCTCTTTGGGGAGGAGTAAGTTTATTGCTTACTGCCTGAGACGCCCCTACCGGGGAATGCCGACGGGGCTGCCCAGGCAATTTTTAATGGGCAGAGTGTTCACCTTCTTGGGCGCTGGCATTTCAAATCCCACTTTCCCAACCCGACCTTGGGTACTATCTTACCTTGTGGCGTAAGATAAAACTGGCCTTGTGCCTAACCTCCTGAAGAGGAGGTAAATCATACATTTATTCCTGTGTTTATTCATGATAATCCGACCACAATGTGAGAGAGAAGATCTCCCCACCCAATGAGTATCTTGACCAATTTTCTAAATGACAATAACTTGTTCCATTGCTGCTGCTTTTGTATCTTAAACTGACACCGATTGGTAGAGACCAGCGTCGTTGGAAAATACACAACAACAAGAGGTCACAGTTAGATTCTTTATTAAAAATTCTGGTTAGGGAAGGTAGATTTTTGCCTTACAAAGGTAGATTTTGCCTTACAGGGTCAGAAACGTCATCTCTTGCTGGTTAGATTTTTGCCTTACAAAGGTAGATTTTGCCTTACAGGGGCAGAGACGTCATCTCTTGCTGGTTAGATTTTAACCTTACAAAGGTAGATTTTGCCTTACAGGGTCAGAGACGTCATCTCTTGCTGGTTAGATTTTTGCCTTACAAAGGTAGATTTTGCCTTACAGGGTCAGAGACGTCATCTCTTGCTGGTTAGATTTTAGCCTTACAAAGGTAGATTTTGCCTTACAGGGTCAGATACGTCATCTCTTGCTGGTTAGATTTTTGCCTTACAAAGGTAGATTTTGCCTTACAGGGTCAGAGACGTCATCTCTTGCTGGTTAGATTTTTGCCTTACAAAGGTAGATTTTGCCTTACAAAGTCAGAGACGTCATCTCTTGCTGGTTAGATTTTTGCCTTACAAAGGTAGATTTTGCCTTACAGGGTCAGAGACGTCATGTCTTGCTGGTTAGATTTTTGCCTTACAAAGGTAGATTTTGCCTTACAGGGTCAGAGACGTCATCTCTTGCTGGTTAGATTTTTGCCTTATAAAGGTAGATTTTGCCTTACAGGGTCAGAGACGTCATCTCTTGCTGGTTAGATTTTTGCCTTACAAAGGTAAATTTTGTCCTTACAAAGTCAGAGACGTCATCTCTTGCTGAATTCTGTCTCGTGACGTCAAAGTCACACGAGAGCTACATACTCCTCAATAATTACATTTAATTAACCTCTTTTTTAAATGCGGCATGTGTTAGTTTGGCTTTTAGATCAACCGTTTAACTGCGATGACGCGACACCCATACATACAAACAACCTTGCTTTATATATAGAGATATTGGTTTTGGAACATCGTTGACGAGGTCAGAATTTAATATAAACGTTATAAATGTTTTTTCCTTTCTCCGACCAAAATGTGAAGCAGCCAATAATGATAGCGACGAGAGAATGAAGGGTCAATCGTATTTGTTTTCTGAACATCCACCGCAACGGGTTGCGCGAACAACATGTTGCATATTATGAGGGCGGTTCATAAACGTGGCGTAAAATGATTGGTCTCAAGGAGAGATAAAGAGAGAGAAAGAGAGAGAGGTAGAGGGGGAGAGAGATTGACAAAGAGGGGGGAGAGAGAGAGAGAGAGAGAATGAAATAAAGAGGGGGACAGATAGGGAGAGAGAGAGAGAGAGAGAGAGAGAGAGAGAGAGAGAGAGAGAGAGAGATGGTATATTCATACCCACTGCCGATTTTTATTGGAATATAAAAATGAAATTGACATAATTTGAAAACAAGACAGAAAAGTGGTAGTGGGAGGAACAGTGGCTACTAAATGGTGGTGGTGGGGGGTGATGGTCGAGGTAGTGGTGGTGGTGATGGTGGTGGTGTCATAACTGAAAACTAAAAAAAGAGTAAAAAACAACATCGATATTAATAATGGCAAACGGACAGAAGGAAAACAAAAATGCGTCGATTCAAACTGCGCGTTTAGCGATGAAAATGCTATTTCGAACATAAGCCCCCAACAAGCAAAAGAAAATTCTATTTCAAACTTAAGCGTGACAGACCAACGAAAATGCTATTTCAAACTTATACATAACAGACAAAACACAATTCTATTTCAACATCATGTGTAACTGACAAAATAAAATTACATTCAAACTTAAGAATGACAGACTGACGAAAATACTATTTCAAACTTACGCTTAACAAAAGAAAAGAAATTCTACTAAAACTTAATCGTGACAGACTGGCGAAAATACTATTTCAAAATTATGCGTCACAGAAAAAAGAAAACTCTATTTCTAACCTCAGCGTGAAGAAAATCATATTTAAAGCTTAAGTGTGACAGACCGACCGACGGATATCGTCTTTTATTGTGACCCTCGGCACGCATCTAAAATGCGCCAATTCAATCTGCGCGTTTAGCAATTAAATTTTTGTTTCAAAGTTAATCGTGAAAAAAACAACACAAAAACACAATGCCCTGATCCCTTGATGAAGATCCGTGGACGTACCTCGATAGAACGAAATAGTTAGTTATTAATTTTTTTTTTTATATTATCAGCAGCGTCCTGTTTACAGCAAGTCAAATGTCACCCTCCATACTTTGTGTTGGTGGGATAATTAAGGAAGTACATTGTCATCCCAAAATAACATTGCTCTAAAAATATTTTTAATCAGAGTACATTTTGTGAAGGAAGAAATGATGTTTTCCCGTTGATTTGAAGACAATTTTTTTTCTAACAATATAGTTTCCAATATCAGAGCATAGATACGTTTATTTACTCCATCTTCAGGAAGTTGGACACAAAGTCAGGTTGAGTTTTGAAAAGCCAGCGCAAAAGGATTAGTGCGGTGTGGCCTACAAAAATTGGTATATAAAAGTGGACCTGGGAGTAATGATAACTCAGAAGGAACTCGACACTCCTCAAAGCTCCCAAATTGGGGTCCCACTACTGGATGCACTTTAAGGTCATATCAATATTTATTTACCTCCCCCAGCAGGAGTTAGACACAAGGTAAAACTATTTTTTATTTACCTCCTCTCCAGAAGGCTAAACACAAGGTCAGGTGTGGAAAGCCAGCACACTAGAATTAGCATGCTCTTGCCAACACAAAATGCCTGAGTAGCCCTGTCGGCATTCCCCGGTAGGGACGCCTCAGACGATTAGCAATAAACTAATCCTTTGACAAAGAGAAGGTAAAGCCTGGGAGGGTGGACCTCCTGAGACTGAACAGAATCATACCTCAGCCCGACAACAACAAAGTCGCTGTCGGACTGATTGTCGAGGACGTATCTCTGACTGGTAAGAACACACCTACTCAGCCTTGTGCCACACCTACTCAAGCTGTGCCAGTGAATGCGAAGTTCCGTCCGACCGAGTAGTTGAACACTATTTATAACATCCTTCTAGGTATGTCCGCTTGTAAAGAACAAAATAGACCTTAATTATCTTCCTTTCACCGTGGTTGTTGGGTTGGTCGCATGGTTATAGGGGTTCAGACAGAAGTTAAAAAAAAATGTTGACTTAACGGTCTGAGGTTCGAATAGTGTGATCGGCAGAACAATCACCCCCGACACTGATGATTCCCGTGTATGTGGATAAGAAGTAAACAATTATTTATCATAATATTGTATACTAGCAGGACCCTGTGTCCAGGCGTTGCCCGAGGTGGAGGATATGAAAGAATGATTTAACTGTGAAATTAAATTAAAATGAACACCCAGCCATTTAGAGGTAATATGGTTTGATGGTGGTTGCATGGTGGTTAACTAAGCGTAAATAATTATAGTATTTCACTTTTGTGATGTTTTTGTTGGGATGGGGGGGGGTTGGTTTCTCACACGAAAATGAAGTGCGAAAACAGTATTTCTATTTTTTGTATATTCTGTTAACCATACTACCTATGAATGTTACTACCCGACCAATAACTCTAAGTACGGGGGGGGGGGCGTTGCCAGTCGGACTTAGGATTATTGGTAAGCCATTTATGAACTGCACTTAATGAATGAAACACCAGTAAAACTTATGGATCGGTCATTTTATATTTTTTACTGTCTCAGAAGGAGTGGATATCGACAGAATCTTATATTAAAATAAAAACTATCTATAACACAAGTTCAGAAGTTTAAAACTATGCAGGTCAGTAGAAAAGTAAATTATATTGCGTTTGAGAGGTAAAGGAGAACTTTTATGGAACACTAGAATATCTATGTATCTCATATAGACATCAAGTGTTAGCCCCAGGAAGGGGCCCCTTGAGTTATGAGAACTTCGACTGAAACAAAATCATAATTTCTAATTTTACGAAAATAAATTCGCCGAAATCTGAAGAAATTGAAAACAGTAATATCCCCCAACCAATTAGATTGAATGTTACAATAGTCTAAATATATTTTTGAGTAGTAAAAGATTTATTGATTATTTGTAAGAGTCTTACTCGAAGTGACACAAAGTACCCCGTGCAATATTTTGAAATCGTTAAAAAGTGAAGAAGTCATTTTGTGCGTGGATTGGAAAAAGAAAAGAAAGAAAGAAAGAAAGTCTTCTGTTTAGTATTTTCCGTAATGAAAGAAGAAAGCATTAGAATAAGTATTTGGACGGAGTAAATAATCATTAGTCTAAAAACGATTTTTTAGTTTAAAAACGATGTATTTATTATTGTCGCCATTTTGTCAGAATGGATTATACTTGCCTGTGTTTTTAAACACTTTCTTTGTATTGTTAAGTAGTAATAGAATGGAGTAAGAATGGAAGAATACTATTCTGTTATTCCGTAATTTATGGGTGATTAGTGAAAGTTTTGCATATGTAAAGAAATCACACGGTGTTGTCGGTGGAAGGGTTAGTAGAAACATTAGATGTAAGTTATTTTCGTGCGAGTAAGTTTTTACGGATTAAATGTAATAATTAGAGAATGGATTTGTAGTAAAACTTTATATTTTGCGTGAACACACAGGGGGAACCGGGTAGTTTGCCGAGCGGATTAGTTTGGTCTGTGATGCAGTTGATTATTTGGCTAGTGTCGTCAAAGTTATAGGGGAAAACAGTATATATATATATATATATATATATATATATATATATATATATATATATATATATATATATATATATATATATATATATAATGAGATCAATGCTACTACAATTAGAAGCGTCGGTGTAATGATAAATTTGAAAATTAGTTAAGAAACCAGATAACACGATGCGGAATTTAAAAAAAAATAAATGAATTATTTATTTATTTTTCTTTCATCCAAAATTTAGGTTTTATAAACCCTAATCATGGTGAAACCAGCTAACACGATGCGGGATTTTCTTTTTAAATAAATGAATTATTTATTTATTTTTCTTTGATCTACATTTTAGGTTTTATAAACCATAATCATGGTAAAATCAGATAAGACGACGCGGGATTTTTTTGATTTTTTTGCGCATTTGTGTTATCTGGTGTCTTAACTAATTTTCAAATTTATACATAAAAAAAACTATAAGACAGTCTCGCCTGACAAAGTTGTTTTAAAACGAAAGCTTGCAAAAAAATCCTAAATAAATGATTTTTTCATTTAAATTGCACGATGTGTTGATTTTCAAAAATATTTCACTTAAATACATTTTCATGCGTGCCTCAAAGATGTTGTCAATGTCCTTATTCAAATAGCACCAATCTGCGCATAACATCGACCGGACTTCTACTTATCCGAACGTCTTTTAGAACTTGACGTGCTCTTCTCCTTCTATCGTGATTCGAACCCTCGGGATCAATACCATCAAAATGAGGAAGAAGAAAAGGAAAAAAACACAAAAAAACTATAAGACAGTCTCGCCTGACAAAATTGTTCTACAACGAAAGCTAATAAATAAATAAATAAAACATGTTTTTTTTCATTTAAATTGAGCGATGTGTTGATTTTCAAAAATATCAGCCAAAACATCAATTTTTCGAACGGTACTGTTTGTGCTACTTTTATGTCTGCTTACGAATATTAAAATTTAGATATAATGTTACTAAACCTTATATCTAGAATCCTTATTCCAACTTTGATTAAAATCCATTACATTATCTTGAAAATCTCTAAAATGTAAGGCTTAAGTTTAAGGGGTCTTAAGAAGAAATTGAAATTTAAGGATACAAATTCAAAGCAAATCTGATATATTTTAAGTTTCAAATCGTAAATTAAGCCCTTATTATGTCCCCTTAAATTAGCCCACATTATGCCCCCTTAAAAACCATTTAAATATTCCAAAGAAACGCGAAATTGATGTCTAATACCTATTGCTAAAACTTTTACAAAACTAAGAAATATTTGAATTTTCACGAATGTCTTCAAACCCCATCTTTGTACCCTTTGCATAAAACTAAATATAGCTCACATTACTTACCCTTACGCCTAGCAACTGAGTTTCAAAATTCATAATGATCGGTTAATTAGTTTAGGATTGAATTCTGTACCTAGAATATCTAACTCTATCTTCCCCTCTCTCTCCCCTCTCTCTCTCTCTCTCTCGCCCGCTCTCTCTCTCTCTCTCTCTCTCTCTCTCTCTCTCTCTCTCTATATATATATATATATATATATATATATATATATATATATATATATATAAGAAGTTGTGTTTGAAGGCTATGATAATGCAGTTTGTTAGAAAATACCGTTTGATACGAGACAAGCTAAACGGAATAGATGACAATAAAAGCTTTCAATAATTTTCGATAATTAATTTTTATTTACAAACGTAATGTGTCGAATTAGGATAATATCAGCAGTTAGATGTTATGTTTTTTTTAAATTTCGTAGCAAACCTCATCTTTAGAAAAAAAGGGCAAAAAAGTGTAACCACTCGGTTGAGGTGTGTTTTTGCCAGAAAGCCGGAAGTAAATGGGTAATTGTTGCATGAGTTTCGCAAAAAATAGTTATCCACTGCGAGAATAACTAACTAATCTCGGAATAGAGCCGAATGCAGACAATAGACTTTTCACATACAAAGGGATCGATATCCTATCGAATAGAGTTTTATTACAGTAATCTAAATGAATAAATACGAGAGTTTGGGTGCAAACGGTAAAATCAAAACGCCTTATTTCACATCTATTCAACGTTACACAGTATTATTTACCTCCTCTTCAGGAGGTTAGGCACAAGGCCATTGTTATCTTACTTCCACAATGTAAGATGTGACCCAAGGTCGGGTCGGGAAGTGGGGCTTGAAAAGCCAGCACCTTAGAAGGTGAGCACTTTGACCATTAAAAATTGCCTGGGCAGCCCCGTAGGCATTCCCCGGTAGGGGCGCCCCAGGCAGTAAGCATTAAACTTACTCCTCCCCAAAGAGGGGAGGAAAAGCCTGGGAGGGTGGACCTCCTATAACTGCACAGGACAGACCCATAGACCGGCGTAAATCAAGCCCCGAAAGCCAAGACAATACCAGTCTATGGGGTGCAGTATCCATCGGAACAGATACCACACTTTGATCTTGGCCAAAATCGGGAACGTTACACAGTAGACGCACCACTTTTTTAATATACTACTTATGTATATGCGATATCAGTCGCAAGAGGTTAACTAATTTGCATATTTTATTAGTTAACTATTATTTGTTATTGTTTTTTTTTTTTTAAATCCAATTGTATTTTAATATAACAGCTATTTGTGTTTCGCAAAGAGTTTTATTCCTCGCAATATTGTTTTTTGTTCAAATGCTCCTTTCTTTAGACGGGCCGACTTGACTTCAACAAGTTGCGATCGATTTCTAAATTGCAAGTGAAAAGGCAAATTGATTTCTTCTTTCTTTTCCCTTCTTTACGATCACAGTAAAAAGATAACTACACAAAAATACCAAAATATTAATTTTTATCTATCTATATGAATAAATGAGAAAGATTTTGTTTCTTGTTTATGAATAAAATGTTTATCATTTTAAAGTAATGTTTCAAGTATTTCAAGTAGCGAACTTTGTGAAGCGATAGCGAGCTGGCAAAATCAGCTAGTTTCATTTCTGATTGAAACACGTAATCGAATAAAAAAGGTAAATGTGTATCTATGAAAGCTACAGACATGGCGAGAGTTTCAAGCTGAAACACGAAACCCGACCGCTTGGACACCAGTCAGATATCTTACTTACACGCTATCTATTTCGTGACGAAATTAAGAAAAATATAATTATAACGTAGCCTCTAATCTTTGTTAAAGGGTTCACGAGCAACTTGCCAAAACTTAAAATATGCACTTACTTGGTTCTTGTCGGTCGGTAGATCGTCTTAGGATTTGAGGCAAAGGAAGACTCGAAACAAAAGAATTTTTGCTCTTAATTTCTTCTGATCTCGACATCATTTAAATTTCCGAAACAAATATTTAGCATTTACGTTTAAATGTTTCTTTCTGGAGAAGGAACGACTCGAGTACGAACAAGTTGCAATTGAAAAACCACATTGATTTGTTCTTTCTTTTCCCTTCTTACATTTAAAAGATAAATTGATTTGTATCGAAATTACGTAATGTTAATGTATATAAAAGATTTAGAAAAAAATTGTATCGTGTTTACAACAAAGTTATTAATGAAATGTTTATTATTTTGAATTAATTTTTCAGTATTTCAAGTAGCAAACTTTGCGAAGCGATAGCGAATCGGCAAAGCAGCTAGTATATCATATAACAGGGTGTATAGAAGGGGATGATCTGATGGCTTTCCTGTGTAGCGTTTCTACCCCGTCTACCTCTCCCCCATCTTTCCCCCTCCTCTCTCTCTTCGAACCCCCTTCTTATCAAATATTTAATAGACTTATGCCAGACTGAACTGGATTTAATTTTAAAAGATGAGTAATATGTTCAGGAGATATATCCTAATAAAATTCGGATTAGTAGAACGTCAAATCGCGCGAAGCGTGGTGTGCCTTGTTCATAAAAATAGGGCGTGAAGGAACACGCCAGAATGCGGACAGCGACGGGATGGATCCAATCTGCCCAGTCTCTCACTCTAACATCTTCTTTACCTCAAGACATTCATCTACGAGATTGTAACTTTTGCTTCCTCCTTATTCCTCCTTAATTTAGTCTTCTCAATCCATGAGTAATGTTTATGACCTTGCTGTTTTCTAGGCCGACTGTTGTTTTGACTTGGTGGCATGTGGAGATCTTAAATCCTCTTATATCACTATTCAACTGTCCATTTATCCATTTTATTAACCCTTATCCTCGAGTGTTTTTTCGACCTTGACAAGGTTACTCATTAGTCCAAAATACGAAAAGGATTATCTTGTATCTATACAAAAGAATTAATTTATTTGTATTTGGATTATTAAAAATTAAGCCGTTGAAATATTTAAAAAAATTTTTTAACTTTTAATTTTTCGTCGATAAACGCCTTCATCAGAGAAATCAGGAGTTGTTTCATGCTTTTAAAGGCTTTTATTACATGTTTTTTGTCATTAAATTTGCGAGATGTTTTTAAGCTGTATCAGAAAGGCAGTCTTCAGTTAAGAACGTTT
>OY744540.1:340000-422500 GCA_963556195.1 Sepiola atlantica | reverse complement strand
ATTATTATTATTATTATTATTATTATTATTATTATTATTATTATTATTATTATTATTATTATTATTATTATTATTATTATTATTATTATTATTATTATTATTATTATTATTATTATTATTATTATTATTATTATTATTATTATTATTATTATTATTATTATTATTATTATTATTATTATTATTATTATTATTATTATTATTATTATTATTATTATTATTATTATTATTATTATTATTATTATTATTATTATTATTATTATTATTATTATTATTATTATTATTATTATTATTATTATTATTATTATTATTATTATTATTATTATTATTATTATTATTATTATTATTATTATTATTATTATTATTATTATTATTATTATTATTATTATTATTATTATTATTATTATTATTATTATTATTATTATTATTATTATTATTATTATTATTATTATTATTATTATTATTATTATTATTATTATTATTATTATTATTATTATTATTATTATTATTATTATTATTATTATTATTATTATTATTATTATTATTATTATTATTATTATTATTATTATTATTATTATTATTATTATTATTATTATTATTATTATTATTATTATTATTATTATTATTATTATTATTATTATTATTATTATTATTATTATTATTATTATTATTATTATTATTATTATTATTATTATTATTATTATTATTATTATTATTATTATTATTATTATTATTATTATTATTATTATTATTATTATTATTATTATTATTATTATTATTATTATTATTATTATTATTATTATTATTATTATTATTATTATTATTATTATTATTATTATTATTATTATTATTATTATTATTATTATTATTATTATTATTATTATTATTATTATTATTATTATTATTATTATTATTATTATTATTATTATTATTATTATTATTATTATTATTATTATTATTATTATTATTATTATTATTATTATTATTATTATTATTATTATTATTATTATTATTATTATTATTATTATTATTATTATTATTATTATTATTATTATTATTATTATTATTATTATTATTATTATTATTATTATTATTATTATTATTATTATTATTATTATTATTATTATTATTATTATTATTATTATTATTATTATTATTATTATTATTATTATTATTATTATTATTATTATTATTATTATTATTATTATTATTATTATTATTATTATTATTATTATTATTATTATTATTATTATTATTATTATTATTATTATTATTATTATTATTATTATTATTATTATTATTATTATTATTATTATTATTATTATTATTATTATTATTATTATTATTATTATTATTATTATTATTATTATTATTATTATTATTATTATTATTATTATTATTATTATTATTATTATTATTATTATTATTATTATTATTATTATTATTATTATTATTATTATTATTATTATTATTATTATTATTATTATTATTATTATTATTATTATTATTATTATTATTATTATTATTATTATTATTATTATTATTATTATTATTATTTGCTCATTAGGAGTTATCACACAAGTTATGATCACCAACAACTACCGGTGGTGTTCCCTGGAGTCTGAATGACAACAGGCCTCCCCAGATTTCCAGTATTCTTTACCTCTTTTCAATAACCACTGCAAATGACTTTGCGGTATCGCAACACCCACCTACCATTGATTTCTCGCTGGTAACGACCCCTAGGATTTGGGCGGCAATAAGCCTTCCCAAGGTCCCAGTACTCTCCGCACTCTTCCAGTGGAGGTCTAATTAATGCTCTCCCTCATCGGTCTCCCATCTTCCTTGACTCTCCACGACTATTTTGTGTGGTATCAGCCGAGATTGGTGCCATCTCTGTTTTTTTTTTTTTTTGGGGGGGGGGGGTGTAGTTTTTTTAAATTTTTTTTAAATTTTTTAATTTTTATTTTATTATTATTATTATTATTATTATTATTATTATTATTATTATTATTCTTCTTCTTCTTCTTCTTCTTCTTCTTCTTCTTCTTCTTCTTCTTCTTCTTCTTCTTCACTTTGAGTTTTCACACGTGTCATTATCGCTCACTAATGTTCCCTGGAATCTGAATGACAAGTTCCCACAAAATTCCAGAATTCTATGCTTTTTTCGATAACCGTTGAAAATCAATTTGCTTTATCGCAACAGACGTTTACCATTATTTTTTTCTGAAAACTAGCGTTGGATTTTTCTGAAATTTTTGTAGCAACAACCCTCTCCAAGATCCAGTACTATTCCTATCCTTGCAGTGGAGGCTGCGGCAACTTCAACTTTTGTTGATTTTATGGGAGACGAGTCATCACCATGCTTACTGGCAATGACAAGTGGTGTTCTCTAGATTTGAGTGACAACAAGTCTTTTCAGATTATTATGACAGCAACTTTAGGACGTTTTTTCTCTAAACACGGAAATATCAAAATATAAAAATGATACGCGGTCGGTTTGTTTGAAATATCATTTTCATCACTAAACGCGTACATTGAATGGACGCGTCTTAAGAAGAGCCGTCCTTGCCATTCTAAAGGATTCCTGGTTGAAAGGTTTTCCTTGCGTATCGCGATATGAATTTGAAGTGATATTTTATCAGAACTGACTATTTTAATCGTCTGCAATTGTCTTTTTAATTCTTTAATTTTTTAATTTTTAAATTTTTAAATTTTAAATTCTTTAATTTTTAAATTTTTAAATTTTTAAATTATTTAAATTTTTTAATTTGAAAATTTTTTAATTTTTAATTTTTTAATTTTTAATTTTTAATTTTTAATTTCTAATTTTAATTTTTTAATGTTTTATTTTTTTTAATATTCTAATTTTTGTAATTTTGAATTTTTTAATATTTTAATTTTTAATTTTTAATTTTTTAATTTTTTAATTTTTTTATCATTTTTATTTTAGATCCGGTCTAAATTTATTGGGTGCGTTTTTATTGACATAAAGGAATTGATTATGACAAGAAAAGGGTTCCCTTTTGCTCCCGGATGTTTTCACTCAAAGGCAGATTACGTTGCAGCTGTTAAAACTGAAACACAATTACGACGAACAGAGGCGAGCAAAATTCTTTGAAACAGCCATTCCTCTTCTCTGCTATCATTACTAATGGTTACTGTTAGATATTACAAGCCTTGGAGGTGTGTCAAACGGATCTAGAATCTGCATACAAAAAAAACAGACGAGATTGACGTCATTTCTCTTCTTTACTATCATACGCCAAACGCGACACACTATACAGAACACCCAACAATAATGACTCCATCAGAGGACCCATCACACCAGAAGTCTTCACAACCACTGAGTGAAAAGGAAATCTGTCTCTTACCGATGAAGGCTTTTAAAAATGTGTCCAGCGGAGCCAGGATTTGTAGGCAAATAGACGAGTTTGCTGCATGTGAAAAGGCCAACTACTGTATCAATACGAGGCCGGCCAGAAAAAAACATTTCAAATACCTGACGGGGTTTGGACCCTAATTCCCTTCAAAGTAGGCCACCTGTGCTCGCACACACTTAGCCCACCGATCCATCCACTGTCGGAAACACCTCTGGAAGTCTTCTTTTGGAATGGTGTTCATCTCCGCCGTCGCGTTTCGCATTATCTTTTAAATTTTTTTTTTAACATAGTTCACCCCAAACAAGGCAGGCCGCCACTCTAGACGTAAGGGGCTACTGAAAAAAAGAAAAGGGGAGAAGATAGGGGGTCAACCTAAATTGGAATCTGCGCAGTGAGATGTCTATTTACATTAGTTTTAAATTTCTGCATATCTGTACTGTCGGGGAAACAGGGGGCAGGGAGGGAGTTCCAGAGGCCAGCAGTACGAGGAGAGAAGCTCGACAGTGAATGAATGAGATTTAGTTGATTGTCGAGTTAGTCTAGTGAATTTACGTCGAGTCTCAAAATGAGAACCTTTCAGTCGCGTCTTCAATTTTTGAAACAACTAGAAATCGCAAGGAGCCATGTCTGGAGAGTAGGGAGGTTGGCCAACGACTGGAATTCCATGTGTGACCAAGAAATCTTGGATTAATTGGGATGAATGTGCGGGGGCATTGTCGTGATGCAGTTCCCAGTTTTTCTCCGTCCACATGTCTGGTCTTTTGCGCCAAACTGCGTCACGGAGACGTCGGAGAACATCTTGATAGTACTCCTTTGTCACTGTTTGTCCTTCCGGTACGTATTCATGATGCACAATTCCACGGATATCAAAGAAGACAGTCAGCATCATCCTGATTTTGCTTCGCACCTGCTGCGTTTTTTTGGCCTTGGGGACTCAGGATGCTTCCATTGCGACTGCTGTCTTTTTGTTTCTGGGTCGTATCCATACATCCATGACTAATTTTCAGTTATCACGGTGTTCAGAAACCCGGGATCAGTGTTGGCGGTTTCCAGAAGGTCCTGTGCAACTTGAAAACAGGTCTTTTTTAATTCCTGCGACAACAATTTGGGCATAATTTTTTCAGCCACCCTGTGCATGTTCAAATCATCACACAAAATTGCATGTGCGGAATTTTTACTCACTCCAACCTCTTGGGCGATCTCCCGTACGGTTGAACGACAATCTTCCATCACCAAATTTTGCACCCTCTCAACAACATCTGCACTCCGAGCAGTTTGGGGCCTTCTAGAACGCTGGTCACTCTCCGCTGATGTGCGGCCATTTTTGAATCGGTTGAACCACTCTTTAATTTATGTTACACTCATCGCATCTTCTCCAAACACCTGCTGAATCTTACGAATTGTTCTGCTTTGAGAATCAACAAGCTTTTGACAAAATTTGATGCAGTGCCTTTGCTCAACACGTTTAGCCATCTTGAGAGAATTGGTAATCCGACGAACACGTTGTGTAGCACCTCACTCAGCGACCGACAGGCAGCGACTAACACACAGGAAGGCGGTGATAAAATTCACACATGCGCATGAAGGTGTCTTCTTTCACTGTGTAGAGTGGCGCCTCACTATCGTCTCTATTTCGCACGGAAAAATAAAGGTCGGATACTTTTTAGACATTTCTTGTATTTAGATGCGGATGCGTAAAAGTACGGTTAAAATCGGAAAATTTCCACGTCAGATTGAAATTAAGCAGAAATTGGAAAATTGTATAGTTTAGAATCAAGACTACGTGGCAAGATACGGTGTCTTGGAAGGAACTACGTTTTATCTACTACACAACGCTCAGTTCAAAATTGGGATCAAAGAACATTCCACGCAATGTTACAAGTCGCTTATTACCACGGCTATGCTACAAGTTATTTATCTACCTCCCACAGCGGTAAGATGTGACACAAGGTCGGGAAAGTGGGATTTGAAAAGCCAGCGTCAGAGAAGGTGAGCACTCTGACCTACGAAAATGCCTGGGAAGCCCCGTCGGTATTCACCGGTAGGGGCGCCTCAGGCGATTAGCAATAAACTAACCCCTTCTCAAAGGGTGAGAATGCAAAGCCTGGGAGAGTGTACCTCCTAGAACTGCACAGGACAAACCCATAGACAGGCGGAAATCAAGCCCCGAAGGGCAAGACAATACCAGTCTATGGGGTGCAGTATCCATCGGAACAGATGCTAAACTTTGATTCCGGCCAAAAGGCCGAGCTCCCTTTAAAGAGAGTAAGTCAGCAACATTATATTTTTGCAGCGTTTGAGAGAGGAAGAGGCAGCTCACGTTGATGTACTTGCTGCAAGTTACTGTCGGAAGTAAATCAAATTAATGGAGTTAATTGTTGTTCTTTTTTAATGACTTTTATTTCTTCAGCCATAAAAAGAAGGAAGAAAGAAAAATTAACATCTCAGCGACTGCCACATCACCTCTACGACTACCTATACAACTAGACGTCACCAACTACTTTATAGAGACGAACAGTTGTTTCTGTCGACGATAAAAAATTGTAGAGATCAAAGAAAGCCCCAGCAGAATATGTGGCATCCCTACTTTTATTTTGGAAACAAAAAATGTATTGTCGTCAAGGCGCTTTTCACCCTCTTGAGAAAGACCAACTGGTTTCAACTTGTTGGGAAATCCGGCCCAAGAAAGTCTCATGCCTTGAGAAACCACCTGATAATAGTCTACACATAATCTATACTACAAAGTGACCCTCTCCCCAATCCCAAATAACTCAACTCCTGGAATCGTTTATGAAAATTCACAATCATTTCGGTAATGCAACCATATTTGGTACAAATAAACTTCAATTTAAGTTTGACTTGTCCACCAAGTTTCCGTTATGATATCCAACAGTCTTTGTTTTATCACCATTCACCTAGATACGACGTGCAAATTGTCCATAACTCTAACGTCACGTTCCACTCTCGGCACCGTCCTGCTTTTGACTTGGATAGCACTCTTCAGTTCAGGAATAGTTCGGAGATTGTTTTGATAAACATTATCTTTGAGATAACCCCACAGATAGAATAAAATGGGGGAAGGAGGGATCTTAAGTTGCGGTGGCTGTCAAGCCCATACAGGATCAAACCTTCTGCCGATGAGACGATCGCCAAAATGTCTTTGCGTGTCATTGAACGGCGATCAAACAAAGACTGTTGAACATTGCGATAATTAAAAATTGGAAATTTTCCACGTAAGGTTGAAATTAAACATAGAATAGAAAATTCTATTTTAGAGTTAATAGTTTAGAATTAGGACTACATAGCAAGATGTGACGTCATGGCAAGATGTGACGTCATGGCAAGAAGTACGTATAAGTAAAGCGAGAAAGTTCCTGCCTCTGTGAATTTGACGGTTTAGTAATCAAACGTGAGTTTTGAGCCCTCCTCCTCCCTGTGGGGTTTGAGAGGGGAAGTGGCAGCTCATCTTGATGTACTTGCTGCAAGTTACTGTTAAATAAAAAGGGGGGGAGCTTAAGTTGCAGTGGATGTAAAGCTTATTCAGAATCGAACCCCCTGCTGATGAGACGATCATCAAAATGTCTTTGAATATGATTGATTGAACGGCTGTAAAACAAAGACTGTTGAACATTCATTACTAAAATTTGGCGGACAAGTCAGACATAGATTGAAGTTTATTGGAATTGAATAGGCCGATCAAAAGTTGCTATGACTAGACGAGGCTACAAAACTGACCCAACCATCTGCGAATGTGGAGAGGAGGACCATACGATGCAACGCTGCATTGTGTGCCCTCTACTGCACAACCGGTGCAGCGTACAACAAAGGACTGTGTAAAAAAGTGGGAAACTTTCGTATGACCACACGCCACTTCAAAGACACGCAAAGAATATCGGTGCCAAATACGGTTAGATTGCAGAAAAGAATTGTACATTTTATTAACAATTTAATAGGTAGCATTTTTGGGGGGTGGGGGTCTTTCTCTCCTCCCCCCCCTCTCTCTCTCTCTCTCTCTCTCTCTCTCTCTCTCTCTCTCTCTCTATATATATATATATATATATATATATATATATATCAGCTTGCTATGATTTCATAGACCTGATAAGGACAATATACATAAAATGGTGATCTTTACTGCAATATGTTAGTTGTCTTTTTCCCGTGGTTTGAGTGTCCAAGTCTATCGAGCCCGCAAATAAACAAATAGAGTAGTATACGGTTATAGCGTCCCAAATTAATGAAAGTGGTTAAGTCAATTAACTTCCGGTTACTTTTTTTAGAAGACGTCATTCTATTGGTCAAATTGCGTTTAGCCCTTTCCACTGCATAAACTTTATGAAATAAAACAAGAACACTAAAATTATGAAGTAAAATTTTTATTAACAATAAATTGAATTTTTATTTATTTATTTAAAACTTTTATTCGTTTTTCTTTTTAAATGTTTATTATTATTTCATAAATATGCCCTATTTTAGAGCATTTTATTTTACAACCATTTGCTCAGCAGAATACTTTCTTTTTAAAAGAGTAAACGGAAGTTAATTTACCTTAAAGTATGAATTAATTTCGGACGCCATAAATGTACACTTCCGAGAGATAAGCATACTGAACGTTTATTATTTTTTTGAAAACGGTGATAGCCCTCTTCAGTTCAGGAACAGCCTGGCGATTCTTTTGATAAACGTTATATTTGAAATAAACCCAACATACAATTCAGAGGTGTAAAAAGTCTAGCGAGGGCGAAGCCCATTCAGGATCACACCTTCTACTAATGAGACAATCATCAAAACGTACTTGTATATCATTGAACGGCAATAAACAAAGATTGTTGGGCATTCATGGCTAAGACTTGGTGGACAAGTCAAGCTTATTTGCACCAAATAGTTGGATTGCAGGAAGAATTGATTTTTTTCATATTAAACTTAAAAATTTTTTTAAAGAAATAAGTTCTATTTTACGTTCGTTATTTTAATAACACGTGACCAATAGAATGACGCCATTTGAAAATAAAAACCGGGAGTTGATTTACTTAAACCCTTAATTAATTTAGGACGCTATAATCGTACAATATCCTTTTCTAGACTAAGAAAGATATTTTGATATCGATATTTTTAATTGAATGAAAAAGAAATATAAAAAACGACTGAATTTTATTTTTTTTGTTTAACACAATTTTTTTAATGCATCAGAAAAAAAAGATTATAATAGTTTTTTGAAAGTTATTTTTTCGAACAGTTTTTTTGTGTTTCGTCCGTAAGTCTTTATTGTTTTAGTAGTAATAATAATAATAAAAAACACAATTGTCATTTACTATTATATTAGGTTTTTAATTACGATGGCGTGTATTTCATTATTGGTTCTCTAGGCGTCCAAAAGGTCAACATGATCGACGTCTCGCCCGAACCTTCCGCCACCGAGGCCGTAGTCATCGTAATATCGCTTGCCGAAGCGGCCACCACCGAGACCGTAATCGTAGTACCAGGCCCCTCTGCGTTTGCTGGCATCGTCGTCCGTTCCGGACAGGTCAATTTCTCTCCTCTTCTGTGCGGCCAGCCCGGATCTCTTTTTATGCAAAGAGGACGTGAGAAAATGCCGGGCGCTCGCCGTCAGCACTCGATTGGTCGCCTCGTCGCCTCCTCGCTTTCGCAGGGCGTTCGTCAAATGCTGTTTGTACTTGCTTAGTGAGTTCGTCATGTCACTCTCGACGTACGGAGAGGGCGCAGCGCTCGTTAAGTGGCTTGCGATGAAGGCTACCAACGCGAGACTTAGCCCGATTTCCACAAAATGATGATTCATTGTTCTGAAAAGAGAAAAAGAAAAGAGGTGATTAGTTTCGTTTGTTTCAAATGGAAAACCAATTAACATTAGAAAGATGAGTTCAAATTTACAATAGGGTAATGCCGTGAACCTTCAATCATCACCAGCAAATAGATTTTTAAAATGAAATAAAAATATCAACGGTTGATTGGATAAGAATCTTCATACATGAATTTTAGTAGAATGGGCAGCGAAATCAAAAAATCGATGTTTGTATAAACTTAGCATTTAATATATTTCATTGATTTTATACAACGGTCTCTTTGATTGCGTCAATTCTTATTAGGGTTATTTATAATATTGAAAGTTGCGGTGGTGCACTGCTCTCCGGTACGGACTGTTAACGTCTTCTTCGTATGAATCAGTTAGAAATGTTTCTGGAAAGACATCGGGTACTCACGGGAAGGACCACGAGAAGGTTGCCAACATCCCTAAGTTAAAGTGGTACTATGGAACCGACTGCATTCGAATTTCGAACACCCAAGTCTTCAGTCCGTGTCGATATCCACTTAACCACCGTCACCCCCCCCGCAAGGACTGTGAACGTGACGTGCAGTATTCGAGTTTTGTCGGGGCTATAGCATTACTTTCACTAATCACTCCTTCTCCTCTTCCTCCTCCTCCTCTTCCTCCCCATCCTCCTCCCATCTATATGTGAAATAATAGCGTAGTCTAGACTCAATCCTGCGAATGGTAGTTAGTCTATGAGTAGAAGAGCATGTCTAAATGACACCCGAGCTGATTATCTTGCGTATGACAATTTAATTTTAACAGTATGAAAAAGGATACGTGCCCGACGCGATGCATAATGAAATCTTGTTTAGAATTCCGATGCGGGAGGGCTTTCTGTTCTAATAGCTTCTTTGCTCGAATCTTCCTGTGTCCATATTATGCAGCTAAAACATCTTTTTTTAAAATTGAGGTTTCGGAAATATTTATTAATTGATGTCGAACATCTATTGTTAAAATTTTTAAAGAATCGGAGTTCTCTGAATCATAACGAATTTTCTTATCTTTGTCCCCTTTGCATGAAACTCAATTAAACTAAATATAGCCCATATTACCCACCTTTACGCCTATCAGCTGTGCTCCAAAATTCATAATGATCGGTTAATTAGTTTAGAAGTGAATTCATAATACAAGCATATAGACCTAACTTTATACGTAATAAAAATAATATAAAAGAAATAAAAGAAATATATTGTCAAAAATATCGAATATATAATGGTTCGATTCACAAACAGGTTGTTTTGAGATAGTGTCGAGCGGAATTTTCTAGGATTCCCCATAACTTTATGTTAACTTTGTTTTCTGCTATATCCTATTAATGTTATTTCATCTTGGATAAATATTGTATCAATCCAATTATGCCCTCAATAGTTTGACCTCGTCCAAAGAAGCCCACACCCACTCAGAGACCGACCTTCTTGTTTTCCACCACCTTACTGGAAAACAGTGGGCGTTCTATCCTATGGATCCCGATTGTTCTTTCAGTTGTTGTTTTTTTTTTTTTATATATATCCAACTAACCCATTATGAATACTGGAAATAAAAATCATTAACATTGTGAATAAGATCGTTATCCTCATTGGGCACAATTTTAAGTAGGCTAAGTCTAGACCGGCTCATTTGGCATAGTGATTACAGTTTTCATTAATGAGCCGGAAGACTAGGGTTCAATCCTCGGTCGAGTCATACTAAAAGACAAAAACACAATAAATGGTATCTGATGCCCCCGCCCCTTGCTTAAACACTCAGCATTATAATGTGAGGATCAAGGGTAAGTGGAGTAGTCCTCGGAAAGGTTGTAGTAGCCAATAAAAAAGGAGCCTTCTGGTTGCCCTCGACTACGGTCGACCACTGTACATTTTACTTACATCTATAGAGTGAGTGTAAAGTTATGGCGATTGACAGCACGAACAACGTGTTTTGATGAATGGGCATTGTGAGAATGTGTCAAATATCTAAAATCTTAATCTGTCATCGCCGGTCAGTATATGGTTTGCGTAGATCACAACGAACGACCCAGAACTGTTCGTTGTAGTTTCGGACCTCGAGTGGCAAGATCACTAGGACCAGGATGTTTTAAAATTGGCCAATAAATGTAACTAGTTAAAGAATATTTATAGATAACAGATGACCAACGCTCTAAATTCATGGCCTTGTGTCAAATTATGTATTCCGAATAATAAATACAATAGATGTATCATTTAGATTATTCGGACCACTATCCTCATCTTGGGCGGTATTCTCACTACGTTTCGGCCGATGTAACCTTCTACCTTTCTTCAGGTGCATCGTCGAACTTGGGAATTTATACAAAATTTCGAACTGAACCCTTTATTTAATCCACGGAGAGGGTAGATTGTTCTCGTCCCATCAGCCACAACCGTTTATAAGTAAGTTTTAGTTTAGTTTTAGTTAGTGATAATTAAACCTTCAACCTCCAGAACACTTTTACTTAGAACTGATTGTTACTTAAAACCTTTATCTGTTGAATCACGTGTCTATATTTTAAATAATGAGTCACGACTTATCGAAACCAAAAGCCACTCGAGGATAAGGGTTAATGAGATGGAATGATTGTCAGTTGAATGATGAAAAATATTATGAGACGATTGAGAATGATTAACGGAATGAACTAAATTTGATTACTTATGCCAAATAATCTGTTGACATGGCGACCATGTTGTAATCTACAGGGAAGCAGTCCCGTGGTATTGTGTTCCACAGACAGGAAACTCTTGCGAAGACGCTCTGTTCGTGGAAGTTTCACCTGACGCTAGGCACACAGAAGAAGAAAGGAAGGTTTTTATTCGTTGTTATAGAAAAAACGAGTTCTTGCTGTGAATGTCTTTCAAGAAGAAACCAGAGATTGGAGCTGAGTCGAGCACCGTGCATGGAAATAACTATAAAGTAGAACGATTTTGAACTGATGCGCCTGAAGAGGATCGGAAGTTACATCGGCCGAAACGTTGTGAAAATACCATTCAACATAAGAATAGTAGACCGAAGTATCCAAATAATACATATATTGTATTTTTTTATTCAAAATACATAATCCGGCACAAGGACATTAATTTTGAGTGTAGATCTGTTGGTCATCTGTTCTCTATCATATTCTTAAACTAGCTACATTTATTGACCGATTCTAGCGCCCTGTCCTAGTCGCTTTGTAAGCGGAGACTAAACAGAACAATCCTAGGTCATTCGTTGTGATATATGCCGACCAGAAACTGACCGGCGATGAACGATCGATTTTAGACATTTGACCATAACAATTTTATCCACCTTTTTCGCGTTGCCAATCGCCATAACTTCACATTCACTGTATGGACTTGAGTAAAATAATACTAATTATCAATCCTCATCTAAACAATTCCGAAACAAAATACGATATATGTTTTTACTTGCGTCTATTCTAATTTTGATTGGTTGTTTATTCATCGAGAACGAGGTTCGTTTGTCCGCCATTTTTATTTATTTATTATTTATTTTTTTTTTTTTATCTCATCACGATAATTTCTGAAGCTGTAGCGGAAATGAAAGAAAGACAAGGAACTTCCATTTAATTATGACTGAAAAGATTCACATTATTTTGACATTTTCATCGCAAATACCTGACTATTTTTATCGCTTATCGTTAAAGAGTTTTTTTAAAAATTATTATTGTTGATCTATTAATATAAAGGATTGTGGGCGTATCTGGATTCGTTTGCGGTGCTTTTGCAGACGATAATTAATTAGGATTAAATATCTATTCCTAAATGGTCTCATACGCGTTCCTTCAAAAGTTGTTGACGCATTTTTATGCTTATGATATTTAAATGAGTCACTTTTTCTTTCTTATTTTTTAGTAAAATCAGCAAGGCGATCGTTTAATCCCATAATAACCTGATTTTTTTTTGACAAAAATCAAATACCATTCTGTTTGATGCAGTTTCTTTAAAGTGGAATGGAGAATGTAAGCGATGGATTAATCTAAATACACACCAACGGTATATACATTTTTAGAGCGACTTTAATCTTTTTCATGCATAAAATGGCGGGCAATTTAGACGCCATTGAAGTGAGCGCAATTTCGTCTAAATTGTCGGCCATCTTTCTTTTTAAAAGATTTACATTATTTCAACATTTCCTCATAAATATCTGACTATTTTATCGCTTATTTTAAAAGTGTTTTATTTTTTAATTTGTAATGTATTTAATCCTATATAATTTGCGAACGGTTTATGACAAGCATTTGAAGACAACCATGTTGTAGCCCGCTGGGAAGCAACGTGTTTCACAGATATTGGAAATAAATTCTGTTCATGAAAATTCTGTTTGATGTTTAGAACACGAAGGAAGAAAGGAAAATTGCTTGCAGTTTTGTTAGAAAGAGAATGTCTTACAAGGAGGAACCAGATATTGAAGCTCAGTCGAGTACTTTCGATAGAGTAGAGAAAGACTAGTCACATTTTATCTGAGATAAAGGGAGTGTAGAGAACAGTATGAATCATTCCTCCATTAGATTGCGCAGTTGAGGCTGTCAACGTAAAAAAGGGTGCTATGAGCGGCATCTTTACAGATATATCAGCAGTACCCCTTTCTGGGGCGTATTTGCAGACTCCACGATATTATTTTACCATTTTTAGACAGAAAAGATACTACAGGGTAAAAAAAGTGTATATTTGAAATTACCTTGGATAGGGGGAAATAGTATTAAACTAGGTAAACAGATTGTTGATAGCATTAATAATTGTTTCTACTCTGTTGCCTTACGAGTTTATGCTACTAGACCTGCTTTTCCTTCCTTTCGCAAGGATAGTTTGCCCTATACAAATTATAGTAATATTGTATACCAATTTCAATGCCAATGTGATGCTGGATATATAAGGGCGCACTGCCTTGTATTTGCAGAACCGCATAAACCAGCACATTCCATAAAAAATACGTCAGGGAAGGGTAGGATCCTTGGGTTACCCCTCCTCTAATACTTTGGACTCTGCTATTGGCCAGCATTTGGTTGAAAACCCTAGCTGTGTCAGTAGCTATAAAGTAGACCGTTTTGAGATCTTGCATAGAGCAGATTCCAAGAACCATTTGAAAATATTGGAGTCTGTTTCTATCGCTATGCGAAAACCTTCCTTGTGCCGGCAGAATTTGTTAGATCGCTTAATCTCTTTGGGGAACTTTGAACCCCCTCCCCCTTTTTTCTCCCCTTACGCAGTGCCTTTTAATCGTTTTTTAAATAAATCATTAAATTGACTTTTAATCGCTCTATTGTTAATTTAGGCACTTTCAAATCCCCATTTGCTCTTTCTTTCGACAATATTATTAATTAAAACTATCGATTTTCTCCTGACGAGATGATAGTCGAAAGGGCCTTAGAGAGATTTCCGCGTATCATTTTTAAATGTATATATACATGTATGTATATATACATACATATATATATATATATATATATATATATATATATATATATATATATATATATATATATATATATATATATATTTAGGCAAACATTATTAAATAACACGGAGTGGTTTTGTTTGATGCGACTTTTTTCTTTTTTTTTTTCAATTTTCCGAATTGTCCATCTAATGTTTCGGTCAAATTGATATAAATATGATCCATGGCTTTCTTGTTCCATTCTTTTTTCTTTTTTGCAAGTACTTTCGATTTGAATCGTCAAATCATCTTCAGGCAGTATTAGTTTTAGTGTCTTTACTGTTGTGCTCATTTTTGAATTATAACGGCAAGTAGTTTATATTTGAAAACGCGTCTGTAAAGTGTACATGAGAGCGTGATGGCGTTCTACACATACGAGAGATTTAAAGTTTGACTGTTTAAACCGTTATGAAATTGATGACGTTAAATAAAGTGCATACAATTCAAACGCATAACTACCTAATGGCTAAGAATTTGGTAATGACTAGTTTCATAATTGACATTATTTTTTGATATTGGTATCATGGTGTATTATTTTGGTATTGTTAACAAGGATGTTTCTATATTGGGAGGGGGTGCAATTATGTTTTTTTAGGTGTTGGCATATAGAGCTAGTGTCGGAGAGATGTAGGGTGAGTCTTCAGGATAGTGTTGTGGAAGTGAAACCTATGTAAGAATTAGTTTTTTTTTTTTTTTATTGTTGTCGGAGATACGTCTGAAGATGATTTGACGATTCAAATCGAAAGTACTTGCAAAAAAGAAAAAAGAATGGAACAAGAAAGCCATGGATCATATTTATATCAATTTGACCGAAACATTAGATGGACAATTCGGAAAATTGAAAAAAAAAAAAAAAGTCGCATCAAACAAAACCACTCCGTGTTATTTAATAATGTTTGCCTATATATATATATATATATATATATATATATATATATATATATATATATATATATATATATAATAAAATTAATTTACTATTCGGACTACACGAACTCCAAACGACAAGATCGCGCGACATGTTTATATTAAAAGAAGGGAGATAATCTTCTACGCCCCATTGGCTTGACGCAAATGTCGTTCGGAGTTCGATGAATACGAATAGTAAATTAATTTTATTCATTATTCGACGTTAGAAAAAAAAATGTTACATCAGACCTAGTGTGCACGTATCCGAATTTTATAAGCTAAGCAGCAAAATATTTTAGTGAGGTTTGCGAAACGGACAGTTGGCTTTCAAGGTATCATCAGTGTTTGATTTAGAATTGCTGCATCCAATCGACGAAATTACTTTCAAATTATAATCAGTCAGTCTCGTTCCAACTTTTATTTAATTAAATATAAGTCTATATTTTTCATCACACGAATGCAAGTACCGTCGGTGAGCCTGATGAACTGACGTCGAGAGCTGGGTACGGTCCGCGGGCCGTAGTTTGGTGACTCTTTCAGTGGTAGAATATATATTGGTTTGTACAAAATCCTTGCTGATCCCTACTGGGAGAACCCGGCATTAATCCAGGATCTGTTCATTTTCTCCTAACCTCCCCATCTCCTTCTCCCGAGCTACTCTTCAGACTTGTCAGTGTTACAACGCCATCACAAAGCGAAAGCAAGCAATATGGAAAAACAATGGCGCCACCTGTTGGAGGGAAAACTCCTTCGAGAGAAACTTTAATCAACCTCCTCGCGATTCCTTTCTTCGCCATTTTAATGAGCTCGGCGCGAACGCGACTCCGAAAGCTGCGCACCTTACTGAAATGAGAGAGGCGGGCGGCGGCGAGTGGCGGCTCATAGGAAATCGTTTTATATAAAACTGACAAAGTGCTACATTATTATTGTGCATTGATATGATTGTTCTTCTTATTCAAAGGAGAAAGACCGCAAGTATTCGTTACTTCAGGAGCATTGAACCCGTATCTGCGCAAAATAATTTGACGGTGGCATTCGTTAGCGCGGGAACTTGTAGACACATATTGTTCATTGTGTTTTGAGTTACGGCCAATCATCTATATAAGAGGATCTGACCGTCGATCTGTTAATTGTTAGTTTCCCACGTTTAAGTTTGAAGAAATATGATTTTACTTCGATTGTATCGATTGAAATAATATTTTCGTTCTTTTCTCACGTTCAAGTTTGAAATAGTATTTTCGTCAAGCTATCATATGTTTGACATTGGTATACAAGGTTTAAGTTTGAAATAGCATATTCGTTAGTTAATCACGTTTAAGTTATGAATAGCATTTGTTGTTTAACACGTTTACAATCACGTTTATGTTATAAATTGAATTTTCGTTGTTTAATCACGTTTATGTTTGAAATAGCATTTTCTGTTGTTTTATCACATTTTCTTTGAAATAGAATTTTCGTTAATTACGTTTATATTTTAAATAGCATTTTCGTTGGTTAATCACGCTTATGTTTGAAATAGCATTCCGTTGATTAATCACGTTCATGTTTGAAATAGAATTTTCGTTGGTAAACAATGCATTCGTTGGTTAATCACGTTCATGTTTGAAATAGAATTTTCGTTGGGAAACGACGTTTATATTTGAAATATTTATATTTGAAATAACATTTTCGTTTATTAATAACGTTCATGTTTGAAATAGCATTTTCGTTGGTAAACAACGTTCATGTTTGAAATAGCATTGTTTTTAGTGTATCATAAGTTTTAAATAGCATTTTCGTTTGTTCATCACGTTTACGTTTGAAATAGCATTTTCGTTCGTTAATCGCGTTCATGTTTTAAATAGTATTTTCGTTGGTAAACAACTTTTATATTTGAAATAAAATTTTCGTTGGTTAATCACGTTCATGTTTCAAATAGCATTTCCGTTTGTTAATTACGTTTATGTTTTAATAGCATTTTTGTTGATTGATCTCGTTCATGTTTGAAATAACATTTTCATTGGTTAATTATGTTTATGTTTGAAATAACATTTTCATTGGTTAATCACGTTTTATGTTTCAAATAATATTTCCGTTGGTTAATCACGTTCATGTTTGAAATAGCATTTTCGTTAGTTTACAATGGTTTCGCTTAAAATAGCATTTTCTTTTGTTTTCGTTTATGGGTTTAAATAGCATTTTCGTAAGTGTATTACGTTTATCAAATGTCGTTTTAAATCGTTTATCACGTTCAAGTTTGGAATAAAATTTTCGTCGATTTATCATGCTAAATTTTTAAATAACATTTTTGTTAGTTTATGACGTTTAAGTTTTTAAAGTTTTTATTTTTTTCAAATTGAAATAGCTCCAGACACGGCATGAAGCCACTTGATGTAAGGAGCTAACAAGAACGAGCGATGTTTATTGCAAAGACAGAAGATGCCTATTGACCTTAGTCGTGAAAAGACCAAGATAATAGGCAGAATGAAAACAGTCAGCAGGAAGAGAGTTCTACAAACTTGCAGTTCTTGCAAAGAAGCTATTGGAATAGGAAGCTGTATTACAATAAGTTATTAAAACAGTGAATTGATGGAGACCACTAGACCAACGAGTCAAACAAGCTGGAACGAAATAAGCAGGGAATAGATTACGCAATTTTGAAGAACATATGCCATAATAGTGTTTATAGAAAATACTGAGACTAGCAACATCACGTCTGTGTGTGTGTGTGTGAGAGAGAGGGGGAGGGGCTGAAGAAAAGAAGAAAGGGTGGTGCCAATCAAATTACAAATACGTTTGTGAACCTTATCAAGAACTTTTAAATAGGACAGAGATGCACCATCCCAAATATGACAACAGTACTTGTTTTTTTAGTAGTTTAAGTTTGAAATAGAATTTTCATTGCTTTCTCACGTTTAAATTTTAAACAGCATTTTCGTTCGTCGGTAAAGTTTTAAATAGCATTTTCGTTCGTTTATCATGCTTAAGTTTGAAAATAACATTTTAGTTTGTCATCAGTATAATCGAAAAGTATTTTTGAGCAGTGTTATTTTTGTATGAAAGTGTACTTCCTTATTTGTCGTACACACACAAAGTATACGTGTGTATGTGTACGATAAGTATACGTTCGTGCGCGTGTACGTGTGTGCGTATGTCTAGTAGTATTTGATATGATGTAACCCGGCCACTAATTGTGTAAAATTTAATCATAACTAAATGTCCAGTTTAAAATCACATTTTCACCACTAAACACACACCATGTTTGATGCGTCCAAGTATTTCTATACGATGCTTTGTCCGTCGGTCGAGTCGTGCGGTCCTGCTTCCGGTTTAAATAGCGCTGTCATCACTGAACGCGCTGATTGTACGTTTCTATTTCCATCCTTCTATCTTTCTCCCTGTCTGTCTATCTATAAATCTCAGTCCGTTACAGTTAGCCTTCTAATTGTCTCCATACATTTGTTCATTCTAGCCCCTCCTTCTCTCTCTCTCTCTCTCTCTCTCTTTCTCGCTCGCTTTTTCTTTCTGTTTTTATGTTTGTGTTAATATCTGTCTGTCTGTCTGTCTGTCTGTCTGTCTGCGTATCTATATGCATGCCTCTTGGGTTGTATTTTTGAGATACTCATTCTCGATTGAGTAGGTCTGTTAATAACACAACGTCAGTGGCTTCTTCGTATTTCCCAATTTTGACCTTTTGCGCGAAGTGAACGATTGTCCACGACTTTCTGCCTCAAAGAAATCAAGCGAACAAAGTTGAACACTGTTACTCTCGAGAAAATTTCATCTCTCGAATGAACGATCGTTCTCTGATATATATATATATATATATATATATATATATATATATATATATATATATATATATATATATATATATATATATATACAAATATATATATATGTGTATATATACAAATATATATATATATATATACAAATATATATTTATTTATATATATACAAATATATATATGTATATATATACACACATATATATATATATATATATATATATATATATATATGTATATACAAATATATATATATTTGTATATATATTTATATTTGTATATATATACAAATATATATATATATGAATATATATATGTATATATATACATATATATGTATATATATAAATATATATATATGTATATACATACAAATATATATACAAATATATATATATATGTATATACATACAAATATATATATACAAATATATATATACATATGTATATATACACAAAAAAATATATATATGTGTGTATATATATATACAAATATATATATGTATATACATTCAAATATATATTTATACAAATATATATATGTATACACACACACACACACACACACACATATATATATATATATATATATATATATATATATATATATATATATATATATATATATACAATAATATATTAAATTTCAATGACAACTTTTTAATTCATTTGTTCAACTAAAATGAAAGCTGACGTTTGATCAAGATTAGGAACACATGTTTCATATGGGAACAGTTGTTTTATGCACCCTACTTTGATGTGAGTATTTGTTTTTTTCTGTCTTTTTGCTTCTGGATATTTTCAGACTCGATTCTTAGACTTCTTACGAGTTACATGTATGGAAATGTTATTATATATCTATATCTATCATTGATTGTTTGTATATGTACTCATTGGACCGTAAAGTGATATAGATATTTAGGATTTAGAAATAATAAAAAAGATCAATAGAATTTAGCATCCTATTGTTCATCTATATATGGTCTGTGGTTAAAAATAAAAATTCATCGAGCTTCTACTTTTAAAATTTTTACTATCCATTTAAATGTTCGATAATAGTAATTATATTAACCTGTTATTCCGCTATTCGAGACAAATAACCGGACAGATAATAGTAGAATCACCAAATCATGATAATGTAATCCATTTGGTTTTAATGTATAAGTGATATCTAATCGAAAACAACATGTTGTCGACGATGTTCGCATTTGGTAAAGAGTCAATTTGTTTAAAATAACCATAGACCAATTATGGTCAGCAAATGTAATTCTGTTATTCCTTCATTCTGGTAAGCGAGAATCTATAAGCCAAACAAAAAGTGAATCTGTGCACAATGAACACTTACCAAAGCGTCTAAGGAATAGAAAGCGGAGATAAAGATAGCGTCTAGTGTTTTGTTTGAAAATGCAAAGTATGTAACGGACAAACGAAATATTGAGATATGAAATAATAACGGTGCTACAAAAGCTTGTGTCTCTCAAACAATTATTCCTGGTGTACGTGGGTGAAAGTGATAGTAGATCTGACTTTGAGAATAAAACTTCTGTGGACTTCCTATATGTATAAGTGAAAAAAAATATGAAAACGAAGAATCGTTTGTTTTTTTAAACACGGACCAATAAGCTACCTAAGGCACGAACAAAACCGATTTTGTTATCTACCTTGTGTTACTAAAACTATCCCGGTCAAATAAATAGGGGAAATTATGACTTTGCTTCATATATAAGATGAGACAAAATTTAATGTGGATAATGTTTTTAACATAAGATTTTAGTAATTTCATTTTCTTTAGCTTCATTTAATTAAGATTAAAATAATAATTTGATGTAAATATAAAAGCAAAAAAGTTATGTATTTTTTATTATCAATAACAAAAAAAATCGATGATACGTTTGGAGTCTTGGAGAGAAGGGGGTAACATCTCGCGAAATGCATTATGATATATTTTTTCGAATTAGATGTTTATTTTTTTATTTCCTTATACGCTATTGTATTTGTGATTTCAATAAATAATAAATTACTATTAAATACAAAAATAATAATTGAATGTAATCATAAAATTCTAGGTAACGTTCACCCAAGAAAAACATACAGGAAAAAGATAACTTGTTTCATGATTTTATATAAGGAAAGAAACTCTGTTCATGAAAATTCGTTTATTTATTTTTATTTTTATTTTTATTTTTATTTTAATTTTATTTTTTAATAAAAACCAAGAGCAAGAGGTATCAGGTTGGAAAGAAAGTAATGTCGTATTTTTTTACTTCATCACTTTGCAGCCTCCTAAGTTGTACACAGTTCTAGATTTTTTGGTGAATTGGTGTCTACATATCTTGCTTTGCCTTTCAGATATAGTAATTAGTTGGAAAATATTAAGTTTAACGGTCTCAGCCGTCAAAAAAATGGATATTAGTGAGGAGCATCTGAGACATTGCATGCTCTATGAATTCAAAAAAGGAAACTCAGCTGCAGAAGCTACAAGGAATATTGGAACTGTCTATGGGATAAATGTTCTGAATGATCGAAAATGTCAACGGTGGTTTGCAAAATTTTCTTTCGGAGACTTTAACCTGTCAGATCGGCGACGTTCGAGAAGACCAACATCAATTGATAAAGACGCCATTAAAGACGCTGTGGAGGCCAATCCAAAGTTAACCAGCAGATAATTAGCTCAACTATTCAATACAACCCATGCCACGGGTTAAAAAAAAGTTAAAAAACTTAGACTCTGCGTTCCTCACGATCTGACAGACGCTCAACGAAATCAAAGATTGACTGTTTGCACATCTTTGCTTTTCAGGAATCATCGAGAACCATTTTTGCAAAGAATTGTGACTGGAGTTGAAAAATGGGTTCTTTACAAGAATACCCAACGCAAAAGACAATGATTAGGCCGAAACCAAAGTCCATAGCCTGTTCCAAAACAAGAACTACACCCAAAGACGGTTATGCTCTCTTTATGGTGGGACATGAGAGGACTGATTCATTATGAGTTACTAGAGCCTAATCAAACATTCACAGCAGTAAAATATTGTTCGCAGCTGGATGATCTAAGAATTGCTCTATCAAAAAAACGACCAGCATTACTCAATAGAAAGGGTGTAGTACTTCAGCATGATAACGCGAAACACCACACAGCAAAACTCACTCAGGAAAAGTCATGAGTTTCAATTGGGAAGTTTTGCCTCATCCGCCTTATTCACCTGACATTGGTCCATCCGACTACCATCTTTTCCGGTCGTTGCAGTATCACTTAAACAATAAAATTGATGAAAATGACGACAACTCAAAAATGACCTAAATTTGTTTTTCTCTCAAAAATCAGAATTCTTTTTTGAAGAAGGCATCAAGAAGCTAGTTGATCTTTGGACAGAAGTCATAGAAAATGAGGGAAATTATTGTAAAGATTAAAAATGCCCTAATGTGAATGTTTCAGATGAAATAAATGGGTTGGACAAAAACGACATTACTTTCTTTCCAACCTGATATATGTAAATATACATGTGTGTATGTGTGTGTGTGTATATATGTGGAGATATATGTATAAATGTACATATATAGGGTACTAGATATGGATATACGTATACATATATAGGTTACTAAATGAATACCCGTCACAGAACAGTTAAAATCAATTATTTTCACAGAACAGTTTTGCACCACTTTTATGTCTCCTTACGAAGATTAAAATCAATATAATGGTACTAAACCTTATGGCTAGAATCCTTATTCCAATTTTGATCAACATCCATGACATGATTTTTATTCTAGAACCTGTCTAAAATTGAAGCTTAAGCGTAAGGAGCTTAAAGAAGAATTTGGAATTCAAGAAACCATGCTTCATTGTTGGCTAATGACTATTTATCGAATTCAATGCAGATCTGATATATTTGAATTTTCAAATGGGAGGTCGTGCCCTATATTATGCCCCCTAAAAAGCCCATTAACATTTCACCAAAAACGGACGTATCTGAATTTTCACGAAGGGACCCACCCTATTTTTACTAACTTTGAATGAAACTAGATTAAACTAAATATAGTCCATATTACCCACCCTTACGCCTGGCAGCTGTGGTCAAAAATTCATATTGATCGGTTAATTAGACCAGAAGAGAATCCTGTACATACAAATGTATAAACATATAAACATACCTAACTTTATAAAGCTAGAGATAGGTAGATTGAGATCGATAGATCGATAGATATTATATAAAATATGAAATAAAGAATTCGTTTCTTTTTATCGACAGAAACGTATTCAGAGTCCAACAAGATGGCATTTTTATACATTTTTTTTTTACAAGAGACGAATATTAAGAATAAAAACATATCTATCACCAATCTTTCTATTCTTTCTTCCACGAATTTCCTCTCTTGTATAAAAAGAATCAATATTATCTTCTTTCACCCTGAAAAAAGTTTCTCTCAATAAAAAGAAACGAAATATCAGTCTCTTGATTAATTTTGGATGTGATGTTGTCTTTTACATTTTGTGATTTGTAAACTTTTCTTTTTTCTTTTTTCCTATACATTATGTCGGATTTCAATTTCATCAATCTTATGCATAGCTAAATATATATGATTAAGGCAGATAAGTGGTATTAGTGGAGGTGTTAGATCGGTTAAAACTAATTATCGGCGATTCTGTCTAGATTTGCCACTGTATTTACGAACACACTATTCACTAATACCACTGATCTGATGACCTAAATAAAGTTTCTTTCAGTTGAATTGGATAAAAAATAAAGAAAAAAGCAAAATCACACGAATAAGAATTTCCGATATTTTTAACTTCTAAATATGTCGGCCATTTTGTCTTACGTGAAAGTTAAAAGATTCCACACCAGACACATATTTAGTAATAACAATGTGTTGGTAAGCGAAAATTGGCCCCTGAATAGGGCTTTGATATACAGTACGTTTAAAAAATGCTGTTTTAAAAATTTGACTGTCTATATAATATTTATATTAAACTAGAAAAATACTCATTCCAGGAAGAGTGAAAATTAATTCACCGGACACGACAAGTTTACACCACTTTTATGTCCTCTTACGAAGATTAAAATGATACGAGACCTTATGTCTAGAATACTTATTCCAATTTTAATCAAAATACATGACATGCTTTTGATTCTAGAAAATGTCTAAAATTTAAGGCTTAAGCTAAAGAGGTCTTAAGAATAAATTAGAATCAAAGGAATATTGCTTCTTTGGTGTCTAATGACTTTGAGTCAAATTCAATGCAAATCTGAAATACTTTAATTTTCAAATTGTAGGTTGTGTTCATATTATGTCCCCTAAAACCCTTTTAAAATACTCAAAATAAACTAAAATTTAGGGAATATTTATTAATTGATGTATAGCTATTGTAAAAATGTCCCATTCTTTTCTAGTTTCTACGATTGAACTCTCCGTTGCTTTGCACCTTTTTATTTGGATTATTGTCTTCTTCAACGTTGATATTTTTGTTTCTACGACGTTTCGGCTGATGTGCTCTCCGGCCTTCCTCAGGTGTATTGTTCATTCAAGGTGATGATTTTTCCCGTACCTTAATGTGATGGATTTCTTTTGTAACGATGTATGATAACAGTCATGTCATGCTCTACTCGATTGCTTATGTAACACTCCACGTGATTACTTATGTCACACTCCACAGAATTGCTTATGTCACGATCCACGTGATTGCTTATGTTACACTTCATGTGATTGCTTATGTCACGCTCGCCTCAATTTTTTATGTCACGCTCCACGTGATTGCGTATGTCACACTCCATGGGATTGCTTACATCACGCTACACGTGATTGCTTATGTTACACTTCATGTGATTACTTATGTCACGCTCTCCTCGATTTTTTATGTAACGCCCCACGTGATTGCGTATGCCACACTCCACGGGATTGCTTATGTCACGCTCCACGTGATTGCTTATGTTACACTTCATGTGATTGCTTATATCATGCTCTCCTCGATTTTTATGTCACGCCCCACGCGATTGCTTATGTCACACTCCCCGTGATTGCTTATGTTACACTTCATGTGATTGCTTATATCACGCTCTCCTCGATTTTTAATGTCACGCCCCACGTGATTGCTTATGTCACACTCCACGCGATTGCTTATGTCACACTCCCCGTGATGGCTTATGTCACACTTCATGTGATTGCTTATATCACGCTCTCCTCGATTTTTTTTATGTCACGCCCCACGTGATTGCGTATGCCACAGTCCACGTGATTGCTTATGTCACACTCCATGTGATTGCTTATGGCACACTATTCATGAGTGTCTGTAGCTTAAACCCTGGCATGGGTGAAGATATAGATAATGATCTTTCATCGTTGGATCTATCATGACTCATGCTAACAATTAAAGGTAAAAGTGGTAGTTTATGGGGACAATAGTCCGAATAAAATAATGTAAATTATCAACATTCAGTTAACGTAATTCGAACGTCATTAACAAAATATCGAAAATAGCACTTTCATTGGTCTGTCATGGTTAAGTTTGAAATAGCGTGTCGTTGGTCTGTCGATCTTAAATTTGAAAGAGTATTTGCATTAGTCTGTCAAGCTTCAGTTTGAAATAGCATTTCGTCCGTCTGCCAAATCTAACTTTAAAATAGTATTTTCATTATCCTCACACGCTTAAGTTTGAAATAACATTTTCGTTGGTCTCTTGAGATTCAATTATGAAAATAATTTACTTCAGTTTGCCATATTTAGATTTAAAATAACATATTCGTTGTTAAAATAACATGTTTGCTTAAATTCTAAATAAGAATTTTCGGTGGTCTTTCAAACTTAACTTTTCGTGTTCGTCAGTTATGCTTAAGTTTGAAATAGTATTTTTGTTATTCTGTCAAGCTTAAATTTAATAAAATTAGAATAAAATAAAATGTTGATCGTTGTTAAAATACAATTTTTGTTTAAGTTTAAAATAGCATTTTCATTGTTCTGTCACACTTAAATTTGGAATAAAATAAAATGTTGTTCGTTGTTAAAATACAATTTTTGCTTAAATTTAAAATAGCATTTTCATTGTTCTGTTACACTTAAATTTGGAATAAAATAAAATGTTGTACGTTGTTAAAATACCATATTTGCTTAAATTTAAAATTGCATTTTCATTGTTCTATCACACTTAAATTTGGAATAAAATAAAATGCTGTTCGTTGTTAAAATACAATTTTTGCTTAAATTTAAAATAGCATTTTCATTGTTCTGTCACACTTAAATTTGGAATAAAATAAAATGCTGTTCGTTGTTAAACTACAATTTTTGCTTAAATTTAAAATAGCATTTTGATTGTTCTGTCATTGTTAAAATACCATATTTGCTTAAGTTTAAAATAGCATTTTTTAGTCTGTCTAACTTTAATCAAAAATATTATTTTCTGTATTAGGTCATTCTAAGGTTTAAAATATCATTAAGTTTGAATAGTATTTCATTTTGTCTTTCAAGTTTAAGTTTAAAATATCAATCTCTTTAGTTTGTCACTCGTGGATTAAAATTACTATGTTTACTTAAGTTTGAAATAACATTTTCGTTGGTTTGCTCATTATAATTTTATAATTGCATTTTTGTTGGTCTGTCAAGCTTAACTTTTAAATAGCATTTTCGCTGATCTGTTTAGTTAAATTTTGAAATAGCATTTTCGTTAGTTTGTCTAGCTTACTTTTGAAATATCATTTTCGTTGGTTTGTCAAGCTAAATTTTGAAATAGCATTTTCGTTGTTTTGTCCATTATAATTTTGAAATAGTATTTTTGTTGGTCTGTCAAGCTAAATGTTGAAATAGCATTTTCGTTGGTTTGTCAAGCTAAATTTTGCAATGACATTTTCGTTGGTCTGTCAAGCTTCAATTTGTAATAACATTTTCATTGGTATGTCAAGATTAATTTTAATAATTGAACGCGCAAGTCGGATGGATGCAAGGTAAGAATTATCTGTTCTTGTGTAAATCAACATTGGACATTTTTCGCCCCCCCTTAATATATTGGGAAGTTCTGTTTTCATTTTCCCCCTTTATCCCTCTTTGCAGCAAAACATATTCTAGACAGGTATTTAATCCAAAACTTGACCGAATATAACAAAATAATAGAAAATAAAACTATGACGAAGGAACTAAATTGGATTCATTAACCGCCCTTCTGTTAAAAAAAATAGCATAAAAAGATAGACAAAAAAATGGCAAGAAGAGAATCTGTCTCCTCTGATTATTGGCGTGAATCTCAGAATGAAAATGAGGCTCATCGAATTCCGGTCATGCGCAGTGTGTATATATCAATATAAGTTGTAATTGGAAAGGTTAGTTTTTTTTTCTTTCCTTTTAGTAATTTCGCTTACCATTTTTTCTATTCTTTCCTAAAAGAAGAAATTATTTCATGTACTGCCACAGAAATCTATTTCTTCTTATAGCTCGAACATATTAATCTCAAACTTATTTAACTTTTATTTTAAATACTATTTTTGTATCTGATTAATTTCGTCATGATTACGTGACGTCTTTTTTATGCCTTGTGCATGACTCTAAACTGCCTCGGACAACCTTGAGCAGCGTGTTTTCCTCTACCCCACTCAGACATCCATATTTCCCAGCTTTTTTACTCTTTATCTGCCTACCCTATTTCCCAAACCTATCAACTACTCAAGCTACTCCACAACCGTCCAGATTATGAGAAATAGATTATAGGAGAGTTTAAATTACTACATGAGAGTTTGAATTACCTACTTGAGAGTTTGAATTACCCACTGGAGAGTTTGAATTTCCTACTTGAGAGTTTGAATTACCTACTAGAGAGTTTGAATTACCTACTGGAAAGTTTGAATTACCTACTGGAGAGTTTGAATTACCTACTTGAGAATTTGAATTACCTACAGGAGAGTTTGAATTACGAACAAAGAAAACGACTTCGGTTGTTGAAGCAAAAAAGAGGGTCTTTTTCTCTCCCCCCTACCCCCCGTTGGTCCGAACACTTTCTTGAAGCTCTTGTCTATTTATTGTTTTGGATGGATTGCAGTCAAGATTTTCATGTGAAATTAATTCTCAGATATTCCCAAGGCCAGATCATGCCAAAGAGATGGATACGTTGCGGTATTTTCTGGTATTCGAATGCCGAAGGGTCCAACAGATTCTTTCCGCGCACAAATAAACAACAGATAATAAACATAAAATTACCAGGATCTTTCATTGATGCAGCTCATCAGAAGACCATCAGATCAATTCCGGAGGAAAATCCTCATGTAAAAAAAAAAAAATCAAAAAAACCTTTTACATGCATTCCCCACAGAAATCAGTTCTTCAAAGGAACCAAAGATTCCATTCATAAGTGAAATATTTTTTAAATCAACAATCGTGCAATTTTAAATAAAAAATTCATTTATATAATCTTTTTTTTCGCGAGCTTTCGTTGTATTAAAACCTTGTCAGGCGAGACTGTCTTATAGTTTTTTTTTCCTTCTTTTTTTCCTCCTCATTTTGATGGTATTAACCCTGAGGGGTCGAATAGACGTCAAGTTCTTATGACGCTATAAGTTTAGTCCTGGCGATGTCATAGGCAGATTGGCGCTTTTTTTAAGTAAGGAAATCAACATCTTTGAAGCACGGATTAGAATGTATTAAAGTAAAATATTTTGAAAATCAATTCCACGATGGTTCATTTTCAAAATATTTCACTTTAATACATTCTAATTTGTGCTTCAAAGATGTTGATTTTCTTATATATATATATATATATATATATATATATATATATATATATATATATATATATATATATATATATATATAAGATGAATAGATGAAAGGATAAAATAATCCGACTGTATGAATTAAAAAGGAAACAGCGGAAGACCTAAGAACTCAACGTTTCGCCCAACTGTTGCATGGGCTTTTTCAAGTGCAAAAAAGCCGACGACACAGTTGGGCGAAACGTTTAGTTTTTAGGTCTTCCGCTGTTCTCTTTTTGATTCACCCCCCCCCCCCACACACACACACATATATATATATATATATATATATATATATATATATGTGTCTGTGTGTGTATGTGTACGAAATATCGTTAACATTTGTTTTTCTTTGATACCTCAGTAATTTTGGTCGGCGTAAGCACTTTACTTTATGAAACTTATCGGTGGAAAGCCAATATGAGGTAATCTATTTGGACAGGGAGTCACGTTTTGATGAACATTCAATTTCTATTCTTACTCGTTTAAGTTTGACAACTATTTTTCAATGTGCATTTGCCGATCAATTCAGAGAGAAAACTGAAATGGGATTTAATTAGCAACGTAATTATTCCCGTCTTTGAATGGATCCAATTTTCCACGCACGTGTCAATAACATGCACTCATACATATCCTCTCATTCATCTGTAATCGCGAAATTGGGGGTTTGTCACAAGCGAAATAAATTTACTGGACAATAAGCAAAAAAAACACTAATTAAATATATTGACACAAAACACATGATTAAAGAGTTCATTAACTTCGATATTTCAATTTGAATGGGCCAAGCTTTGGTCATGGAAAGGGAACTTTATTCAGAAGTCAGATTTTATACAGAGAACCCACAACGAATAGAGTTAGGCACAATATCGGTTTTTAATGTGGGGATCATCCAGCTCCCTAAAAAGGGGCCCTCTGGATTGAGACAAAAATTAAAATTGCCTCAGCCTAGAAAGACTTCTTCATTGACCGAGGACAAAATAGATAAAGTTCAGTACTAGAATCGATACTACACTTTGCTTCTAGCCAAAAGGCCAAGGTGTTCGCTCATGTGTCCATATCTCTATTCATATATATAAAGTTAGGCATATTTATATATAAAGTTAGGCATATTTATATGTTTCAATATTTGTATGTATAAGCTTCACGGCTAAACTAATTAACCGATCATTATCAATTTCGGCAAACAGCTGCTAGGCGCAAGGTGTCATAATGTGGGCTATATTTAGTTTCATTCATTGTTTTATAGAAGGGCTAAAGAGGAGGTTGAAAATTCAGATACTTCCTAAGTTTGTGAAATTTTTGCAATAGATATTAGAGATCAATTCATAAATATTACACAAATTTCAGTTTTTTTAGATTATTTTTAAAATTGCATAATATGGGCACAACCCCCTATTTGAATATTTCAGATTTGCCTTAAATTTGATCCATAGTCATTAGTCACCAGTTAAGCAAGATTCTCTGACTCTCAATTTTGGCTTCCAATAATGCACTTTTTAATTTTCGATAATATCCGATATTCAAAAGCAGACGGCTTGGTTTTAAACTATTTAACTCATATAAATTAAATTCAATTCAATCAATTTGGCAAAAAATAAAACAAGCATGATTCTGTTGATAGAAATTTACACAGAAGAGGATACAGTAGCCCAGCACTTGCCCAAATTCACCTTAAATTGTTGCGTTGTTGGCACATTTATTACTATTCTTGGAAGTCTATTTCAAGGTCCAGGGATCCTGATTTACAAAGCAGACCTTATGGATTAGACACCGGTTCCTGAAGTAAACAATATCAATTGTAATTTTATTTTATTGGTTTCGTTTAAGATTTATCCACGAAATTCAAATATGTATTCAAATGCAAAATAAACAAATCTCAGAAAGTATTTTCGTATGGAAATAAAGTTAGGATCAAAATGTCTTCTGGCGTTTAAAAAAAGTTTATAGGCGCGTTCTATTTGATTTCATGAATTTTTTTCTAGAGGGCGAGATAACGCTACCACGGAAGTTAAGGTTGTCGACACGTAAAACTTTTTATAAACTCTGACCAAAGATACCCAAGGCCAGGCTAGGCCCAGGAGTGGAATCGTGGCAAATCTGTTTGACCCTCTGCTGCGATATTATCTGGTATTTGAATGCCGAAGTGTCAAACAGGCAATTCTCTTTTTAAAGATGAACTTTGTACGATTTTTATCCGCAGCGAATCATCCCACGCTATAAATATATTGATAAGAATGAGTCTGACTTTATATATATATATATATATATATATATATATATATATATATATATATATATATATATATATATATATATATATATATATATATATATATATATATTCTAAAGAGTCATTTTAAACAAAAGAAAAAAAAGGAAAATGCAGTTTAAATTCCCAGAGAAACTAACTAAATCCAAGATATCGCAGACTTAGCATTCATTGGAAAATTCATTAAAAAAGGGGATTCAAGTATCTAAAAGTGAAACAAAAACAGGGGACCTTAACTTAAGCATTAAATATTAAAACGGGGATCATCAGCTGTTTACCATGTATACATGTATATATATATACATGTTTACATGTATATATACACGTCCCATAGGTATCACGAACGTTTTTGATTCTTCATCGAATCATCCTCAGGTGTCAAAAGCAAATAAACAAAAACAGATTTTTTTAAAAGACGGCGGAGAAACGCGCATAGAACGTTTTCGCATTGTTCCAGGAAACACTCTAATATGAAAAATGATACGAAAGTCCGACGTTTCTTTAATTTGTAATAGAAGAGAATAACCTACTTACGATTTTATGTAATCAGGTTACTTCATGTGCGTATATAGGGGTTATGAGCGTATATTTCAAGACACCACTCATTTCCTTTAACAATTATAAGAAACATTTCAAACCACCGATTGCCATGAGTGATAGCACCCTCGAGAGTCCAAAGTTCAAACTTCTCGGCCTTATATTTTCAGGCAACTGTGCATAGAAGATACTGCCAAGTCTGTCGCAAATAAGGTAAGCTCCTTTTACCGGGCTAGAAAATGTATCACGCCTTCCAGTATCCTATATACTTATAAAGCCACCATTCGCCCGTGCATGGAGCCTCTTCCTTTGGACAGGGTGCAAAAAACGAATTTCTAACCTAATAGGTCCCGCACTGTCTGCCGAGCTCCAGCCCCTGTCGCATCATCGTAGTGTTGCATCCATGTGCTTGTTTTGAACGTGCTTCGATGAACTTACTGCACCTATACTCCCTTAACTAGCAGAAAAATCCCACCCCTTCACTGTAAAAATGTCTAGATGCCAGAAATATGTTCTACTCTAATGAATTTTTCCTCGGACCACTTGCCTTTGGAAAACTCTCCATGATCCCTGTTCTCCAGATCGTACCAGAAATTTAAATGTAATGTGAACAAATATATTGTTGCCATCTCGCTATCACAGTATCCCCATTACCTTTTAGTGGCAATATATCTTGTTTGTAGTGAACAAAAATAATATATATATATATATATATATATATATATATATATATATAGAGAGAGAGAGAGAGAGAGAGAGAGAATAAAGTAAAATAAAATATGAAACTAAAAGTATACTTTTAGTAGATAGAGCCTATAGTGAAGTGGTTTAAGCTCAATATACGAGATAGAGCAATAAAGATACGTAATATTTTTTTTCAAATTTTGAATTTTGGTTTTTCCACTGCCAAGTTATTAATCTATGTAATTCCTCTGATGATAAGATTTTGATCTTTGAAAAGGCTTGGCTTAAGGAAAGAATAATAAACATAATTTTATTACCGAGTATACCTTGCATTGAACAATTGAAGTTAAATTAATTCTGTCATTCGTACATGTTTATCCCTCTTCTTTCATCTATTTATATATATATATATATATATATATATATATATATATATATATATATATATATATATATATATATGTATAAAATTATTTATTTATTAATAAGTATATATATATATATATATATATATATATATATATATAATTATTAATAAATAAACAATTTTATATCATAGACATATATGTTTCGCGTTTTATGTTACTCTCGTCAGTATGGAATCAAATATTATGGATCGTAACCTTTTAACCACCGATCCGTTCATGCTTTTTACACGGGAGAAATGTCTTGTATTAATTTAAACACAAATAGTGTGATTCTAAATAGGATTCTGTCTTCCAAGGGAGAGAATCATGCAACATGGCTAAATTTTATGAATCTCTCTTTTTATTTACTCTCGAAAGGGCTAAACGTAATTGGAGATTAATAATTTCGCGTTTTTTTAATTTTATTTCATTTTGCGCCCGTTAGTATGTCATCAACTAAGAATATTTTGTTATCAAGACGTCGACAAAATAGGAAGTAATAAAGCCAAACGTGTACATTATGAAGTTCTGTCACGCTAAAATGTAATTCTATGATAGGCAGTTAGCGGAAATAAAAGAGGTAATCATTTTATCTGTTGAGAGTATCAATAGTGTAAGTAATATGTGTCGGAAATGGTTTTAAAGATAACAAATTTTAAAAAATAAAATGAAAAAGAAAATACAACTAATGAACAATAAATAAATAGCCGCGAACCGTTCAAACATCATATGTAGTATGTATCAATTTAAAAGAAATGTGAAAGATCGTTACAACAATGCGCACCTGTAATGTTAGACACTGTTGAAGCCAAAAATAGTATCTTACCCAGTATAATGGATGGCGTGTCTAGTATATGAAAGTGTACAACTCTTCCACGCTTCTATTAATAAGACGAAAAACAACCTTGATGTATTTATCTCAATCAAAGAGTGAAATGGGTTAACGGGAGCAAAAGTTGTTTTTTTTAAATTTCATGACACGGTTAAATTTATTGGGATACCAGCTTGCTATCGCCTCGTAAAGTTTCATTTGACTAGTCGTAAAGTTAAATTTATTGGGATACCAGCTTGCTATCGCCTCGTAAAGTTTAATTTGACTAGTCGTGAAGTTAAATTTATTGGGATACCAGCTTGCTATCGCCTCGTAAAGTTTAATTTGACTAGTCGTGAAGTTAAATTTATTGGGATACCAGCTTGCTATCACCTCGGAAAGTTTAATTTGACTAGTCGTAAAGTTAAATTTATTGGGATACCAGCTTGCTATCGCCTCGTAAAGGTTGCTTCTTAAAGTACGTGAAACAACACTTCTAAATAATAAACTTTTCACTGTTGTAAACACGAAAACAAAATTAGCATTTATTCATATAGATAGATAAACATTAACATTGTGGTCATTTTGATACAAATTTATTTATCTTTTATGACCGTAAAGAAAATAAATAAGATAATATTCCTAAACAGAACTATTTGTGATATTAAAATTAAAAACAAAATGACAAAAAAGAAAAAGAAAATACATCTAATAAACAATAAATAAATAGCCGTGAACCGTTAAAAATCATATGTAATATGTATTAATTTAAAAATAAATATAAAAGCTCGTTACAAAAATGTGCACTCGTAATGTTAGACACCGGTAAAGCAAAAATACGTATCTTACTAAATAATAATAGTGTAATGGATGGCGTATCTAGTACATGTTAATGAGACTAAACAGTGAAATAATAAACTTTTCATTGTTGTAAATACGAAAAAGTACTTCTGCTTTCATTTAAACATTAACATTTTTGGTAACTTTGATACAAATGTATTTATCTTTTTAATATGACCGTAAATAAAAGAAATAAAATAATATTCCTAAGCAGAACTATTTGTTATTTTAAAATCAACACACTTGTTGAATTAGAAACAATAGTAAAATAAAGTTAATTAATGAAGTATATTTTTGCGCGGCAATATGCAAATTAGTTAACTTTACTACTGCGATAGACGTAAGCAGTATAGAAAATTAGATGGGGTGCTGTTATTGTGTAAACTTATGTAAACTTGACATAAGATGTTTTTACCTAGCAGATAGTGCGAGAAAGGAGCCCAACTTTCACATTTATTGGGTTAGCTAAAAGGTTCGTTAATTTTTTTGAATGCCATCTTTCCGGCCTACTAAAGATCGTTTCTTTATCCCTAATCTTTCAAATTCTCTATTTGATACAACGAATATGTTGACGTCAGTGTGTAATAAGCCTCAGAGCAGAGGAGTTCTTACATTTTTGTTTGTATTTCAGGCCTTGAAATGGAAGATCAAGCAGAGTACTACAGACATCTGATGCTTTTTTTTTACTACAGAAAAGAAAAAAAAGCTACATAAATCTGCATAAAGATATTTCATGAGTATGGGAGAATGTTGTTAGAGAACGGGTGTGCCAGACATGGTTTGATCGATTCCGAAATGGACATTTTTCAGTGAGAGATGCTCCTCGATCTGGTCGGCCAAAGATGGTCGATAGTGACCAAGTGAAAGCCATAGTTAAACAAGATTACCGTTTCACAACCAGACAAATCACAGACATTCTCAAGATTTCCAAATCGAGCGCGGAAAATGAATTGCATTAATACCAACTTAAAAACAAAACGAATGAAGTTTTTAGCCAGCCCAATATAGCGAAACATGTTTTTTAAAAAAATATTTTTTATAATTATTGTCTTTAAAGCTATACCGGCCAATTAAATAAGGGACACTATTACTTTACTTTATAATTCAAAAGTGTAATAACCAATTATTTTCAATTGTATGTTCTTCGAAATGCTTTTATTCGATGATTTAATATCACTATATCGAATTATATGTTCCAACCATTTCTGCAAGAATATACATTCAAATTGTCTATTCGGTTTAACAAAATGAAGCCTCCTTTACATGTAAGGGTATCGGACTCTTTCCGAGCTGTATTATTAGAGATTACAATAAGTGAAATTGACTTATATACTCGACAAGGTGTGGATACTGAAGTTGGCTTAAGATCCAGCCTTGACCATCATGTTCAGTTTCAGGCTAATACTATAAGAAAAAAACGTATTGATACCATAAATTCTTTCAGCTTTGAGTTAACTAGCGTTTCTAAGTAAAGAAATGTCTGTTAAATATAAAGGTGGGCGAGTTATCTTGTACATATATTACCTAGTACATATATTTCTGGTTACGTTATTAGACTGACTGGGGCTCCAGTATCGTGAGTAGAAATGCAAGGATACGAAAAAGGGGAAGTGACGTCAGATATAAGAAGGCGAGAGAATTATGGTGGCGATGATTTCGCAGTCTCGAAAGAAGCGGTCAAGAAAACGTGATGTGTTTAGGGACTGCTTTTCTCTCTTTAAATTAACCTATTTTATAAATTAAAATAGGCGCCCGTATGGTTTTGTATCCATAAATAAGGAAGGACCTGGTTTAGATGACACTGGTGTATAAGGGTTTATACACGTATCGGTAACTGAAAATACACACACACACACACACACACACACACACACACACACACACACACATATATATATATATAATTAATCTAGTATATAAAATGAAGTTGGTCGGATAGCCATTTATTATTTATTATTGTTGTAAAAATGTTCTTTTTAACAAAAAGTGCTTCGCTTTATTTTGTTTAAAAATTACCTAACAAACTTGCAATCTAATACGCTGTATGGTTATTAATCTTTCACTTCTATCTGATTCTCTGTCTCTCCTGTCTATGATCCTATTACAACTATGGGACGAAAGCGGTCAAACTGAATGCATTAATTGTCATGTAATCAGAGACGTGCGACTCAATAAATCTGTTGTTTTTCTCGATCTAATGTTTTAATATAGAAGTGGCTCAGTTAGCTAGTAAATATATTAGCCAGTACATATGTTAGTGATTAGGATATGGATCAGGAAATGTTATAGGAAAGGGATCAAAAGCATTAACAATATCTGAGAATAAAATCGTGGGCACGGAAGTAGGAATAGAGACGAGGGGAAACGGGGCGGGACGTCAGAAGAAGGCAAAATAACTCTAGTCAGAAAAGATATTTCAGTCTTGAATAAAACGCGCGAAGAAAAGGTGCGTTATTATGTAATGTATAAAAGTTTACGCTTAATACACCCTTCCGTTTTCTCCATTTTATACAATGGTACACTCACGATTACGAGACGGCTTGATGTAATTAAACGACAATAATATAAGGAGCGACGTGCGGTTAAAAAAATCTATTGTTCTTTCGACATGATGTTTAATTTTCATTTCTTTGACGAAACTCGTGTAGCAAAGCTTGCTCTCGGCCATTGATGGAGAAACAATGTATAATTTGCTAACTGCGGGAGTTCGACACGCTCAGTTTGTGTGATATAATTAGAGACTAGATGATTATGCCACACATATAAAGGAGTCTCCGGGAGAGGACATGAAAGCCTCTGAGAAAATTATTTAAATTTACTGAGATTTAAATAGATACATGACGCAAACGTGTCCGGTAAGTCGGACGAGAGCACGAAATAGGATCCAAAAATAAATATAAATATTAGGGAATTCTGTTTTATTTTTATCTTGACCTGTGCCGAGAAAATAGATTCTTTTCAAAGCAACAAAACTGTTGATAACAGCAAAAAGTTCACTAAGAAACTGGTTGCCGTTGACAAATAAAATAATGGGCGCTCTTGTATAAGCAGTAACCGATCTGAGTGAGATAACTATTTTTCTTAGCCGCTGCTATTCCGAATTCGCTTATACTTTGGCAAGGCAGATAACTTTGTTTATTAATAATAATCATGTTACGGTTTTGAAATGCGTTAAATCCCTTACACTAACCCTAACCCTAAACCCATAATCATAACCCCTAACCTTAACCCGTTCAAAATAACATTTAAGCACTTTTATTTACATGCCACAAATTGTATACACTTTATATAAACATAAAAAGAAAAGTTATTTTCTTTAATGCTGCGATAAACAAAGTTATCTCCCTTGCCAAAGTATAAGCGAATTCGGAATAGCGGCGGCTAAGAAAAATAGAGTTATCTCCCCCAGATCGGTTACTGCTTATACAAGAGCGCCAACTAATGCCTATATTTTAATTTGGCAATTCGAAACAATGGCATATATATATATATATATATATATATATATATATATATATATATATATATATATATATATATATATATATATATATATATATTAGTAGAGAATGGTAGTTTGCTTGAAGCATTGCTGGGTATAGTAGTAGTAAGTTTTTGAAAGGCTGTGGGCAATGCAATTCCGGGTAAGATGCAAGATGAAAGGAAAGGAACAAAAACAATAAAAATAAATCGAATACGATATAAGACTTACTATTTATTTTTCCTTTTTTTTCCTTTTTTTTTTTTTTTTCTTACATAACAGCAAGAGTGTTTTAGCTGTCCGGGTGATTAAAAATCACTATTTGATATTTCGGGAAAAGACATCCCTTTTTCAAAAATAATTAGACCAGAAGAAGAATAATATTTTATTCTTCTCCGACTGTGTAGAGAATAATACAAAACAAAATGGCTGCCAGATATAGACCGCAGCAAAAAAAAAACAGTTTCACAGGGAATATAAATTAAGTTAAGTTTTATTTTAATATTATGTTAAATATATGATTGGTGTTTAGAATATTAGTGTAATGTTGGTTAGGTGTATGGTGTTCGATAAACTGTTATTTTTGATAATATATATATATCATTTTTTTATTTTATTTATTTATTTTTTTTTTTATATTTGAATATTTACTTTGTTTTATCTTCGTATTTTTAATTTGTTTATCTTTCTATCGTAATTTAAGAATTTTAATATAAATTAAAGTAATTAGTCTCATATTTTAAATATTCTAGATCTATCTACTTATCGATTTCGATTATCATCTATTAAAGAAGTGTTATTAATAACACTTCTTTAATAGATGATAATCGAAATCGATAAGTAGATAGATCTAGAATATTTAAAATATGAGACTAATTACTTTAATTTATATTAAAATTCTTAAATTACGATAGAAAGATAAACAAATTAAAAATACGAAGATAAAACAAAGTAAATATTCAAATATAAAAAAAAAAATAAATAAATAAAATAAAAAAATGATATATATATATTATCAAAAATAACAGTTTATCGAACACCATACACCTAACCAACATTACACTAATATTCTAAACACCAATCATATATTTAACATAATATTAAAATAAAACTTAACTTAATTTATATTCCCTGTGAAACTGTTTTTTTTTGCTGCGGTCTATATCTGGCAGCCATTTTGTTTTGTATTATTCTCTACACAGTCGGAGAAGAATAAAATATTATTCTTCTTCTGGTCTAATTATTTTTGAAAAAGGGATGTCTTTTCCCGAAATATCAAATAGTGATTTTTAATCACCCGGACAGCTAAAACACTCTTGCTGTTATGTAAGAAAAAAAAAAAAAAAAGGAAAAAAAAGGAAAAATAAATAGTAAGTCTTATATCGTATTCGATTTATTTTTATTGTTTTTGTTCCTTTCCTTTCATCTTGCATCTTACCCGGAATTGCATTGCCCACAGCCTTTCAAAAACTTACTAATATATATATATATATATATATATATATATATATATATATATATATATATATATATATATATATATATATATATATATATATTATGAAAATCGAAATATCGTGAGACAATTAACATAACGCGTGAACAGCTATCTTTCGGGGAAGCAGACATACACAGAGATTGAAAAGAGTTCCGATAAAGAGGCCTTTATAGCTCCTCTTTGTTAGGATTTGAAACCGACGGTACCGATATTGTTCTGATCTTCTGCAATACAAACATTAACAATTAAATATTACGCTCTTATTTTTTATTTTTCTTAATAATCGAACACTCTGCTGGGATTCTATCCAACCCACCTTACACACACACACACACACATATATATATATATATATATATATATATATATATATATATATACATGTACTCTCATTAATAGCTGTTATGGTACGCGAGTTAGCTAGTACAAATATTAGAGGTTATGTTAAGACCAAGATATAAACGGTTATTGGGATACAAAATCGTGGGAACGGAAGTAGGGATACAGAAAAAAAGTGTCGTCATAGGAAGGCGAGAGAATTCTGGTCGAAAAGGATCTCCCAGTCTCGAAAGAAGCGATCGAGAAGACACACATATTATTATGCGCTAACGAATAATCTAATCTAAACAGCTTTACGCATAACAATCTCTTTCTCTCTTTCTGTCTATGATGCGATCACGACCAGTGTACAGCTATTGATAACACATTTTAATTAACCAACGAAGCGACGTGTCACTCAATAAATCTGTTGTTCTCTCGAGATGATAATTGTTCCAGTTACTCTGTCTGCTTGTAAAAGCAAATACTGCCTGACAATTTTAATTTAAAGCCCCTCGAAGCCTACAAGGTGTTGACAGGAACAAAACGCGCACAGCAAAGATTGCTCTTGGTCTTGTATAGAGAAGCTGAAACAAGGTCTGTTTCGTAATGTAAACAGCCATCTCGCTGCGCAGATCTCAGTTCAGGTTGACCCCCCCAATCTTCTCCCCTTTTCTCAGTAGCCCCTTACGTCTACAGTGGCGGCCTGCCTTGTTTGGGGTGAACTATGTTAAAAAAAACAAAAAAAACATTAAAAGACTACAAAGAAGCATTACTGATAAAGTCTGGACCAATTCTACTATCGATATCTACATTCTTCCCACTTCATAAAGATGTTACAGAAGACCGGAAGAAGGGGGGGGGGAGCAACGTACCAGAAGGTGGTGCAATCAGAAGGTGGTGCAATAGCCTGAGCAGTCCCGTTAGCATTCCCTGGTAGGGGCGCCTCAAGCAATTGGGCATAAACTAACCCCTTCTCAAGGAGAGAAGGTAAAGCCTGGGAATGAACAGGACCATAAATCATTCGAAACTCCAATGGCGCATGTGTATGAAATGTGGTCCTGAGAAAATATTGGAACACGAAAAGGCTGAGATACTGTGAGATTTTAAATATGCATGACGATAGGATCATTGAACACAGGTGGACACAGATCATTGTTGGTGACAAAGAAGCTGACACGTAAAAACTTTTTAACATTCCTTCTGACCACAACGTAGAGAAGAAGAAGTATTGATGATGATGATGATGATGATGATGATGATGATGATGATGATGATGATGATGATGATGATGATGATGATGAAATATATGAAGAAATTATGAAGAAAACATGATGAAGAAGAAGACGTAGAAGATGACGGAGAAGAAGATGAAGTAGACGAGGAAGAAAATGATGAAGAAAGAGACGAAGAACTTGAAGAAGAAGATAAATAATTTAAAGAAGAAGACAACAAAGATGATGAAGAAGAAGATAGAGAGAAGATAGATATGAAAAAGAAGAGGAAGATAAAGAGGATGATGATGGAGAATAAGATGAAGAAGATGAAGAAGAAAAAGATTAAGATGATGGAGACAAAGGTGAAGAAGATGATAAGGAAGCAACCGAAGAAAAACGATGAAGAAGAAGACGAAGAAGATTAAAACAAAAAAGATCGAGACGAAGAAGATGAAGATGATAACAATTATTCTGAAGGCATAGTAGACATAGTAGCCATTGATGGAGTCTGAGCAAGAAGACAGTGGTAAATTGGGTACTGCTTGTACAGAGACAAGGGAAGCTGAGGGTCCACCAGACTTAACGAACAGGAACTTCAACGAAAACTGCCTACAAAAAACAACGGTTATTTCTCTTCGGGGGGGGGGGGCAGATTCTTTGATTTACTCGGCAAGAATTTCGCTTGATGTCTTGCTCCACTTTGAAAACAATAGCATATTCTTCTGTGCAACAGACCATGGCTGGGCTTTTAAACCTCTTATATTTCTTTTTTTAGTTGCTGCATATGGTTGAGATAGGGGGCCAGGACCGTTTTTTTTTAAATCAAGGTCTGTTATAGCAAGAGTACCACTTCCAGAAGCAACACCATTACTTACATCTTCCCGCCTGATGTGTAAACAGGTTAAGGGTCCCTATTTAGTCTGGGTACCGACCTGCCAGTATTTAGTCTTGTTGTTCTTCATTTTGTTATCAGTTCCTCATTGTCAACGGCTTGTTATTTGTGATTCAAAGCTGTCCTTTATTAATAGACGGGGTTCCTCCGTCCGCAACCCAGGGACGTGTTGGAATGCTTGATGAGATGACCCACTTTTAAAAAAATAATTGGTCAGGGTTTACTTCATATAGGGATTATCATCTTGCGAGGGTAGCCTGATAAACTCTTGTACAGATGGATCGAAGACACCCGACGATGGTGTCTAGTAGGCATTCAGTTATTACAATGGGGGATCGATTAGTACTGAATGACAGGCTATATTGAGCTGGCAAAGTCATTAATTGATCCACACACGGTTCATTTGCATAACCGGATGTAGCTCACTTCGTTGTCCTGGATATCTGTCTACAACCGCTTGTTTGGGATAGCCACTGCACGCTTACCACCGCAGACACAGCATACTAGTCGGAGGCGCTTCGGCTGGCGTAGGCGGCCGTTATCACCGGCTGCAGCAAACATTTCATAGTTCGTATAAGCTCCACGATAAAGACAATCCAAGCTTTTTAACCAGTCTCCAAATAATTTGAGGGTTACTTAAAGAAAATTGGAATAACATAACGACAAAAATACTCTTCAACCCTAGCCCAGTCTAATAATAATCATCCAGCAGTGACAATGGCATATACCGTGATATAATAATGACATATTCCTTCAGCCCCCAACAGAAAACAGTAACCCCTGTCTGTGCGATAAGGAGTTTAGATTAAACAAATTTTGCACAATCCCAAATCGCACTTCTCTTAACTCAACATTACTTAAGTCTAATGGCAAGGATAAGTCCAAGACGATCAGAAGTAACGCTGGGATGAGTGGAGAAGGTCTGGTGTTATTTCAGAGTTTTCCCTCTCTTAGTCTAGTTGCTCTGTCAAGTTTTCGGATTCTAGTCTACCTTACTAGTTAACCTATAGCTAGAGGTGGAGGAACAATGATGTCACACCTTTCCTGAGGTCATTAAAGACAGCGCCTTTATAGACACTTCCGTTTTCTGTCTTATGGAACCAGATATTCAAAAATGGTCACCCATCATATAATGACCAAGCGCAGCATTGCTTAATTTCGTTGATCTGGTAAGAACTGCGATTTCAACATGATAAAGTCATAATCCTACTGCATATAGCATATACATATACTCTCATTATCCTAGCATAGTCTTTTTCAATAGCTCTTTTTCGAATTGTTTTCCTCTTTGTTCATTCCTCTGTTGGCTTCTTCTTGTTACTCAGTATGTTCTATTCTCTTTGTCTGTCTAAAGTATTTATGGACCTCATGTTTGAGCTAAACTTGCTTAAATCAATATTTTATATTCTACGCCAATACTCATGCCGAGAAGAGGTACAGAAAAATAGATAAAACACATTGTTTATTTGGACTATTCCAAACTTGATTTTGTCAAATGCTGATGCCACAAGATCACATAAATGTCTTGCCTCCCCACGAGGGCAGAGTTAGAGACTAGGTCATCTCTGAATGAATACATGGGATAAGGCATGTTAAGCTTGGGAAGTAGTACTTGATACACCCAAAGCCTTTGACAATGTCTGGCATGAAGGTCTTCTTATGGAAATTAATTCGTACGGTTTTACTGGACGAATATTTAATATAATCAGATCCTTCTCAGATAAAAGAAACATCTAGGGCGTCCTCGATTTCCGTACAGCTAAACAACATGACATCAATACGGGGGTAAACAAGAGGTCGATCTTTGGATATTTATTATTCCTTATTTTCATAAACGACCTCTCTGATGAAATTTCGCCCGAGATGGGTATATTTGCTGAAGAAACTACGCTCTATTCTGAACATGTCGGCAAATCAAACTCACACATATCCAAGGCAATGGCTGAATCCTTAGAAAATGACCCCAGTTTGTCGTGAAATGGGTTAAAAAATGAATGGTTACATTTAATGCTACTAAGACAAAGCTCCTTTATTTTAACAATTATGAGAAACCTTTCCAACTACCAATGGCCATGGCACCTACATGAGAGTCCAACATTCAAACTCCCTGACCTAACATTCACAGTTAACATAAATTGGAACAAATACATAGAAGATACTGCCAAGTCTTCTGCAAAGAAAGTGGGCTCCCTCTACTGGACTATGAAAACTTCTCACACCTGCCAGTATCCTATATCTCTACAAAGCCACCAAGCTTCTATGCATGGAGTATTGTTGCCACATCCGGATTAGTGTAACAACCACTTGTCTCTTTCTCTTAGATAGGGTCCCAAAAAGAGCCTCTCATCTAATAGGTTCCTCACTGTCTACAAAGCTCCAGCCCCTGTCCCATCGCCATAAGGTTGCATCCCTGTGCTTATTTTACAAGTACTTCAATGGAATATGCTCCGACTAACATGCTTCACGTGTGCCTTCTCAACGTAAATACTCCCGACTAACCCGACAATCAACACAATCACACCCCTTCCACTTAGAGGTCCTCAGATACCGGAAAGCTTTCGACTCTAATACTTTTTTCCTCGAAACGCTTGCCTTTGGAATTCAATCCCTGCTCCATGTTTCCCCTACTGTATCACCATGCAGAAATTTAAATGTAATGTGAACAAACATCTTGCTGATCAACTTCCCATTTAGGGTGCCCCTATTAATCTGGCTCCTAATTCACATTAGCCCCTTACGCCAATATGCCTTGTTTGGTGTGAATATAAGTAAAGTTATATATATATATATATATATATATATATATATATATATATATATATATATATATATATATATATATAATAATGGTAATAATCCAGGTGAAAAATATCCACAGGGTGGTAATTCAGAGAATTTTAACCGGGTTTATAAATTGTGCAAAATCATATATATATATATATATATATATATATATATATATATATATATATATATATATATATATATATATATATATATATATATCGTTGTACAGGATAAACTCCTAAACTTATTAACCGATCATCATAACTTTTGGAACATGTATTCTCGGCAACACGATGAGTAGCATGGGCACATTATTTATTTTTGTAAACTTTACCATTTAGGGAGGAGGGCACCGAAATTGTACCATACTCCTCAAAGAAAGAAAAACATTAAAATGTAAAACTAATGGTATATTTATTGCTTATACCCGTCCTGGGATGAGTATTCTTCTAGTATATATATATATATATGTGTGTGTGTGTGTGTGTGTGTGTGTGTGTGTTTGTGTTATTTAAATTAATATAAAAGGATATTAAATATATTATCAAAAATAACCAGAGAATGAAGAAAATTATTTAAAAAGATAGACATTAAGGTGTGCTAACATATAGATATAGTAGCTTTTTTTCTTGTGCTGCCGGCATTTGGAATTCCCTCCCTACTCTATGTTTCCCCGATTGTACCGACATGCAGACATTTAAAATTAATGTGAACAAGCATCTCGCTGCACAGCTCCCAATTTAAGATGACCCTCAAAACTTTCACCCTAATTCTCAGTAGCCTCTTACGTCTACAGTTGCAACTTGCCTTGTTTGGGGTGAAAGAATAGCTACGGATGTTAAAAAATCACAGATAAACTTAAATTAGCGATAAAGTTAACAAATAAAACCCCATGCATGCCACTAAAGGGCCATAAAATAGATTTCAACAATACATCAACTACTAGACTAATTAATCAAATTAGACTTGATAAAAACCACTCAAGAATAAAGACTAATGAGGTGGATAATGAAATAGCATTATGCGAGGAATGAAAACGATGGAAAAAATAGAAAAAAATTCATGATTTAGTAGGATGGTTCGATGGGTATTTTCTAACATTAGACTTGAAGACGACCATGTTGTAGTCTGCAGGGAGGCAATTGCGTGGTAATGTGTTCCGCAGATGGGAAGTTCTTGAAAAGAAACTCTTCGTGGGAACAAGTGCAACACGGAAAACATGTAGGGTCTTCATTGGCGATGTCTCTAGCGCATGGAAAACCGTTCTTGATGTATGCACAGAATCTATGTCCATGGCGATATTAATCGTCAGGTTTTGATGTCAATCGTTATCTTGTTTAAGTCCTCGATGAAAATTGGTGGTCCAATAACTGTCTCACACAGAAACAACAAAAACAAATATATATATATATATATATATATATATATATATATATATATATATATATATATATGTATATATGTATATATATATATGTATATATATATGTATATATATATATATATATATGTATATGTATATGTATATATATATATATATTAACTGCGAGATAAGTAACATATTTCTTCATCTCATTGGCTATCCCTCTGCTATCACCACCCACCGCACACACAGCTCTCACTACACTGAAGAGGGTCGTAGAAAGTTGCCAACAATTCTGTTTCTTAAAAAAAACATGTTTTAAAATATATTTTGTATTCCTATACATCAACGAAAATCAAAAATATTTAAACATATATATATTTTTTTACAATTATATTATATATTATTAGGTGCCATACTCCACCAATTAACACCCGAAAACCGAAGAATCGCTCGCCGCGTCGAGAAATTGACAGGAAAGATCGTGAAGAGAGAAAACTCTGTGGTCTTTAATGGCGCTTGCATAAGAAATGATCTGCTGTCGAACTATATATATATATATATATATATATATATATATATATATATATATATATATATATATATATATATATATACATATATATATATGTATATATACATATATATATATGTATATATATACATATATATATATATGTATATATATATATATATATGTATATATATATATATATATGTATATATATATATATATATATATATATGTATATATATATATATATATATATATATATATGTATATATATATATATATATATATATATGTATATATATTTATATATTAAGCCGCGCATAAAGTGTTAACATTTATTCGCTGTTCTACGTGGCCGAGTGGTTCAGGCGTCGTGATTTGGGTTTCGAATCGCATGACCGGTAGTGAATAGTCATATCTCTATGCTGATGAGTCCCGATTATAAAAAAAGGGCGAAAAGTATACGTTCATAGATAATAAACAAGAACAAATATTTATATAAATATGCATATATATATATTACTTTCTGTGTAGGGCGGTATATTTATATTTTATCTCCAGCACATGAAAAATAAATTTCGCCAAACAATTTCCGAGAAGCCACAGGTGATCTAAATTGTTATTATTTGAATTAAAATAAATGTTATTGTGACAAAAAAATGATTGATTTGTCTGAAATATTTAACATTTATCTCCATTGACGGAGCGACTATTCTATTATTCATGTATTTTTGACAACAGAGCTAAAAGCTCCCGCTGACTTGATTGAACTGTTACACCTTCGACACAATGTCTCTGTTTCTCAGAAAAAAAAGGTGAGTGATTTTATAGCGAACGCAAATTTCGTTTCCCTCACCGTGAACAAACATCTTGCCTCCCAGCTTTTCAACCAGATTGCCTCCCCCAGAAATCTGACTCCTCTCAGAGTAGCCCCATACGGTTCAGTGGAAATGTGCATTGTTTGGGGCGTATAAAAGTAAATTAATTAATTAATTAATTAATTAATAATAATAGTAATAATAGTAATAATAATAATAATAATAATAATAATAATAATAATAATAATAATAATAATAATAATAATAATAATAATAATAATAATACAAAAACAGACACGACTGCATGGGGAAAACAGTACACTGGGAACTATGCAAACGACTGCATTTCGAACACGTGGACAAATGGTACAAACATAAACCAGAAACAGAAATACTGGAAAACGAAAATCACAAACTCCGCTGGAACATTGAGGTGCAACAAGATAAACTTATACAAGCAAGGAGACCGGATGTCATAATAATCAACAAGAGGGAAAAATTATACCAAATCGTAGATTTTGCCGTTCCAGCAGACCACAGAGTGAAGATCAAGGAAACGGAAAAACGAAACAAATACATGGAACTTGCCAGAGAATTGAAAGAGTATGAAAAAAGTCAATATAATACTAATAATCATAGGAGCACTAGAAACAGTCCCCCAAAAAAACTGGAAAAAAGACTGGGAGAAATTGGAATCAAAGGGATCACTGAGACCATACAAAGGACGGCGATGATGAAAATAGCGGCGAATGCGGAAACCAACCAGTATAAGCTACGAACGGAGACTAGTCACATGGAAGTTACAATTGAAAGAAAACAAAACCACAGGAGGAGCACCACCACATGAAACCAAAGAAACAGAAACTGCAAGGAATTTTCATAAAATGCCCCCCCCCCCCCGAAAAAAATAAATTGATGGCACCAGCCTTGGCTGATACCACAAATAAATTGTTGTGAAGAGTCAAGGAGGATTGGAAGACCGAGGAGGAGGCAGAGCACTAATCAGACCTGCGTTGGACGAGTGCGGAGAGAGTACTGGGACCTTTGGACGGTTTATTGCCACCCAAATAGCAGAGAAGACACATGGTTATTGCCACCAAGAAATCAATGGTAAGAAGCTTTGGTAATAACGCAAAGTTATTTGAATGGTAATCGAAAGAGGTCGAGAGTACTATAAATCTGGGGAGGCTTGTTGTCGCTCAGATTCATGGAACACCACCGGTTATTACCAGTGAACAATCACTGATGATGACCTGTCTGAGAACTCCAAGTGGGTACATAATAGAAGTAATTTGCTGTTTCTCTGTAAAATGACGACACGGCACTTCCATCCGATTCTCCAAGTACATTTCGTAATCCAGGTGAAAACAAGACTTTAAAAGCAGTTCGGCTCTTTGTGATAAGTTGGCGCAACACAGGTGTTCTGTTTGGAATATTTTTGTAAATATTTGAAAATAGTGTTTATGTTTTAGGACGTTTGATATAGTATCATGTTAAACTCGCTCCTTTCAGAGGCCGGTTGAACATGAGTGTTTATTTTACACATGGTCTTTATTTCTTTTATATTATCCTAAATAAACGGTAAAATAGAAAGTATCCACCTCGTCATCGCCGCTGTATCTGAAATCGGAAATTGCGAACGATGTTAATCTAAAAAAATCCCCAATCATATTCAAGGCCGGAGTTTTCTTTTCGGCAAATAATAATTTGTTTTCGACAATTTGTTTAATTATTAACAAATAATAAAATCAAACTATTTTTTTAATTTTGAAAATATTTTTAACAAATTGAACTTTTTTTTATAATTGGAATGTTTTTTATTTTGAAAATATTTTTTGAAATAGTTTAATTATTAATTATTAACCAATATAAGTATATTACAAATTAACAATAATTAGCAAATAATACATTTTAACTGGTTTTTTTTTTTTTACTAAATGATATAAATGAAAATTCCGTGCAAAGCTATGCGTCCTAAAATAATTGCAGATTTTTTTTTATTAACACCGGTTCGCAATTTCAGATTTCAGATACGGCGGATATGATAAAATGGATACTTTCTTTTACCAAATAAACTTATTATCAAGGAAACTGCTATATTCTCAATGGTGTGAAAAAGGGAGGAATCCGAAGACTAAGTTTGAAAGATCCAATGAAAAGAAACTTGAAAATGGAGACATATCAACACCAGCAATTGCCAAGAACAAGTGAAAATAGAATGAAGTGGAGAAGTATTTTATTTACCTCCTCTCTAGGAGGTTAGACACAAAGTCAGGTGTGGGTTTTGATGAAAGTGTTTTTGTGGAACGAACTGGATTCGAACTTCAATCGTATAGTGATTCTCATTCTAATTTAATAAGTACAGGATGACTAAAACAAAATCGCATTTTTTTTTTTGCTGCAATCCAACCATATTTAGTACAACCTCATTCTATGTCTGACTTGTCCAACAAAGTTTAGTCATGAGTGTTTAACAGTCCTTGTTTTGTCGACGTTCAATGATATATATTTTTGGCGATTTGTGACTTTCATACTTTCGTTTTCACTCAGCAGCAAATGACGCCATTTGTCATATACGGATGGGCAGAAATGACAAAAAAAACTTTCTCCGCTATTAATACCAGTTTCAGACTTGTCCAACGAATGTATTACTTTTATTTCGTAATAAACAAATAATTAACAGAATACCGGATCTATTTCTTTGAATTTGTGAAACTTTAAAATTTAAAACAAAAAAAAAAAAAAACAATTTGTGAAAACATAAAAAAACAACAATATGTCTGTATTAAGAATTTTAAACCAAAAACAATTTTAGAAAACAATAAAAAAGTGTTCAAAAAACAATTTGTGATAACCAAATAAAGTGTTTAAAACAATAAAATTAAAACAAATAAATTATTAAAAAATTAGATCCGGTATTCTGTTAATTATTTGTTTATTACGAAATAAAAGAAATACATTCGTTGGACAAGTCTGAAATTCGTACGCCTTCCTCTACTGCTATAAATTCTTTGTAATAACCGTTCAGTTTATTAAATTGTTAGGTAAAAGTACAGAATAGTTAACCACCCTTCACCGCCTCCCCATGTTAAGAATGGCTTTCTAAATTATAACGTTATTATTTCAGCCCGGTCTGTAAACTGCATAAGTACCCTTTTTAACATTTATTTTCTTATTAATTCTCTAGATTTTACTTTAGTTAAAAAAACAAAAAAGTTTGAATTATCTCCCCTTTCGACTGACTCTTCTAAAATAAAAATGTAAATTTCATCTGTCGCCAATAATACATAAACCCCTAGGCGAGATAATATGCGACTGGGGACTGCTTGTGAATTTGATATTACATAGAAACTTCGCTCAACCCGCCCAGTATGCGTGCCACACCACGAGAGGAGGAAGATGTTACAACGCATCAGTCGAATTAGATTTAACAAGTTAGGCTTCATAACAATCTTCGAAGCAATTATACCAGTTTGTGCCTCATCATTCTGACTGGACATTTTCGTTTCTGAGAGAGACGGTTATTACGGAACTAATGGCAGGTTGCCAACTGATCAAGTTTTCTTAGTGTCTTGTGTCGCTGACGGTAACAATTGGAAGAGGAAATCAGAATCGACACTAGGGTAAGTGGGGTGTGGTATTTAGTTCGTAGTTTTAATTGCTTGTCAGTGCCACTAGTCGATGCAAAGTGGCATTTCGCTTCCGGTTAGGATCATGTTTATTTAGTTGTTTGTTTATTTATTTATTTGGTGTGCCTTTTAAGTGATCTATTATTTTAGTCAATAATCCAATTTCAACTTTTAATAAAAAATTAACATCGCAATCTTAGAAAAGGAGGATAAATTAGGATGAAATACTTTACTAGAAATAATAATTAAAGATGATCTTATTTGAAACTTTCGGTGCTTATCCAGAAGTACGGAGACATTCGAAAAAAGCAAAAAACAAAAAAAACAAACTGAGGAATATATGTTTGATGTACGTACCTGTCACGGGCTGAATATATCTTATACCAAAAATTAGTAGCTTTTAGGGTTAGGGTAAGGGTTAGGGTTAGTATAAAAAGAAAAACTAATTTCATAAACGAATAAGAGGGAGATATCGCCGCCATTTTGGCATATTTAAGAGAGCTATTCAAGAGAGGTAATACAAAATTTTATGAACTTCCTAAGTGCGTATTATAAATAATATAAAAGTTCGTATTATCTCCCTTGAACATGTCCAAATGGTGGCGACATTTCCCATTTATTCGTTTATCGATGAAATTAGTTTTATTTTTATAAAAGAAAAAAACTACTTTATTAATTTACGTGATTTTGGGTATAGGATATATTCAGCCCGAGACAGGTACGTACACCAAACAGATATTCCCCAGTTTGTTCTTTAAATAAGCTTTAACTCGCGTATTTTTTTATTTTTGTAAGTTTGAACTCAATTATTTATTTCGGTTTTTACAGTGATTTTTACCTCGCGTGTGACAACAGTAGGAAATTAATTGTTATTTAGCCTACAAAAAATGCCCGGGCAGCCCATCAGTATTCCTTGGTAGGGGTACCTTAGACGATTAGCAATAAACTAACCTCTTCCCGAAGAGAGAAGATAAAACCTGGGAGGATGGACCTCCTAGGACTTGAGTAAACTATTTTCTATCGGTCTACGTGACCGGCAATGAGATGTGATTCGGCTTGGCTATTATGTAACCATCGCCTCTTCACTGCACGAGATTCATACGAAATGAATCTAGTTTTGACGTGAAAACAAACCATGAGCGGAGATTTCCAGTTCTAGTCTTACTTCCAAATAGATAAGACGTATGCGCCTGCGATCTCAACCAGGCCTGCGGTAGGAGAGTTGTTGAACTCCAGGATGACGTTATTTCGTCTTGTCTATGTCAACCAACCGATTGTACAGCCTTCTATTCTGTTCCTGTGTTTCCAGTAAATAAGTCTGCACACCTCTTTAGTCGTGAAGTCATTGTTTATTTCGTGAGGAATGGCGATCCCGCTTTGTTTATTCTTTTACAGTCAGACATGGCCAGCCGAATTACTCTTCCAAGTAAGTTATTCTGATTTTCTTCCCGAATTAAACCCGAAACAAAAATTGGTTCTCTCACCTAAAGACTGAACAGAATAATATCTCAGACTAATGCAACAAAGCTATTGTCAAGCTGATTGCCGAGGACGTATCCTCGACTGGCGCGAACAACACCTACTCTAGCTGTACCAGGTACCCTGCATTTTGACGATGGTCTATGCCAAATTCGGTGCTATCATATCAAATAGGTTTTGAATCAACATCCATATACACAGACGAACACGCACGATTGTAAAATGGAGACCAGCGAGATTAATAATAGGTTGAGACGGTTGAGATGACGACACAATATCCAAGGGATTGCCATGCGGCTTTTTCGCGCGCGAAATCTGTCTGTCATCCATCAATTTGCACTTTTGAGTCAGCCTTATCTAATATATACAATCCCTGTGTGTTATCAAACAGGATCTAGCGAATACGTAACATCCATTTGTATAATTGTTTTTAGGCTGTTAGCGATTCAGTGTAAATTAGTGAAAAAGAAGAAAAGAAACAACTAGAACTATGGTGGCACGGAAGGGAAATAATTTACATGTTCATTTATTTTTAAATAATGAAACCCTTCTTGCATTTTTTTTATATACGTTGAATTCTTGTAAGCAACTATAGCCGGTTTTACATATCATCTAAAATATAAGACATTTTAAGGTACTACTTACTAAAATGTAAACATACACATGTGGGAGAAAGAGAATGGACGATAATGGAAGGAGGAGAGTGGGAGGGAAAAAGGAAATAGATAAATAAAAAAAGAGAGAAATAAAGAGAGAGAGAGAGAGAGAGAGAAAGAGGGAAAGAAAGAAAGAGAGAAAGAGTGAGAAAGAAAGAGAAAGAGTGAGAAAGAGGAGGAGAGAGAGAAAGAGAAGGAGAGATAGAAAGAGAATGGACGATAATAGAAGGGGGAGAGGGGAGGGGAAATAGATAAATAAAGAAAGAGAGACAGAAAAAGAGAGAGTAAAATATAGAGAGAGAAAGAAAGAGAGAGAAAGAAAGAGAGAGAAAGAAAGAGAGAAAGAGAAAGAAAAAGAGAGAGAAAGAAAGAGAGAGAAAGAAATAAAGAAAGAAAAAAAGAAAGAAAGAGAAAGAAAGAAAGAAAGAAAGAGAGAAAGAAAGAGAGAGAAAGAAAGAAAGAGAGAGGGAGAAAGAAAGTGAAAGAGAGAAAGAAAGAGAGAGAGAAAGGGAGAGAGAGAAAGAAAGAAAGAGAGAGAGAGAGAGAGAAAGGGAGAGAAAGAAAGAGAAAGAAAGAAAGAGAGAAAGAAATATATATATATATTGTTTTTAAATTCCCGAAACAGTTTTTCATGGTAAACAACTGATGATCCCTTAAAATAGTGTTAGAAACAAACTAATATAATAACTGTAAAAAATAAATTGACTTACATGAGTGATTTTCCACTGGAAGACTTGGGACTAAAAGTTTTTTTAATTGTTTTTTTCTATATAGTTTTAATGGTTGAGAAACTTCCGAGACTATATATATATATATATATATATATATATATATATATATATATATATATATATATATATATATATATATAGAGAGAGAGAGAGAGAGAGAGAGAGAGAGAGAGAGAGGGGAAGAAAGAAACAAAGAAAGAGAGAGAGAGAGAGAGAGTATAGATAAAAGAACAACTCACATCGAATACTCTTCCATTACCACCTAAGAAGACAGTCGTACTGTAACTGTTATTTCAGACTTTTACATCTTTTCACGTCGCAATGTTTATTTTTCTAATTGAGAACTTTTTTTTGTTTAACTGAATAGGTAATAGGTAGATATAACGTAATCGTATATTCTCGAAAATCAACGGAATTAGAGAGAGCGTCGATTAAATGTGTGCATAATGCATTATATTATTGATAGCAGACGAATAGTAAATAATAAGGCTCACGTTTTAAAAAAGTAGACGTTGTTCATTAGTTCCCGCTGGAAGAGAGTTAGTAGTAAAGTGTTTTGTTACCAGTTCTATGGAGTATGTTTTTGGTCCAAAATTAATATTTAGTGTTAGCTGGAGAAAATAATCACAAAGTTACTATAAAACGCTCGAGTGGATAAGTGTTATATAGTGGTGAGTTTAGTAGCCTGTGATGTGGTTATTTTCCTATTCTTGACAAAGGTACAGAGGAAAATCGTCTTAACTTATATATATATATATATATATATATATATATATATATATATATATATATATATATATATATATATATATATATATATCTAACATAGTTCACCCCAAACAAGGCAGGACGCCACTATATATATATATAGTGTGTGTGTGTTAGAGTGAAATAAATTCCAGAAGGAAATCTGTGTATGAGAGCCCAATCAGTCCTCCATGCTAGTCCCAGGCCATCTGGCCTCGTTATGTGCAAGTTGTCGTAGGCAATCAAGTTGTTTCGCTGTACGTAGTGGTCCTAGTCCCGTATCATTTTATGGCTCATCAGCGTGGAAGAATCTAGCGAGATTCGAAATCGCCTCCCAAGTGATTGAGTCCGGTTAAAAGTTCGCTTTTTACAGATGGAGGATATACAAAATATATAAATGTTGTTATTTTTGTCGTCGTTTTTTGCGATATTGGAACTTGGACGTATTCAAATATCTTTTTTATTACAAGGAATCATTAACTTTATTCTAAACATTCTATAATTATATATTACAAGGAGAGATTGAGTTGATGTATCCTTACCCCAACTCCCCTCATTATTTCTAATTTGCTGTATAATTGGGGGTGTTCATTACTATGGTATTGATGCTGTCCTATAACTTTTAAATTGATGTCTAATCGCTTAGGGTTCCGTTACTAAATTTCATATTTTCTGTCTTCGGCCAGTATTAGAAGAGATCCTTCTAGACTGGAGCAATTTTGATTTTTGTCCCAATTCAGACTGCCCCTTTTTTGGAGAGTTGGATATTCCCCACACTAAAAACTGACTTCGTGTCTAACTCTGCCCTCGTGGGAAGGCAAGTAAATAGAGACAAATAATTCCTTGGCCTTTTGGCTAGAATCAAAGTGTAGTATCTGTTCTGATACTATACTTAATTTTTTCTGTCCTCGGTCAGTGAAGGAAAAATCCTTCTAGACTGAAGCAATTTTTATTTTTGCCCCAATTGAGAGTGTCCCCCTTTTTGGAGAGTTGGATATTCCCCACAATAAAAAACCGACTTCGTGTCTAACTCTGCCCTCCTGGGGAGGCAAATAAATAGAAACTCTTACGGTTTGTCTTTATTATAAAAAGACTTCATCATAAGTGATCGAAAAATGTTATTTTAAACTGTACAACAATAACTTAGACGTTTGGATGCAAGGGGGAGAAGAACCTATAAAGATGGAAGGAGAAAAAAGGGGAGAAAGGGAGCGGTGAAAAAGACACCATTGTCGTCAGTGGGTGTGGAGCGGAGCAAGCGGGCAGACTTAAAAGACGTTAATTTTGAATGTGTATTTGTTGAAGAGAAAACCGGAAATGACACAATGACATTGACACAAAGAGAAACGCAGAAAATATTGAGGAATAAAATTAGTGAAAAAAAGAAAAGAAACGGTGACAGCTATGGAGGCACAGACGGGAAATAATTTATATTTTCTAAAATAGACGTGTATAGTTATTTACCTTCTCTGCGGGGGTTTAGACACGAGGTTATGTGAGGGTTTGAAAAGCCAGCGCACAAAATGAAGTGCACTCCGGCCTACAACGTTTATATCTATATCTATAAAATAATAATAATAATAATAATAATAATAATAATAATAATAATAATAATAATAATAATAATAAAGAAATTAAAAGGAAAAAATTAAAAAATTAAAAACATTTAAAAAAAAAATTAATTAGAAAAAAATATTATTTTATTTATTTATTTATTTATTTTTTAAATGGCGCCGGTCTAGGCTGACACCAGACAAAATACTTGTAGAAAGTCGAGGAGGATGAGAAGACCGAGGAGGGACATCACAAACCAAACCTTCACTGGAAAAGTGAAGAGAATACTGGAACCTTGGGGAGGCTTATTGCCACCCAAATCCCAGAGAAAACCAATTGTCCTTACCAGCGATAAATCAATGGCTGTTGCGATACCGCATCGTTATCGAAAAGAAGTGAAGAATACTGGAAATCTGCGGAGGCTTGTTGTCACTCGGACTCCAGGAAATACCACTGGTGGTTGTCGGTGAGCAATCACTGACGATGATGTACTGTGTGAGAACTCCTAGTGAGTACACATAATAATAATAATAATAATAATAATAATAATAATAATAATAATAATAATAATAATAATAATGATGATGATGATGATGATGATGATGATGATGATGATGATGATGATGATGATGATGATGATGATGATGATGATGATGATGATGATGATGATGATGATGATGATGATGATGATGATGATGATGATGATGATGATGATGATGATAAGAAGAAGAAGAAGAAGAAGAAGAAGGAGAAAAAATTGCACCTTAGCTGACGCCACATAAAATAGTCGTAGAGAGTCAAGGAATATGGGAAGACCAAGGATAGACAGCACTAACCAGGCCTCCACTGGAAGAGTGCGGAGAGTTCTGGGACCCTGGGGAGGCTTATTGCAACCCAAATCCGATAGAAGACCAATGGCCCTTACCAGTGAAAAAATCAATGGTAAGCGGCTGCTGTGATACAACAAGGTTATTTGCGGTAGTTATCGAAAAGAGGTGGAGAGTACTGGAAATCTGGGGAGACTTGTTGTCACTCAGACTCTAGGGAACACCACAGGTTGTTGTCGGTGAGCAATACCTGACGTTGACTTGTGTGATAACTCCTAGTGAGTGAAAATAATAATAATAATAATAATAATAATAATAATAATATTTATAATAATAATAATAAATACACACACGCGCGTATGTGGTGGTACCAGTCGAGTACACAAAATGAAGGATAGAGGAGGGAGAGCACCAACCAGACCTCCACTGGAAGGGTGAGAAGAGTATTTGGACCTTGAGAAAAAAACTAATAGCCACTTCAATTCTAGAGAAGATCAATGCCCGTTGCTGTTGAGAGCTAAATACTAAACGATTTGCAACGATTATCGAATGAGGCGGAGCGTGTTGGAAATCTGGGGAGACTTGTTGTCACTCAGACTCCAGGGAACACCACTAGTTATTGACAGTGAGCAATCACTTATAATACTAAATATAACGTACTGCACCTGAAGCATAATATTGACAGACTTCATGTAAAATGGAGATGATGAAGAAGAGGACTGATAAGTATTGAACACTGCGTGGACTATGCGATAAAGGGACTAGAAATATATATAACATTAAAATATAAAGAGGCTGATTAACGCCACTGTACGTATGACTCAAGTGAACAATACTGAGAGCAGCAAAACATGGGAAAAGAAATGGAAGAGAAGCAATTAAATGAATGATTTATGAGACTGACCAAATACATGGTGTACGAAAATATACGAACATTGATAAGGAAAAACATTTGAATAGAAAATAGAATCGCTATTGACAGTCGTACAAAAAAACGCGATCAGAACAAACTATATAAAAGTCAAGAAAAACAAGACCAAGGAAAACAATAAATATAGACTTTGTGAACAAAACAGTAAGCCATATAATACGTGAATGCAGAAAACTAGACCAATAGGAATATACAAATGGACATGATTGGGTTGGAAAGATTATCCACTGAGAACGGTGCCAACGACTCCACTTTGAACATGCAAATGGCACAGGCACCAAACTGAGGCCAGTATTGGAAAATAAAAGGCACACTATAATATCTTTGATATAAAATACAAACGGAAGAACTCATCTAAACAAAAATACTTGACGTGGTAATAGTCAAAAGGATGGAAATGCTAATTCAAAACAACACATATTACTGCGTTATTAATATATAGTTTCTTAATATTTCGAGAATAAAATCTCTTTTTCAAGGGGGAATTAAGAATTATCTTTTTCGTGGCTTTTTTTCTCCCCGTTGCATAGCGTTTATTGGGGCTTTTAGGTAATTTGAAATTTATCGTTGGTTTTCCTGGCTTTTATAACACTTCTTAAAGACAGTTTTATTGTCTATTTAAATATTCCGACTAAGAATTCATTTTGGATTCATCGCCAGTGTACTTGGTCTTTGTAACAATTTTTATACTAAACGACACAAGTCGGCATACCCCAGCCATATATTTTACTAGGCGAGAATTCGCCCGCTGTGTTCCAAACGACTTATTGGAGCCGTGAATCCCCTTCAACTGAGCAATGATATTTTATTAACCATGCATCTGATCGGATCATGTTCAGAGATTAACAATTGTTGCAAAGACCAGGAAAACTAGCGATAAATTCAAATTTCCTTAAAAAAATCAACATTTAATGGGCTTACAAAAAACTTTGTTAGTTTGAAGGCAAATTTATTCTCGTATCTTTTTATTTAAATTTAATTTTTAATTATTTTATGTGCCTAAAGTTGGATACAATATTTGTGCAGAAACAAATTCATATACGTTTAGCCATGAATATAATTTGCCTCTTCACGACTGAAACTTTATATCGTTTTTATTATTCCGTAAGTAACTAATGTAACCAGAACATCTAGCAATTTTGGTCAGTATAACAATATGACCGCAATTCATTTATGCAACACAAGGTTAACGAATGAAATTCACGAGGAGTGACGTAGTGAATAGGAAGTCGTTTTCCGGAAATAACGTGTAAAAAGAAAGACAGGTGATTCTCTCTTTGCTTCTGTCTGCGAGACGATACAGGTGTGCTTTTGAAGGACTTTTTTTCGTAAACCTGACTTTGAAAAATTTTCATTTAAATTTATTAATTTTTATTGTTTCATGTTATTTATATACCTCCCACAGCGGTAAGATGTGACACAAGGTCGGGAAAGTGGGATTGGATAAACCAGCACCCGAGAAGTTGAGCACTCTGGCCTTTAAAAATTGCCTGGGCAGCCCCGTCGGCATTCCCCGGTAGGGGCGCTTCAGGCAGTAAGCAATAAACTTACTCTTCCCCAAAGAGGGGAGGCACAGACTGGGAGGGTGAACCTCCTAGAACTGCACAGGACAGACCCATAGACCGGCGTAAATCAAGCCCCAAAGGCCAAGACAATACCGGTCTATGGGGTGTAGTATCCATCGGAACAGATACTACACTTTCATCTTAGCCAAAAGGCCAAAGATGATTTTTATTGTTTCATAAAATTTGGTGTGTTCAACGGTTGGCAACCAGGGTGGTGGCGGGACTGCCCACGCTTACCTACAAAGAGCGGCTTCACAGACTAAATTTGTTCTCACTTTAGCAACGGGATCGTGCGAGAAGATCTAATTCTTGCATACAGCAACTGGAATTTAAACCTACCTTTCGACAAGTGTTCACATCAGCGCCAAGTCGTGGTCTCCGGGATCACCCGCACAAGATGTACGATCGTCGCTTTAGTCTCAACAAAAGAAAGGCTATGACGATACCTACCATATCCAAGTTCAAAGTAGACTTGGACAAACATTTACACTGTATATATATATATATGTCAATATCTTCTAGCTGCATATTTAGATGGCTTGTTGCACTTTGCTATTATTTGATTTAGGTTACTGTACGTCTATTTGCATGCCAAGTTTGGTTGAAATCCAAGCAGTAGTTTCACTATACATTATTTAAACCTGACAGATTGTAAAATTCAGAGCCAAATAGCAATCCGTATGACATATCGATACTTGATTCAGACTAGCCTATCTTTTCGTTTCCTTTTTCTTTCACTATCTTATTCGGACGGATACATTTTATTTCGGGTCAGATATATCGATCAATTAAACAGGGGGAAATCTCAGGTTACTAGATATATGATCACCTGCATTATTCATCAATGCAGCGGCATATATCTCCAGCCCCTGCAATATGTTTTATTTTCTATTGTATTAAGGGCCGCAATGTATCTCTTTCTTGTAGTTATGTCTCCTCCCCTTGTATATTATATCGTGTACCACTTTCTATTTTTTTATCCGCGTTATTCAAACGAGTATATTTTATTTCGTGTCAGTTTTTTTATGAAAATAATTATTCCGACTAAGAACACTTTTACAGTGGATACATTATCAATTATATTATTATGCTTTGTTTCATGCAGCTTTTGTTTATGAAGATATATCAGTCAATAAAATAAGGGGAACATTCAGAGCCAAATAGCAATCCGTCTGACATATTGATACTTGATTCGGACTAACCTATCTTTTTTTTACTATTTCATTCGCACGGATATATTTTTATTTCGCGTCAGATATATCGGTCAATAAAATAGGGGAACATCTTAGGTTACTGTATATATGATTAACAGCATTATTCATCAATGCAGCGACATAACGTTTGAGTCCAAAAAAACGTGAGGGGGCCTTAGAGGCAGCCTATATTAGACTATAAGATACTCTTGCCTTGCTGTAAGGCTATTGTAGGTGAATGTAGCATAGCTTATGACACGCTTATGATACGTCTATTTTCATTAAAAGTTTGGCTGAAATCCATTCCGTAGTTTCTTAGTATACATCGCACAAACAGACAGACAATTACTTTATGACATGTCAGAATATGGATTCCTTAATTATGTAAAATACTCACAGAGATTAGAACAATATAAGGAAATCGCATTGAGTTGAGGTTGACCTTAAATCCTTAATTCCGGCAAAACCTGATTTCAGATTCTTGATTCGAACGACATAATTAAATCGACGTCCAACAAAGCCGTCTCGTGCAAGGCAGCATTGGGAGAAAAAATGCATTTCTAAGAACGGAGCGCATCTTTATTCAAGAGGCGATCTATGTGAGAGTCGATGGAATCCACACGAAACCGTATCTTGTTTAATTAAACGGATCAAATGAAAACTAATTAGCGAATCAGTTAAATATGTTTACATAACAGACAATCATACTACGTTATAAATATGTGTTTATATATATATATATATATATATATATATATATATATATATATATATATATATATACATATATATATATATATATATATATATGTATATATATATATGTATATATATATATATATGTATATATATATATATATATATATATATATATATATATATAAATGTTGTTGAATATAAGAGACAACTCATGTCTACATATCCTTTGGTAGATCCTTTCAATAGTCCGAATCAGCATCTTAGTTTCAGAGGGGAATTGGCTGATGAATTTGGCATAGTTTGGATTTGTCTCCCAAGTACTTTCAGACCCATCCGGGTCCATCTTCAGGGGAATGAGGTTTATGAATATGGACCCGAATGGGTCTGAAAGTACTTGGGAGACAAATCCAAACTATGGCAAATTCATCAGCCAATTCCCCTCCTAAACTAAGATCCTGATTCGGACTATTGAAAGGATTTACCAAAGGATATCTAGACATGAGTTGTCTCTTATATTCAACAGTACTTGCCTGCAAGAAAAGACGCTGCCTATATATATATATATATATATATATATATATATATATATATATATATATATATATATAATTGAAGAGTTCGACTGCAAAACGTGATTAACGCCATTTACAAAATGACGAAACTGTCACTACGAAAAGTGGTCCATGTGAACACGCCTCAGAGTCATGTTTTACATAATATGATGACGCTATTATTTCTCTTTGCTTTCAATCAAAATAAGCTTTTAGTCAAATGCTACATTTAATATATTCGACTTTTTATTGTTTTAGGTAGCAATTTGAACTAATTGGATTTATCGCGTTTTGCAGTCGAACTCTTCATATATATATATATATATGGTAAAATGAAAAAGGAAAACCAAAAACTGGATGTTTTTTATGTGTACATCAACGTTTCGTCTTTATTTATAAGACTTCATCAGGATGATGATATAGGGAAAAGATATCATGCAAGCACAGATACATGTAGGGTAGACATGTTGGGAAGAAAAATAAAATAAAATGAAAAATAATGGCAGCGTCTTGCTGGACGTCCGTACTTGTTAGAGAATGAAAATGAGTGGGGGAAAAAAGGGGAAGGGTGGAGGGAGCAAGGACTACTGTGGCTGGCGATGAGAGAAAGAGGTGGGGGATGAGCAGGGGTAAAATGGATGGTAGAGAGAGATTGGAGGAAGAGGGGGAGGGGGTGTTTGACCAGATGGCTGTGGTCGAGATTGAAGGGGAAGAGTGAGTTGGAATGTTTGTGTGTGGGGGTGTATGCAGGGAAAATGAGGATGGGTAGAGAGGGAGGGGGGGATGTGATTTTGGTGGATGGGCGAAAGTTATGGTCTTAGAGAGCGTTTTGAGAAAATGAGGGAATTTAAGAAGAGGTATGGGAGAAAATAGATGAGAGGGGGAAGAGGGAGGATTTGTCGTGATAGGGTGTGAAATATTTGAAATATTTGGAAAATGATAGCAATGAGTGAGGGATTGGAGTGGGTGGGGGAGGGGGGTGATTGAAAGGGTGGGTGAGGAATATTTGAAATATTTGGAACATGAGAAAGTTTATTTGGACTGTAGTATTAAAAATGTGAGGGAAAAAAAGTGAGGGAAAAAAAGAAGATTCAGGGAGAAGAAGGAAGGGTGTGGGTGAATGGAAGAGTGTCATAAGGTTAGAGATGAAAATAAAAGTTAGCCATGATCAGGCAAAAGACTTTGTTCTGTGAGGATGATCTTGCTTATTAAGGGTGATAGGTTAAAGAAACCATTTCGCTGCTTGATGGTGGTGGAGGATGTGATGAGGGCAGTTTCCAATAATCTTCGCCGAGATTTGTTGTGGATGTGTTTAGTGATTTTGGCTTGTTCAAATTTGAATGCATGACCATATTCTAGAGCATGGGAGAAAAGTGCACTAAGAGGGTTGTTGTTTTTTATGTCCCTTTTATGTTCATTTAATCGTTTCTTTAATTCACGTTGTGTTTCTCCCACGTAGAATTGATGGCAATCATTGCAAGGGACAGTGTATAAGCCGGCATGGGATATATATATATATATTTACCTTCATATAGACACATAGATGTATACACACAAAAAGAACAACATATATACACACATAAATCACTGTACATATTTAATAAACTTATTTTTCCCGCATTAATTGGCATCGATATTGAAATAAACATGTCTAATATTTATATATTTAGGCGCTCAAATTGTACAGGTATGTCGAAAGCTTGGTGTTAGAACGAGGACCACCAAACATACTACTATTAATTGTGTACATCTTCGGAATCGCCATAATTGCTGATTGTCAGCTTGCACGGGAAAGGGAGAGAGAGAAAAGTTGTATCGACTAGACAACGTGTTGCCTGACGGATGACGTAGTTGTTTCTTTTTTTTGGGGGGGGGGGTGAGGGGGAGGGACAACTGATCTCTGCTTATTTTTCGGGTCTGGTAGAATTTCTTCGTTCTGGGTGATCTTCTGTTCTAGAAAGTTCGTTATACTCGCGTTAATATTTTTAATGGAAATCGCTCCAGACGTGGCATGAAACCACTTGATATAAGGATCTAAAAATAATACTTCAATGTAAAAAAAAACTAGCAAACGATAAGTGATAGATAGATAGATAGATTATGACAAAAACAGCAATTATTCCCCCTTTGTCAGAAACATCGCTCATAGAATGTAGGGACAAAATAAGGGAAGCGAGGGTTACAAGGCTGCCGAAAGTAAACCCAAGGTCCACTTTCTACTCTCCTCATCCATATGGAAATAAACGGTGCTTCTGTATCGTTGTGTACATATGAAACATTTCCGTGGCATGAACTTTGGGGGAGGGTCAAATAGATTTGGTGGCCTTTTCATGGCTTTTCTTTCTTGAAAATAGACTCTAATCAATTTCTACTGTACAGCTTCCCCTCTCTCCTCCAAGTATTTGAGGATGGCGCTAAACATGTTCCACGCACAAGCCAATCTGCGATTGTATGGTCAGACATCAACTGAATTAAATCTCATCTCAGCATCACAGATGCACGTCTCGGCACCTGAAATAAGTCTGTGTTCTTGCAAAAAAAAATCAATTAAAATTGCCCTTATCTTTAGTTAAAAATAACAAAACAGCTCTTCTAGCTTTATATCGTTTACGTCCATTTTTTGGAGAAATCAGATTTGCCAAGTTTTATTTAACTCCCTCCTCTCCAAAAAAAGTTTGAATTATCTTCCCCTTTCATGTCGCTCTTTTAAAATAAAGACGGAAATATTTCATATGTACACAACGATGCAGAAGCACCGACTTGGCTTTACGAGCGCCTCTCCATCGACACTATTCGTGGAAACGCATTGAGCCTACTCTTGACATGCGAAACCAGCAGGACATCCGATGAAACTGCCTGATATTTGCATATTGGTTTCGAAAAAGGACAGTTTATGAATTAACTATTATTTGTTGTTATTTATTGAATAAAATATTTATCGAATTGTCAATAATTATGTATTTAATTGCTTTTACCGTTTACAGTGAATTAGAAAAAAGCGCTAAAATATATATATTTACACCATATGAATGAAAAATAATTCAGTAATAGCAAAGAACATTGATTGAATTCAGTTTATTCACTTGCGTTGACACTGTTATATATTGTGACGATATCTATGATCATTATTATTTTCGTGGCACAAAAAGATGCGGCGCTATGGTCTGTGTGATATTTGACGAAGCTGTACTCCTTTGGTGATTGTCCCTCTATTATTGTTAGATTTTGGTAGGAGTACCAAGACTTTCGGGCAACTCTTTTTCTAAGGAGTAACAAGATTTTCGGGCAACTCTTTTTCTCAGGAGTAACAAGATTTTCGGGCAACTCTTTTTCTCAGGAGTAACAAGACTTTCGGGCAACTCTTTTTCTCAGGAATAACAAGACTTTCAGGCAACTCTTTTTTTCAGGAGTAACAAGATTTTTAGGCAACTCTTTTTTTCAGGAGTAACAAGACTTTCGGGCAACTCCTTTTCTCAGGAGTAACAAGATTTTCGGAGTATTCTGTTATTACGGGAAGTTTTAATACGAACAAGAGAAACGAGAAAGTAGTGGAAGAGAAGTAGGAGGAAAAGGCGGAGTAGTAATAGAAGGTGGGTGAGGGTGGGGAAATGAGGAATGGGAAGAGGAAGGAAAATAAGAGGAGAAGGAGGTGTAATAGAAAGATAAAGTGGTAGGAGGAGGAAAACCGAGGGGGTGGAAGAAAGAAAAAAAAGAAAAGAGGATGAAGAAGAGACGGGAAGGAAGGAAGAAAGGAAAAGAAGAGTGAATTAAGATGAAGGGAGGAGAACGAAAAAAAAATGCGGAGGTGGGTGGACGTGGATCACTCTATTCCCCCCCCCCCTGATTAATCTTCCTACAAATAAAGATGTCCAACATCCGGGTTTCCCTCCTACATCTTGAGGGTGTGGTATCCTGAATGTTGGATAAATATTACAAGTGGATTTTCTTAACTGCATTTTTAAGATAATCGCGATGAAAAAAAAATGGAAAAAAACCAAACGCTAAAACCCAATATTTATATTTGTATACTTAATATACAGCACAATCACACTATTAGATCACCGAAGTTAAGCGACGTTGAGTCTGGTCAGTACTTAATGGGAATACCTGGTGCAGTATTTGCTCTCCGCTTATCTCGGTATTGTTTCCAGTCGTCCTGGGACTGGTGCTACCAGATCAGGCTGTCTGAAGATACCGGCTTCTTGACAAAAATGCACCAAACATTAGTGTCATTGTTACCTGAGATGACCTTATAAGGGTTGTTAAAACCCAACAAACAAACAAACAAACTTTACTTTTGTAAAACTCAATCATGTTCTGCAAAGCCAAAAACAAAAACAACATTTTTCTTATACAAAACAATCAAACCAAAAACCATGAATGAATAATTGAACTTGGAGCATGGAAACTTTCGTTGTCAAAATGACCAGATTCGGAATTAAATAACCCGAAAAGGGTTGATACGCCGTAAAACGAAATACCCAAACCAGTCGCTCTGTACTCCTCTTTGTCACTGAAATCAAGTAGTGCCGACTCAGGATAGGTATGGGTGGAGATTGCGCAACCATTCCTTCATAATTAAACGCGCAGCTACCCTTACACGGGGTGTCCATTGTTTCTCAAGAGAGAACGTAGGCCACAGTTGATTACTTGTCGTTTCCTTTTTCTTCTTACCATAAAATAATTGTCAGCTAAATATTCTTTGTTATTAATGAGTCACCACTTATCAAGGCTGAAAGCAACTCAAGGATGGTCGGTTGAAGGATGAAGAATATTATGAGAGGATTGAATATGATGAATGGAATTACCAGATTATTTAGGTGTACGGTTTATCACAAGTATTTGTTGACATTGAATTCAAAGACGACCATACGGAGGCAGTCCCGGGGTAATGTATTCAACAGATGAGAAGTTCTTGAAAACAAACTCTATTCATGGAAATTCCGTTTGATGTTAGGAATGAGATTTCTTTGCAATTGTTTTAATAAGAGAAGTTCTTGCTGTGAATGTCTTGAAATAAATAAAAAACGCTTTAACTTTTTAATTAATTAATTTATTTATTATAACCATTTAAATCCTTTTAAGGTAAATAATATTTTATCGCATTCGGGTTGAGGAAAAAACATACCCCCCCCCAGAATCAATAAGTTCAATGTGTTTCGTTATACTGTTTTATACTAGGCAGGAAACTGGTTGTTGTTCGGGAGCAATAAAAATTAATAATATAAGTATTATATTTGGTAAGTTGTATATGTTAATAAGTATTATATTTGGTAAGTTGTATATGTTAATAAGTATTATATTTGGTAAGTTGTATATGTTAATAAGTATTATATGTGGTAAGTTGTATATGTTAATAAGTACTATATTTGGTAAGTTGTATATGTTAATAAGTATTATATTTGGTAAGTTGTATATGTTAATCTAAAACTGCCAAACACCCTTGATAGAGCAGGTGTGTTTAAACACCGCATTGCCCGGGGAAAAGAACCTTAATGTGTTTTTGTTATAATGTTGTATACTAGACAAGTATACTAGACGTTGGGGGAGACAAATGAGATAAAAAATAGGGGAAGGGGATAATGAAAGAAAAGTAGAGAGAGGCATAGAGATAGGTAGAGAGATATATTTAAAAAGAAATATGTTACACATACCTCTTAACATATTCTATTTTATTGTTTATGGTCTCGGCAACGCCGGGTAGTCCTCCTCGTCAAAGAGAAGGGAAAATTTGCCAAATCGTAGATTACGCTGTCCCAGCAGATTACTAGGTGTAGATCAAGAGGAGAGAGAAAAACTGGGCAAAAGTTAAGCGAAACAAAAAGTTTTGTAAACCATTTATTTGTTTTGTTTGTTTATACATTTTGTTAAAAACAAGTTTGTAACTTTTATTTTCAATAAAAAATAATACATTTTTTATTGAAAATAAAAGTTACAAACTTTTTTATAAATCGCAAAAGTTTGCAAAAAAAAAACTTTTAAAAAGTCTGTGTATGTTTTGTTTATAGTTTAACCGGAAGTACAAAAAGAAATAATGCCGAAACAATATGTGTCTTATTTTGTTATTTATGATTTTGGGGAGCCTCAAGTATAATTGAACCGTCTGATTAACCTGCTTATAAATGAGAGGCCAAAATATCAAGAGAAGTCGGTTGAAATTTAGTGATCGATGGCTGTGTGTGGTATATATGTACTCCTCTCTAGGAAGTTAGACACACAAGGTCAGGTGTGGGTTTTGATGAAAGTGTTTCTGTAGAACGAACTGGATTCGAACACGGTACACCCAGGTCCTCAGACCGCGTCGTTAACCACTTAGCTACCGTGTATACCCCTAAATGCAATAACAACAAATAGTATTAAGTATTCAATTAAATATATTAGGCAAAAAGTAAAACATGCATGGTTCAGTTGCCACGTTTATTTACCTCCCCAACAGGAGGTTAGACACAAGGTCAAAGTATTTTTATTTACCTCTTCTCCAGGGGAGGCTAGACACAATGTCAGGTGTGGTTAGCCAGCGCACTAGGATTAACGCGCTCTGGGTTGAAAATTTGCCTGAGCAGTCTCGTCGGCATGCCCCGGAAGGGGCGCCTCAGGCGATTAGCAAAAAACTAACACCTTATCAAAGGGAAGGTAAAGCCTGGGAGGGCAAACCTTCTGAGACTGAACAGAAACAAAGTCATTATCGGACTGATGTCGAGGACATATCCCGGACACCCCTGTGCCAGTTGCCAGGGGACATACATTTACACGGAAGAGGATACAGTAGCCTAGCAGATGGACAAGTTCTCTTTGAATTGCTGCGTCGTTGGCGTATTTACTACATCACCTGAAAGTCCATTTTATCTACCAATGTTTAACATCGACGTCAAAGCCAGGACACGTATCCTTTTTTCTAATATCAAATGAAAAATTCCACTTTACCTAATTTTTAGCTTTACGTAGAAATTTACAATACGAATCCTATTCTTACATACCTGTCTCTAATGTTGCTATAAGACCACCCATACGCTTTCGGCTTACAGAACAAAACAGTTATGTTTATATATAGTAATACACAATGAAGCGAGAGGCGAATGATGAAACGCGTAAGAGAGCGAGAGAAAGAGAAAGAGAGAGAGGGGGGGGGGAAGTTAGGGGAAAAGAAAGAGACGGCACAACTAGCTACCTGAACTTTAGCTTTTATTCGTTCATTCCACCTATACAAGCTGCATCTACCCGTTGTGATGTCCTTGATCCCTCACAGTACGTTCCTCACGATCACGGCGGTTCTTTCATTTCATTGACGGGATTCATTGGTCGGGTTTCGGTGGTGATGTGGCAGTCAAGGACTTCATTTTCTTTTCTCTTCGTCGCTGTCTTCTTCTTCTTCTTCTTCTTCTTCTTTTTTTTTTTCTTCTTCTTCTTCTTCTTCTTCTTCTTTTTTCTTCTTCTTTTCAATAACAGGTTTTAATAACGTTTAAAAAAACGCATCAACGAATAAATTAGGTTTTAAATGATCCAAAGTTTGAATTTATCCTTCAGAGTATACATGTATACATATGCCCCCTCTCAATTTCCTCCCTTAAGATGGAAGAAGAAGCAGTTATCGAAAAGCGTTTATTTCACTTCATTGGCGGGATTCATTGGTCAGGTTTCGGTGGTGATGTGACAGCAAGGGCTTAATTTTCTTTTCTCATCGTCGCTGTCTTCTTTTTCTTCTTCTTTTTCTTCTTCTTTTTCTTTTCAATAACCGGTTTTAAGAACGTTTTAAAAAAACCGCATCAAGGAATACAATTAGGCTTTAAAAGATCCAAAGTTTAAATTTATTTTTTAAAGTATACATGTATACATATACCACCCACTTTCCTCTCTGAAGATGGGGGAAAAAGCAGTTATCGAAAAGCGTTAGCGCACTCTCTGGTGGTTCAGACGAAAGAGAGCGATTCTCTTTACCAATTTGACACATCCGCTTACTCGCTTCATGTAGAGTTGTAATACGATAGAGAAGTGTTCTTGGATCCCCACGGTGCGTTCCCCTCGATCCCTACAGTTCATCCACTTCGTTGACGGTATTCACTGCTCGGTTTTCGGTGGTGATGTGGCATTTCCTCTTTTCTCCGTCGCTTTCTTCTTCTTCTTCTTCTTCTTCTTCTTCTTCTTCTTCTTCTTCTTCTTCTTCTTCTTCTTCTTCTTCTTCTTCTTCTTCTTCTTCTTCTTCTTCTTCTTCTTCTTCTCAATAACTACTTTTCAGAACGTTATTAAACGAACAAGCATCAACAAATACAATTAGGCTTTAAAAATGTCATTGGTTTTTATTCGTTATTCGGGGTACACATGTATATGAAATAAGCTATCCAAAAGCTCAACCGCCTTCCCTGGTGGCACAGACGAAATAGACTCGATTCTCTCTACCAATTTGTCACATTCGTTTACTGTACCAGTGACGCCACAGCCAGGACACGTAGCCTTTCTTCTAATCTCAATTGGAATCTTACACTCCACTCTAAATCTAACTCTAAATGGAAATAAACCATCCTAATCCTATTCATACCCACCCGTCTCTAATATTGCTATATTAGGATGTGGTGACTGATGAGAGTGGGGGAAGGCGATTATTTTATATAGACAATAAAAACAATTAGCTTTAATTTTTACAGCCGTACCGGATTGCCCTTTTTAGGTAACTGGATTCTCGCTTGTTTACTGACCATGTGTCTAACCTTGCTTTGTTTCTCGTCCAGAGATCTTCGATGCTCTTCGAAGTGTTGCCATAAATAGTTGTGTCGTTTGCATATATATATATATATATATATATATATATATATATATATATATATATATATATATATATATATATATACATAGTTCACCCCAAACAAGGCAGACCACCACTGTAGACGTAAGGGGCTACTGGGAAAAAGGGTGAGAGTTATTTCTTTTTTCCGGGGGGGGGGGGGTCGGGGGCAACCTAAATTGGGAACTGTGCAGCGAGATGTCTGTTTACATTAGTTTTAAATTTCTGCATGTCAGTACCGCCAGGAAAACAGGGAGCAGGGAGGGAGTTCCAGAAGCTTTTGGAGTAGAAAGCTCTTCGGCATCTGGGGACCTCCACAGTGAATGGATGGGATTTGGCAGATTGTCGGGTTGGTCTAGGGAATTTGCGTCGTAGGTGCATCAGAGCAGCAAGTTCATCAGAGCACAGTCCATTGAAGTACTTGTAAAACAGGCACAAGGAAGCAACATTGCGGCGGTGGGATAGGGACTGGAGCTTGGTGGATACTGAGGGGCCTATTAAGTTGGCGACTCTTTTTTGGACCTTGTCTAAGAGGGAGAGACTAGTGGATGATGCACCAGCCCATATGTGGCAACAATACTCCATGCATGGGCGGATGGTGGCTTTGTAGAGATATAGGATAATGTCTGGTGTGAGAAATTTACTAGCACGGTAGAGGGAGCCTACCTTCTTTGCAGCAGCCTTGGCAATGTTTTCAATGTATTTGTTCCAATTCATGTTATCTGTGAAAGTTAGGCCGAGGAGGTTGAATGATGGACCTTCAAGTAGGGTGTTATTTGCCATGACAATCGGTGGTTGAAAAGGTTTATTGTAGTTATTGAAGGAAAGTTGCTTTGTCTTAGCGGCATTAAAAGTTACCATCCATTTTTGACCCCAATCCACTACAGACTAGAGGTCATTTTCTAAGAATTCAGCTATTGCCTTAGATATGTCGACGAACAATCTCAGAATATGGTTCGGAAGATCATTGATGAAGATAAGGAACTGGGTTGGGCCGAGAATGGATCCTTGGGGTCCGCCGGCATTGATGCTATGCGCTTCGTCAACAATTACTTTTACAGACTTATCGATTCGTTGTCTGAGAGGACGTTTCCAGATATTCCATAATACTTGTTGAGCTGTTTACTTTGGATAATCAATTCCTCTTTAGTAATATTCTGCCCATCCCACCCATTTGTGTTCGATCTCTTCGCAGAGGCGATTATAGTCCAACTGACGATATCTTTAATCTGTATCCTCGAGTGGCCCCTGTGCCTTGATAAGTTTTGACACATTAATATAATAAATGGTTGCGTCAAACATACACCGTCACTCGAAATGAAAAAGGTTTTATCTTAACTTTTGGTACTCTTATATAGCTGACGCACCATGTTTCTGTGACTTCGCGTCGTCAACGTTCGAGTAGACAACGGAAGCGCCCGAGAGTCGACGAGGCGAAAACTGCCAAACGCTAAATTGAAGACTGGCTGGCGATAAATTCAGACAAAGAAAATCAAACTAAAATTCATATATACAAACAAAGAACGAACAAACCATATCTAAACAACCGTTAGTAATTAGATGTTTATTTTTGTCAAAGGAACCATTGTGAATCAAATGTTTTTAAATAAAATGTTTGTTTGTTTGCTTGATTTGTTTAGCAAATGTTTTTTTTTTGTTTTTACATTTTTTCTTGTTAAAATAAACACCGTCACCACTGGTTTTAAGCAATTTGTTTTTCTTATTTTGACGAAAACAAAGTGTTTATAAGCAAATGTTTCTTGGTTGATAGTTTCATCAACTCTCGGGCGCTTCCGAGAACTGCCTGAACGTTGACGACGCGAAGTCACGGAAACATGGTGCGTCACTTTTTGTAGTTTTTAGATATTTCACTTCAAAGTTTGACAAATTATTACTTGTTCATAAATTATTCACAATGAGTGTACACCCTTCGTCAAAAATGAAGGAAGAAATTATACTTCTTCGCTAGTGTTCGCACTAATGTTCATATTCAGATAAAATAACGTCTCAGTCGGTAAAGTTAAAAAAGAAAGAAAGAAAACTTCTCAAACTAGAAAGTTGAAAAAAGAAAATAAAACGTATCAATCGGTATAGAAAGAAGAAAGTGAAAAAGAAAGTGGAAATAGAGTGAAGTATGTATTTTCGAATTACCCTTAGACAGCGGGGAGGGGGTCATATTTGCTATTTGCTTATTCAATACCCATAAGTGCTCGAAATTGTTTCGCCCAGTAGATTTTTACTCGCTAAATTTTATGTCACCCTTCCTCTGAGACTTTGGACTCTGCTATTGGCCAGAATTTGGCTGAAAATCCATGCTGTGTCAGTAATTATAAAATAGAGTTTTTGATGTCTTGCACCGAGCGGATTCCAAAAACCAGTTGAACATTTTGGAATCTGTCTATCGCCATTCGTAAACCTTCCTTGTACCGGCAGAAGGAATTCGTTAAAACATTGAATCTTTTTGTGGAACTTTGACCCCACTTATATATATATATATATATATATATATATATATATATATATATATAGTAAGTAAGCTATAAACATATATTTATGGCAATTAAGCTACACAGAGGCTCCCGCGTTTCATCCCCGGGGGAATCTTCAGGTTAAAATGCATGGAGTTATTTTTGCCGGGTGTTTTTATATACACGGCTAGCTAGTTAACCAATCAGATTCTTTGTTGTTCTCTCAGCCAATCGTTGGGCTTCCCACGAAGAAAGGTGTGGTTAGTGTTACTTCCTTTTTATATGCTGTTCTATTGTTCTTTTTTGCCTATATCCTGTTTCCTTTGTTGTGTCAATATAATGGGTGAATTTATTTTAACACGTGGTTCCTTTTATTTCTATTTTAGGTTTTTATTTTTAAATTGTTAAGTTTTTTGTTTAGTTTATTTGTGTTTATTTATTTATCGTTAGACTAAGGTATATTTATTTCTGTGTAAGCAGCTGTTTGCTATCTCACTTCTACAGTTTAATAGATTTCGGGGGTCTTTAAAATTCAGGATTTCAAAATTTTCATTCAGGCATAATCTACACGGTCATCTAAATTTCTACATGTACTGGCCTGTCGTATTATTTTCCATTCAATTATTGGTGAGCGTCCATTTTCTTTGAGCTCCCAATAGTGGTTTGCTAGTGCTGTTTTAATTCGACATTCTCTGTTTTTTAATTTGTTTTGTGGTCATAATATCTAGTTTTAAAATCTAGGGAGGTCATATCTACATTATATTTCTTGTTATTAGATCTTTCTTTGGAAATATTTAAACTTTATTTTAATTAAAATGACATATAAATAGTTTGAATTACTTCCATTATGTTCCAAATAAAGATCTAGATGAGTATAGATTTTTTATAAACGAACACACAGACGAACAAACATATATAGACGTTCTTTTTATATTATTGTTGTGAAGTTGTCCAACAGTAAATAATAAATAAAGGAAGTCAAGTCGAGTGTTGGTTTAACAAGTGTATTAACAAAGTAAGAAAGTGACTAGCACTTGGCTAGACAGTTACAAGACTGTGCTTTGTCTTCTCTGTGTCTCTGGTGACTAGCACTATTTATAGTGACAACCGGTGCAGTTTCTCCTGTGTAAGAACGGCCGGTGTAACACCCATCCTTTGAAAATATCCCATCTGGGGATTAATAACGTTTTTGTTTGTGAATCACCATATCCTCCAATGGTTCTGTCTGCTTAGGTATCAACCTTGATAACCCGTCTGCATGACCAAATTTCTTAGATGGTACATACTCCATTTGAAAATTGTAGTTAAGAAGAATGGTACCCCATCTTTGGAGTCTATTCGCAGTGTGTTGTGGTAGTCCCTTTTTCGATCCGAAAATCGTTAATAAGGGTTTGTGGTCTGTTTGTAACAGAAATTGTTTACCGTGCATGAAACGATGACATTTCTTTACCGCGAATATAATGCTTAGAGCCTCTTTCTCAATTTGAGAGTATTTTTTTTTCGGCTGGTAGAAGTGTTCGGGATGCATGGGCTATGGGTTTTAATTTTGTTGCTGGCATCGCTTGCAACTATAATATCACGCTTGGGATTATAATGTGCCAGAAACAAGTCAGACGTTAAGATATCTTTAATTTTCTGAAACGCTTCTTCGCACTCTTGCGTCCAGACCCATTTTTGTCCTTCTTTAACAGTTCATTTAAGGGTGATCTTAGTTTATGCATGTTTGGTATGAACACATTGTAGTAATTCGCCAACCCTAAGAAGCTTTGTAGAGACGCAATATTTTCTGGAGCAGGCATGTTCCGTATCGCCATTGCCCTATCTGGGTCTGGCCTTCTTCCTTGCTCATCGATGATTTGCCCTAAGTATTTTATTTTTTCCATGAAAAAAGTACATTTCTCATCTTTGATTTTAAACCCATAATCCTGGATTTTTTTGAATACTTGGTTTACATGAGTCTTGTGTTGTTCTTTGCTAACGCTGTTTATTAACACATCGTCCAGGTATCCTACTGCGAAATCCATCCCACTTAACATCATGTCCATAATTTGTTGAATAATCGCAGGGGCGACCTTGACCCCAAAAGGAAGTCGGTTAAATTTGTATAATCCCTTATGGGTATTGATGCATAGCAGTTTTGAACACTCCTCATCGACAAGGATTTGAAGATAAGCGTCGCTGAGGTCGATTTTAGAAAAATATTTTCCTCCACTCAGTTTCGCAAATATTTCTTCAGGGCTCGGAAGAGGGTAATGGTGATCTTTTAATGCCTTGTTCAAGCCTGTGGAAAAGTCGGCACAAACCCGAATCTCCTTGTTCTTTTTCTTAACATAAACTGTAGGTTAATCCCACTCACTGTGATCAATTTTTGAAATGACAGCCATGTTCTCGAGTCTTTCTAATTCACCGTCTATTTGCTCTATAGCGGCGTATGGAACATTTCTTTTCTTTCTGAACACAGGTAGTTTATTTGTTTTTACTTCAAACTTTGCTACCGCTTTTGTACACCTTCCAAGACCGCCTGAAAATACGTCTGGAAAATTTTCTTTTCATTCCCTCTTGAGTTTTTCTGCCTCCACATTCGAATCCTCAACCTTTTGGCAAAAGGAGCTTAAAGGCAGATCCCATAGGCTAAACTTTTAAATCAGATCAGTTCCAAAAAGGTTATTCGATTTTCGCATAACAAAAATTTTGGCTTTTACGGTCTTATTCTGGAAAGAAATATTCGTCAATAATTCTCCTTCGAAGGTTATTTTTTCACCACTGATGCTTCTCGCCGTTTTTTGTGATTTGATCATAGTGGGTCACCCAAGCTTCTTCCATGTCTGTACATTAATGATGGAAATGTCAGACTCACTATCAAGCTGTAGTCTTATTTTTTTTTAAGCATTTTGACCTGTACATATTTCCGGATATTTTGTTCTTCATGTTCAATTTTTGTCAGTTTAATGGCTGTCTTTCTACCAGATTTTTTCCTACAACGTGATGCCTTATGTCCTTTCTGGTGGCAGTTGTCACATTGTTTGAATATGTAGGGACACTCATTGTACCAATGGTTATCTCCACACCTCCAACACGGTCCAGGTGGATCTTTTCCATGTTTTTTTCTCTGGTTATTCATTGAAGTCAATTTTTTCTTCTGATGGATTTTTTTAATGTGCGACACTCGTTTTCCTCTATGTCACGACTGTCCTGTTTCAACGCAACAAAAGGTTCACAGTCTTCCGCTAAGTTTTGTATTGTTAGACATGGCTCATTTTCGAGTTTATTTAAAACACGACGTCTGATTTCAGAGTCTTTATTTAAGACCAGACTTTGCAAGAATATTAGACATTTAAAATTATCCGATGATAATTCCTCTAATTTAAAATCGTCGCAAAGTTTATTTACTATACTTGCATACGTAATGTAGTCGTCTTCCTCTCTTCTAGTGACATTCATACACTTATATCTCCTGTGGAAAAGAGAAGTTTTTGTAGAAAACAGTTCTGTTAGTAAAGTAACTGCCTCCTGGAAGTTCAACTCACTGGTCTTTTTTGGAAGGATAAAATTCACGAACTTTGTATGCTCGGCAGCTCCTAATTTTCTTAGCAAAAATCTAACTTATTTAGAGTCTGTCCATGTACTGCAGTCCGATACAAAAATATCCTCATATCTGCTATAGAAGTGAGCAAAAGTGACATCGTCTTCTGGATTATAATTGAAAATTTCGATAGCGCTCCACACAGCCGTCTGGGAGACTGCATTATGATTCTCGTTTGCTTTCGTTAACTGTGTTGCCTCCAGAAATTTTCTCTGTTCCTCCTGTGTTTTTATCAAGAGTTCTTCGAAGTGTTTCTGCTGTTATAGCAGTTTTTCTTGGAATCTTTCTTCTCGTGTTGTCGCCAGCTTATTTTGTTCAGCATGCATTTTTCTTTGGGCTTTTTTCTGTTCCAACAACTCTCTTTTAAATTTCTCCTCAATTTCAACTTGTTTTCTTTGAAGTTCCATTTGTTGTTCAACTTGCTGTCTTCATTTTGTTCCGTTTGGAATTTAAGTAATTGAAAAAGAGAATCTTTGAATTCAGTGTCCATCATTCACGAATTCAAATTATGCATCACACAATTTACACTTGTAAAAATAAATCAGTTTTCCCCACAACGTGCTTAATATAATTAGTTTGCTCAACTAATACACAAATCAAGAAATATATTATTTCTTAGTAAAAAAAAAAAAATTCAATCCCAGTTTGAAAAACAAAAGAAAATTTTTTATATATATATATATATATATATATATGTGTGTACGTAGTTTTACAAAACCGAGTCCGTCGCTATAAGCCTAATAAGACTAGTTTTATGGGAAATCTTTTTAACCCCTTTTCATTTTGCAAAAATGCGACTTGCTTATTTAACAGTTCTTTGTTAGAAGCACAAATGACTTACGCGAATATATTTTTTTACTGTCCGTCCTTTGCTCTCGACAATTCTGTGGTTTTAATAAATAGTCAATCCGGATCTTGCTCAAATATCAGATGTTGTCCTAATAATAACGACAAACTTACACAATATCTGTAATAGTTGACGCGGATAACATTTATCTTAACGAGTCAGTTAAACTTGAAGAGAAAAAAAATAAAGGTATCAGTGTATTCAATTATTTCAATAATTGAAAATGTCTTTCGCGTTTTCTAGTTTTCGATTTTTGGTAGCAAGTTTTGAGTTTGTGTTTTTTTTCGCTTAACTACTCAGTAGTTAATTTGCTGTTAATCCTTGCGAATCCAAATATCTGACGAAGATGGGGTTTTTTCCGTGAAGATCTTGCGAATCACTTTGGGTGATTTTTTTGCAGTGAAATCGTTTCGATTCCTCGTCGCCAATCTGTTGTGATGTTGTCCAACAGTAAATGATAAATAAAGGAAGTCAAGTCGAGGGTTGGTTTAACAAGTGTATTAACAAAGTAAGAAAGTGACTAGCACTTGGCTAGACATTTACAAGACTGTGCTTTGTCTTTGTGTCTCTGGTGACTCGCACTATTTATAGTGACAACCGGTGCAGTTTCACCTGTGTAAGAACGGCCGGTGTAACAATTATATTGATATTCCTTGGAAATGCAACGAAAAAGATATGTGAAAAATATGTTTTGTAAATTTTGAATATATAATTTACCGAAAGTTTATGAATATAATACTTTTTATTTTCGAATATATTCCTTCCTTTACGACGGTTATATATATATATATATATATATATATATATATATATATATATATATATATATATATATATATATATATATATATATAAATTTGCTTGTTATTCCACGTATGCTTCTAGAGAAGTGTTTTAAGGGGGATTGGTGATGTATGAAGCATAAAAACGATGTTGTATTTGTAATTATTATATTAATAATAATAAATTAATAAATATAATAATTACAAAAACAACGTTTTTACGCTTCATACATCACAAATCATCCTAAAACATATATGGTTTGATTCACTTTTTATGCCAAGCTTAGTACGGAAAATATCTCCACTCTAACGCTATTCTGAAACGAAATAAATTATAATCGTGACAATATCATAGTGAAGGGAAAAACAAGACCAACAGGCTAGTACGAATCAAGTATCGATATGTCAGACAGATTGCTATTTTGGGTTTGACTTTGAAATTTGAACAACATTACTTTATGTGTAAGAAAAAAGAAGAAAATAATATCATGTAAATATTGGTAGATTTATTTATTGCCAATACATTTTTTAGAAATATTAAAACTTGTGCTCCACTAATTATTTATAAAATAAATATTTTAAAGCTAAATAATATGGAAGAAATGAAATCGTTCCGTCTCATACCATTCTTAACAAAGTTTTATCGCAGCAATTTCCCCATTGAGCTAAATTCACACTGTGATCATGAAAGGAACCGATCATTTTAACGAATGGTTCCTGGCAGTAGTATATTCCGCAGAATATGTCTGTTAACCGTGTTGAAGTTCTTTGCAAAAGTGTTGTTGAAGTTGAAGTTCTTTGTAATATCTACAAAGTGTTGTTGAAGGTCAAGTAGTTGTGTCTATACACGTTTGTATTTGCTGAGCTGTAAAAGTCCTCCCTTCCTCCTCCCACAGTTGGGTTGGAAATTGAAGGTTCTTCTATTTTGAAAGTTACTTGAATATCTCAAGATATACAGTATTAGCAGCAGATATTTCCATATCAATAGTAATGTCTTCTGGTTTTCATACTCTATCAAAGACTTGGACTGTTAGTATGGTAAAATCTCATGAGATGGTTATGTTTTCCATGTTAGTAACAAGACCTTTCACACCATTCTTGATTACCATGAAGTGGGATTTTTGTATTATAGGATAAATTCTTATCAAGGCCACTAGAGGATAAGGGTTAAAGAGAGCGTCCGTTCGACGATGATCACTTTCACAAGAGGATCGGAAATAATGGATGTGATGGACAGAATATTACTGGATTAAGAGGGCGGATCAACATGTATTTGTCCACATTACACTTAGAGACTTTCTCGGCCTTTTGGCTAAGAAGAAAGTGTAGTATCTGTTCCGATAGATACTGCACCCCATAGACCTGCATTGTCTTGGCCTTCGGGGCTTGACTTCCGCCGGTCTATGGGTCTATCCTGTGCAGTTCTAGGAGGTCCGCCCTCCCAGGCTTTGCCTCCCCTCTTTGGGGAAGAGTAAGTTTATTGCTTACTGCCCGAGGCGCCCCTACCGGGGAATGCCGACGGGGCTGCCCAGTCATTTTTTGTAGGCCAGAGTGCTCACCTTCTCGGACGCTGGTTTATCGAATCCCACTTTCCCGACCTTGTGTCACATTTTACCTTGTGGGAGGAAGATAAATAACTAGACTTAGAGACGACCATGCTGTAGTCGGTCGGGTAGCAGACTTGTGGTATCTCCTTCCACAGATGGGGTGTTCTAGGAAAGAAACTTTGTTCATGGAAGCTTCGTTTGGTTTTTGGTAAAAAGAGAAAGAAAGAAAAGTTATTTAATGTGGTTGTAGCTAGACGAGTTCTTGCTGTGAATGTTTTGCAGGAGGTGCCAGGGGTTTGGAACTCAGTCGAGCACCTACCATAAACATAATGATACAATAGAGAGACACTAGCAAAATTTCTTCTGTGTGAAAGAGGCTGTAGGGACGAGAAGAAAAGATCACTCTCCCCACTAGATTGCGAAGTCGATTTGGTACCCTGTAAAGACAGGTAAAGGTGCTTCAAACCGCACCTCCCCAGATATGAAAAAAGTACTGCATTACACCTGCAACACATTGATGGTCCGGCACCTCTTTTAGTCCAGACAAAATCAAGAGAGGTGGAAGTGATAATCCGGCCGTTGCCAGACTAGTTTACTGGGCGGCCACCAGATGGCTCTGTGTGTAGCGCTCTATCATTTTTTGTTTACCTCACACTTTTTTACGATATTGATCAGCTAGAGGATTTCAACCCCTTTTACGAAATAATCTTGTCTTACGTTTATACATAAAATAATATTTTTTCTCTAAAGAAAGGTTTTATACCCGAACATTTTCAGACAAAAGTAAATATATATATATATATATATATATATATATATATATATATATATATATATATAATATAAAATATTTGTTATATAAGTGACTTTCAGCGGTTTTTGGCTTGATTTTCAAATTTAAATTAAAACAGATGCCTCAAAATAACTTTTTCTATTCTCATTATACTTCCCAGAATGCCATGTACTCAACGTTTTGAATAATTACGGATGTTTCAAACGCACCGTTACATCATAACACGACAACAACGTGTGTTAAAACAAGGTAACTTTTACTGAAGAAAGATTTATGCCCGAAAGATTTAAGACACAAGCACAAAAAAGAAAATTAATAACAAATATTTTCATCATACCAGTGGCTTTCAACAGCTCTTTGCTTAATTTTCAAATATAAAATAATATAATAGAGCACTCTGGTGTGAGAAAAAGTAGGTTTCTACTTAATGCGAGATTCGTGTACGAACGGAATTGCATCTAACTAATTAGAATACGATAACATTTCTCTTAAATCATCGGCTGACAAGCCAACCGAGACAACTAGGATGTTGGACTTTCACAGTCAGTGGTGACTAAAGATTCGGGGTTCGAGCCTCGAGGTCGGTGTGTTGGTTGAATTAAGCCACACTGATGAGTCTTCATGATGTTGATATTTATATATGACTAGCAGGAAACCCCGATGTTGCTCGGGATTGAATCAGGATAACTATTATGTACTTTTTCACGATGTTAATAGCACCATATTACTTTCTTTTTTTTCTTACCCCCTCCTCCTGTTTGGCTTTTAATATTGTCGGAAGAAGCTGAAATGTTAGAAAACTATCTTAATTAGTGTCTTATGGTTAACATTTAATCTATATTGGATATACAGTTTAAAGGGAGTTCTGTCTCTATGGGTCACTTAGATATTCAACACATAAACAGTAACATAGAAATTCGGTACCACTTCCATTGTCTTCACCGGAAGATTTTAATGCATATGATATACATTTCATCAAAATAAGATATATTTCAAGTTTTAAGGGGATTAGGCCCTAATACCCCTTAGAGATTAAGGAACACGTCCATTGCCTTCACCGGTAAATTTTACATAAGATTTAGATTTCATGTAGATTCTGTAACGTTTCTTTCTATAAGAAACACACACACATACACACACACATTGAGTTTTATATATAGAAGATATATTCGATCTCCTCGGAGAGAGTACTCTTATGTAAGAAAAAAGTAGGTTTTTACCTAAGCCAATATGCAAGATTCTTGTCCGAACAGAGTTGAATCATCTACTGAAACTGATTAGCGTAAAATTGCTCTGATATTATTGGCTGGTAAGCCGGCCGATACCACTAGGATGTTTGTGGTGACTGAAGATCCGGGTTTGAGCCATGTATCTGAGGATTAATATATATATATATATATATATATATATATATATATATATATATATATATATATATAATTAAAAAGAAAAGAAAACATTTTAAAGTCATTTGTACTATAATTGATTTCGTCCCGGAATTTTCGGATACATATTTGATGGTTACGACTCGTTGACTCTGTCAATAAACGAGTGGTAAGCCATCGAAAATGTACACGAAGAGCCTCCTTTGTAGACGAAATAAATTTAAGTACCTGAAAAGCTTCGTTTCAAGACAAAATGCATTATAGTACGAATGGG